>OX359268.1:34016234-34543734 GCA_947179155.2 Hedera helix | reverse complement strand
TTCAATTATGAAATTGAGAGTTCATAGCAGTTTAAAATTTTTTACTCTAAAAATATTAAATATAGCACTCAATTGTTATATTAATTGCACTGTGTCTTCAGACACGGGTTATCCCTAGTGTAAGAATAAAAATGATAACATATATATTCAAATTGACCAAGATTTAATATATTAAATCTTTTTGCTTCAAATGAAATTGTAGAATGGGCTCACCACAGAATATAGTAGGTTTAAAAGAGTATAATTAAAAGGAAGTGATATTTTTACAGTATTTTTTGATATTTTTATACATAAATTATCGTTATAAATTTATAATTACATTTTTTATATAAAAATATTAAAAATAATTATAAAAATATCAGTTTCCCAATTAAATTGCTCAAATGAATCAAGACCCAATAAATTAAACTTTTGAGTGAAGATAAAATTTCTTGTTTAATTCCTGATCAAATTATCATCCCTAGAGAAATTTATGTCAACTTTAAATTTTAAGATTTAATTTTAAAAATATTAAATATATCTCTAATTCAAATATAAATAATTGTTGTGCTGTTTATGTAAAAAGAATTTCCTCGAGTAAATCCCAAAACGAAAAAACTTTTCGGGTAGTATCCAAACTACGAACAGCCGAATTGAACCCGTGTTCCGGTGGACTGAGGATAAGATACCGAAAGAAAAGGGCTCAGCTCAAACCTGCGTTCTGCTTCTTCATGCCATTATCATTTGCAGCTGATACCACAATCTCCAGAGTTACATAGTTAGGAAGAGGGAGAGAAAATGGCTGGAGCGGTCCAATGCCTCTATACTTGCTGGGGCCTTTCTTCCAGATTTGAATCTTTATCCCTCACTTCTTCTTCTCCGCCAATTGCCGCGGCGGCTGCTTACAGGCCCCTCAGCTTTTCTGCCAACACCTCACTTAATGTCTTCTCCAGAGGTAATAATATCTCACTTATGAGTTAACCCATCTCTCTATCTCCTTCTAGTTTTCTCTTCCTCCCCCCCCCCCCCCCCCCCCCCCCCCCCCCCCCCAATTATGTTGGTTCACCATCTGGGTTTTTTTAGTTCTCCTTTCAATTTATGTTCAAACTTCATTGCATAAACGCATTATACTTTGATTAATTATTTAGATATTCATATACGTAAAACGGACTTTTGTAGGATTTGTTTCTATAAGCCCTGTCCAGAGGCCACCTCGTCACTTAGTTGTGTGCGAAGCGGCTCCTGCAAAGAAGGCCGATTCAGCTGCTAAAAGAGCTCGCCAGGCTGAGAAGAGGCGTATCTATAACAAATCCAGAAAATCTGAAATCAGAACCCGAATGAAGAAGGTAACTCAGTTTTTTCTCGGAACCCTTTTTTTAAAGCTTGAAGTTCATACCCTGGAATTGAAAGTTCATGTTTTATGCTGCCAAACACAGTATTTGTGCTTAATTGGCCTTTATTAATTCTAGTTTTTTGTTTATTGTCTTTTCTAATTGTTCTTATGACAATCTCTGTAAATTTGGTGACACTGATTAGTTGATTTGATTGAAATGTGATTGCAACTGAACGTTTGTGCCTGATGTGAATGTGGCTGGTTGTTGAGGCTTCATGGCTGCATATGCCACGTCTGTCCTGAATACAGTGATTGGCAAGTTCTAGTTGGAATCATGAAAATGAATTTTTTTAATTTTATTTGCGGTTTTATTTAATGAAACTATGGTCTACTTTATGCTATGAAACTTACTATTGCACAAGATATTATCCAAAAGTAATCTGGTTAAGATGTTCAGTTTGAGCTAAATTTTCTACTCACCTTGATATACAAAATTTAATCTTATCTCCTTGTGGACAGCAAGAAAATGTTCCTTCTGTCAATTATTAAAAGTTTTTCTTAACCGATGATGAACTGACTGTGCATCTTTCTTACAAGATTACTTAGTAGTTGATAAATGTTGTTGACATTGGGCCTATATATGGTTTCTTGATAATAAATTTGAGATATGGTAATTTCAGAACTATCACTATTATCTTGGATAGATTCTTTCACTTCCTAAAAAAAATAAAAAAATAGGTGCCTTCAGTAGGAACAGCCAATTGAGTGGAATATTCGGGTTCAGCTTCAGGACACTGAATGGACTCTAGTTTATAACTTGGAAGAACATCTCCACTTGGCAACAAAAACCAATCGAACTTAAGTCTATCAATTGTTTCACTGTATGAGTGATGGAGTGGAGTTGAACCCTCTCTACATGGTGACAAAAGCTGATTTAAGGTTTGGACAAAAATGGGGATACCATTTACTGGGAAGTGAGCCGGATTGGAATAAAGACAATTAGTTATGCTTGACAGTGTTCTAAAAAGCGCTAGGTGGTGGAGGGGGAGCTTATCTATTTATCTTTCCATTGTATATGTTTGTTTATGTTGTATAAAGCAGTAGATGTAACGATTCTACATTTTGCATGATCTTATAAGGTACAACAAATTCATTTCTAGCATTGCAGAGTTTCAAAACTTTAATCAAATTGATGTGGTTGAGGATTAATTCCGCCTAGGAGGGGGCCAGGCGCCCAGTCAAATGAAGGTTTTAGACAACCGCACAAGCATAGGTGTGGGCTTAGAATTACTTTTAGAACACTAGCCTGAAGCTTGTGATTGTGTTTCATGTTTATAAAGAAATAAAAACTATGAGGAGACTTGTTTGCCCGACCACTACTGGTTATTGGCCTTATTTCAATATATATATATATATATATATATATCATGATCTGCTCTTTCTAGCCATATACACGCCATTGAAACATTTTCACTCTTGTGACTTGCAAGATCCTATCCTTACTCTCCCTCTAGGCTGTCTTGTATCAATATTCAATAGAACCACTTCAAGGGTTGCCCACTTTGTTTGCTTATGTTACTGGGTTTAATGTGACTCTATTGGTAATATATACGTGAATCTATTGATATAATACATAATGATTTGTACAAAACTTGAGGCTGCAACATTGTTGTGGAATGTTGAGTGATTGAGATTTTTCTCTTTCAGGTTTTGGAATCACTGGATGTACTCAGAAAGAAACCTGATGCTCAACCTGAGGAAGTTATTACCATTGAAAAATTGATTGCTGAGGCTTATTCAGTGATTGATAAAGCAATACAAGTAGGTACGTTGCACAAGAACACTGGAGCACGGAGAAAGTCCCGACTTGCAAGAAGAAAGAAAGCTGTTGAAATCCATCATGGCTGGTATACACCTTCTCCTGAGCCCACTGCCTAATACAACTCACAATTTTCTTATGTTTTAGATTGTGATGAAGTTCTGTCTTCCTTGTACTTTTAAGCGATGATACATACTATTTTTTCAGCTGTTGTATATTTCCTTTATCAGCAACACGGTCATATGTATTCCTACCCTAAATCCATTTTGGCTGTGATTTTATTTTAGTCGTCTATGGGTATTTTTTCTTTGATGAGAATGTTAAATGTACAATTGGTTGTTCAAATCAAATGATGACCAAATTAAGTCGGCAAATACTCTTCTTTTTGTGCCAGGGAAGGAATTTGTATGCAGTTGATGAATTATTTGTTATTTTGTGCAACATGTTTCCTCTAGGGGCATAAGCTCAAGAGTTCTTAGTTTAGCTACTATTCTTTGAGTTTGAGGCGAATGGTTTTCATAATCTACAAGGGTCCAAGTCTTATGATAGCTCTATCTTTCAGAAAATAATCTACAAGGGTCCAAGTCTTATGATAGCTCTATCTTTCAGAAAACCAACAGTTGTATATCGACTAGCAAAGAAACTGCGTAAAAAAAAAAAAAAGGATGAAGGACTGACAAACATTATTAAGTCTGAGTCTCTCATTTTCACTACCTCAACAAAATAACAATATGCTACTCACAAAAGAAAAAAAGTTGGTGGTTCATCTTGACATCTTAAGGAAAGAGTAATTAAAGCCTTATCATCTGCCACAGGCATTTTGATGACTAAGATAGATCCCCTTATGCAAAAAAGAGGGGTGATACTCCTTCAATTAGTGAACTAGGTCAATTTGGTATCCCTGCAGTTCTGCTCAGTACTAGATTCAGTAAACAGAATTTGCTTCCCTTGCCGGGGCAGTACATCAACCTACTACTACATGCCTCTTCAAAGAATCCAAGGTGAAGCTGCAATCTCGGCAATATTTAGCAGGTTAAGGCTCCATGAAGCCAAGTACTAGAATAACATGAATATGAAGAAATCCCTTCACTAAATAATACTGTGCTAGTTTGTGTCTGCTACGGGATCAATTTCTTCATTGTACATGAAGTCTTGGAACATTTAAATTAGAAATTAAAAGCAAAGCACAAGCTAGTACCCAGCTTTCCTGTTTTTCTTTCCACCCTTACATGAAAGAACAATTAACTAATTATCTCTGTTAATCGCTCCCATTTCCCCTGCTTCATTATCTCTGTTCTTCAACTTGATGTTTATGGCATTCACCAACAATTTGGTCCTTGGCTCAGGCACCAGACCCTTTGATGTCATCTGATCAAAATAATGCAGGGCATCCTCCAACTTTCCCTTGTCAAAAAGCCCATGAACCATAATCGTGTATGAACGCTGGTCAGGTCCCAATCCACTCCTCTCCATATCAACCCAAGTTGTTTTCACTCTTTCTTCATAACCCCATTCCGTAAACAGCCTCAGCAACAAATTGAAGGCGTCGCTAGTCATCTTGCAGCCACTTCTCTCCATCCTCTCCAAAATTCGAGGAACTTCCTCAGGTTTCTTCGTCGAACTCAACAAATAACCGTAAGTTCTAGCATTTGGTGAACAGCTGCCCCCCTTCTGTTCCATATCATTTAGAAGCTGATAAACCTTTTTCATGCGCTGAATCTTGCACAAGTGCTTGATAAGCGAGTTGTAGGTGGCCACATCAGGAAGACAATCCCGCTCATTCATTTCTTGAAAGATTGCAAGAGCCTCAGGAATCCTCTTTTTAAAACACAAACCATCAATAATACAATTGCAAATGGCCACATCAGGGTTGCAACCCTTCTCCCACATGGCTCTAAACAACTTCACCGCCGTGCTCAATTTCCCTGCCTTGGTCAATGAGTTTATGAAAATCCCATAAGTGAACTTATCCGGCCTACATTTAGATGTAACAATATCATTCCAAAACCTCTTTGCCTCGCGTAAACTACCCAACACACACCATCCATTCAGAATAATATTCCTCGTCTTAATATCCGGATAAAACTCCTGCTGCTTAGAGTGAAACAAAAACTCCGCAGCTTCCACATGTTTATACCTACATAACGACACCAACAGCGTTTGAAACGCAATCAAGTCAAGCTCAAGACCAAACTCTCTCCTCCTATAAAACAGCTCAGTTGCTTCCTCCACCTTATGCGCACCCGCATATCTATTAAGCAAAATCCCATATGTCCTCTCATTTACGAGACCCTTTCTCTTGGACATTTCGTCGAGCACTTGGGTCAATTCTTCGAATCGCTTCATTTTGCCTAAAATGTCAAGAATCTCATTGTAAACACCAGACCCAGGTGAATACCCACTTCCAATTTGTGCTCTGGAAACCCAATTGAAGAACGCATAAGCGGGTTTCCAATCGGACCGATGCCGACAAAGCACGTTGAGCACCAAATCCTCGGTTAAAGATAATTCGCAATGATTGAGAGCTCTCTCAATCTCATCAACTCTTTTGTTTCCTTCAACTTTGAGAAGATTTTGAACTTTGAGAGCTACATTGTCAGTAGTTGAGTATTCATCTGAACTATGCACAGGAATGACAGATTCATGATCGTCTTGAATGTTATGACTGAAACTGGTGTTGGTTCCGATCTGAAAGTGTCGAAGAATTGGGACTAGGATTTTGTCTGGGATGAGAGTGTGAGGGTGATTATTTGTGAGTTGAGATTTGAACATCAGTTGAATTTGCTGGGAAAAGAGATTCAAGGGTCGTAATCTGAATTGCATTATTTGATCTAGCTGGCTCTTTTACTCTTTTATGGTGCCTGGCGATATACTTTTGAGTAGGATTAAGCAAGCGACTATACTTAAAAAAGGGGCTGGACTTCTCGTCTTTTCCAGTGAAGTAGCGAACCATTGTTCTAATCTTCATAAATTACTTTCGTTGTAAAATTCTATTGAATATTGAATTTGTTTTTTTTTTTTAACTTTTTAGGACATAATACAATAATAATTTATTTTTAAGGGATACATATTATCTGGCAGGTAAACCTGATGAAGGGATCTTACCACCATCACATTTAATCTCTATAGCTAATTGGTAAAAGGAAACTCATTAATTGTCATTTTTATATTTATATTAATTCACAAATTATATCATTATATCTACTTACAATAAGAATTAACACACACACATATATATATAAGAAGACTTAATAAATAATTATTTGCAAAAAAAATTTGTTGGTAAAAATTTGAAGGACTTTTTTTGACCAATGTAAATATTATGAAGAAAGAGATGGACTGATAGAAATTGAATTCGAGTGGTACAAAACTCGATTTGGGATGGACTCAATTTTTTTGAATGAAATGTAATTCGATATTTAAATCAGTTGAATTAGAATTTATTTTAATATTTAGACACTTATACGAGTCACAAATTATTTACCCATTTAGATTATCAATTTTTTTCTTATCTCATCAATTCTTACTCGATAAAAATGTTAATTCTTACTCATATATAATATCGGGTATACTCAATTTATTTAATACATAGTATTCAAATATTAAATTCTCAACCGACTTTGAGAAATATGAGGGTTTTTTATGTTTCACATACATGTCTATTAGTTAATTCTATAGTGGCAATTAATTCAAGAGTGATAGTATTATTCCATTAATTTTTCACAAAGCTTAATATGTAGTTTGTAGAGTTCAAATTTAAATTATTTTAAATAGTTAACTGTGTTAATATTATTTTTGTTATTATAATATAAATAATTTAATTCTAATGTGTGAATGTCTCAAATGTTTGTGAATAGTTTAATTAAAAAATGAATCGAGTCAAATTATATTGAATTTAAATAAAAATTAAAAAATCATATTTAATTTCAAATACAAATTAAAACACTTTTAAAAATAAATCGAGTACAATCTGCATAAAATACTACTCGAGTGAGGATCATTTTCATCCTCGGACTGAGTAAGAAAAGAGAGAAAATTTGGGAGTCATGTAATTTTGAATTAATATAAACTAAATTTATATTAAAAAATTTAAAAGGTCAAACCATATCTTCGTATTAATATTAACTTGAACGAGAATTGTTTGGATAAAACTGGACAAAATTCTCAAACAATCTTGATGGGATGGGCAACTTGGACCAATGGTAGTCGTCCACATTATCTAACCGATTTTGAAGACATTATCCTTGGCAACTGACACTCTGACACTATTCCTCTCTCTTTTGAATATCATATCATATTTCCTCCACACGCCATCAAAAGTACGTGGCTAAATCTACCATATTTCATGCACCGTCTTCGTTAAGATTACTACAAGTGTAAAGATCAGGACCATTGACAATACAACTGAGTCGAGAACGCTTCAAACGAGGTACATTAATAAATAAATATAAGCACATAATAATTAAATATTATATTTATTTATATTATTAAAAAATAAATATAATATTAAAATTTGTATTATATTTTATTTTTTAATAATACAACTAAATATGATATTTAATATTTGTCCTACAAGGCTACAATAATATATAGTCCTCCCTTCTAACAGATCCCAGACACGCGGCGAGGAACCGGAAACATAGACAATAGGAACGCGGCGTGGTTTTCGTATCCTAGGCATCTCAAATTCCAAGAGTAAAAGGAGTACATTACGTATATAATAATTAAATATAATATTAAATATTATATTTATTTTAATAATTATAAAATAAAATTTAATATAAATTTTTACATCAAATCCTCTGTTTTAATAGTTAAAATTAATATTATATTTAATTATTGTATTTGTAAATTTATTCAGAATAAAAAATTAAAATAATTGCACCGTTAGATAAAAAAAAATACTACAAAATTGCGGCCGATTTATTTTCTCACAAGTTGGACTTTACAAAAGGCTAAGCAACTATTAAATTTTGAATGAATTTTTTTTGTACTTGTTTTTCTCGGCAGCTGTAACAACATCTTCCAAATAATTTTTACCATTAGATATAAGTTAGCTACTTTTAACAATCACTAAAGAATTGATACTAAAAGCATCTCTATATATAAAGGGGAATAACAACCTTAATAGTGTGTCACAATTTTACTTCAAGTATTAATTCCCTTCATTTGGGACGTAAAATATGAATAATTAAACGTGAAGAAGAGTATGTCCTATAGTGACGTAGTAGTTCCCTTAATTAACTACTTATAATTATAATGAACATTTTAATTGAAAATTGATAAAAAACAATTAGAACTTATTTTGAAAAAGTTGAGATATTTTGAATTGCTCATCGACAAGGACAAAGTCAATAATTTTTTTTGAAATTATTTTAATATTAAATTTTAGGCATATAATAATTTTTAATCGATTCTGTTTTAAATTTTTTTTTTTATCCCATGGTCATCGATTTCAGTCCCCTTACGAAACATTTGTTACTGGGTTAATCATATATTTCATATATTTTTAGTAACTATTCTCTTGTCTGATTTTGATCAAAAAATATCTCTTCTATTGTCAAGTTCATATCTTATCGATCGAATTTAACAACTTATTCGTCTCTAACTCTGCTTTATGTATTATTGTAAGTCAACTTATTTAGTTAATATCTGATTTTAACTTTAATTTATTTACTTATTACCTCGAATTCGTTCCAAAATACGTCGTTTTTTTATTAAGTTAAGAACCTACTTTTCAACTTTCCATGCAATTTCATCTAAATGTTCAACTTTTGAACTTAATCTCGCCAATACCTCCTCTCCTTACTTGGGTTTTATCGATGTGGTGTTGAGTTTTTCTTTTCGTAGCACGCCTATTGTCCTATTCAAGAATTGCCCTTTTTCGTCTCAATTCCTTCAGTTGATGCGCCTGAACCCGTGTTATTGATTTGTTGGCTTCGATCTACCCCATTTGTGAGGGGACGAGTCTTTTTCAATGGGGCCAATACGAATTTTCATTTATCTCATTCAATTACGATATTCCTAAAATCTTTTCTTTATTCTTTCATCCATAATCTTATAACTTTTATTTAATTACTCTTTTTTTAATTGTACATGTGTGTACGATGACAAGTATTAGTATTAAATTATACATATAACTATAGTTTTTTATAATTATTATATTTACTCATATATAATAAAGTATTAATTAATTACAGTTTGACACGTATACCAATCTGTAAGTTATTTTTGCAAGAATCTTTGCAGTGTAGCATTATTCTTAATTTTAGGGCTATAAATAAATTAAGTTATTTGCGGGTTTAATTTGATTCAGTTCGACTAAACCCAACTTAAATCAATTTAATTCGGACAAACTAATTTGTTCATTTAGTTAAATAAGCCGGATTTAAGAAATAGAGTGCTTAGTTTGAAATAGTTTGACTTATTTTGTATAATAATTAAATTAAAACAAGTCAGACAAAAATAAATTCAATTAGACTAAACTTGGCTTGCATGACCCTTTTCGCATTCAACTTACTTATAAAATAGGTCGAATTTATGAATTGTCTACAGCTTTATCTAATTTATTTAAAATATTATTAAATTTGTTTTTAGAACAAATACATTATTAGTTGGCTGTATTAATAATTTATTATGAATTGGCATGTTATATAATATAATTAATCAATATTTTATCTAATTAAATAAAATAATTTGTGATTTAATAGTTATGGTGCACTACTCTTTTTACTCCGACCAGCCCACCCAAATTTCTTCCGTTCGTCCAACATCACTGCGTAGCACGTTATTACTGCACTTTTCACTAACACATAATAATTACGGTGATTCATTTTTTATTGCCTTCAAATCCCACGCTCCACGCAGGGCGGCGCCATAATTTCATTCAGTCAAACTGTAGTTGACTGCGCCGAATATTTCATCTCAAACGAGGCTTCCGTGACTCAACCGCACTTGTAGTACGTAAGTCTCACGCTCCTTTAGCCATTTACGTGTCCGTTCGAGCCAACAATTATATATAAAATTAAAAATTAAAATATATGGTAATGTTTCTTGGGACATTTTGAAGAAAATAGAGATCTCTACAAATAAAAAAATTATTTTATATTCTTAAAATAAATGAATAATTTTTTATTTTTTTTATATATATATAGGTCTTTTGTAAATTTTATCACATAAAATCTCACATACACGTAAGAGATCTAAAAACATAGAATAATTTCTCTTAAAAATTAGACCAAAAATGTATTGTTTATAATTAATATAAGATTTAGATTTCATGAAATTATAAAAATTATTAAAGGAAAATGTACAACCCATTACTAATAACAGTCCAGAAGATCATCCGACTCAATTGTAAAGCTTATAGATTTAACAAGATAAACAAAACAAAACAAATAAGGCAATTAATCACTTAATTACTGCCCATATAAAGAAATTAGGAACCAATTAAAAGCGTTTGGTAGCAGTCAATCAAGCAATCAAAAAAATGGTAGTTACCAAAATTTATGCTACTTTAAACATCTCTTAATCTAGAATTGTTAGATATTTGTTTGTTCGTTTATTTTCTTAAAAACAATTTATTTAATTTTTAAGGGAAAGAAAAAAGATTATCATGAAAAAGTCGAATTGGTGTTTTCATTTGTGTGTAATAAGACCTGACGAAAAGGCTTTAAAGGGAAAGATATTTCATATTTGTGGTCTAGAAACATAAATATAATGCAATTGACTTGGAAGATTTCGGTCATTGTAACGGAATTTAGTTAAAGTTTTGGTAGACAATACAAAAAATACTCCATCAGTTTTAAAATTAATGGTATATCTTTTCATTTATGTTAAAATTTAAAATCTTTTTAATTTTTAGACCATAACATTGACTGAAACTCGTAATATGTCTTTCTTTCTTTTCTTAGTTGGTAGTACAATATGTCTAGCAAATATTAAGATAAAAAATAAATTTTTTCACCTAAAAATTTATTTTTATATATATATTTGTAATTTTATAATGCGTCTTATTTTTATTTTTATTTTTTGTTGTAATTTCATTGTTAACTCTTTAGTTATTTATTTATTTATTTTCATTAAATTTAATTTT
The DNA here is from genome assembly GCA_947179155.2 of Hedera helix. NCBI lineage: Eukaryota > Viridiplantae > Streptophyta > Magnoliopsida > Apiales > Araliaceae > Hedera > Hedera helix. The sequence continues at coordinate 34,532,508 of OX359268.1, read as the reverse complement.
TAAATATATATAAATATATAATATTTAAATATTATATTTATTTTAATTATTAAAAATATATATAATATTAAAATATATATTATAATTTATTTTTTAATAATTAAAAAATATAATATTTAATTTTATATTTAAATGTTGCGTTTGTCCTTAATTTTTTGGATGAGGACGCGGATAGTTGGAGAGGGTAGTAAAGCATCTTGAATTTAGCCATAGCATCCGGATGAGGAGCCAAATCGCCCACAAGATTGAGTCACGGCACGCTCTTTGGTCCGAGCCCTTTTTTTACGTCATCCCTTCTATATATATACAACCCACTCCTTTTCTTCTCTTCTATTCTCAAGCCCACATTCTCTATTTTCCGCCCTCCTCATCCAATCCCAACTAACAAATCACAATGGCTCCAAGAGATAAACCTGCCGCCGTTAAAGCTAACACCGCCGTCTGTGCCGGCAAAGAGCCGCGTTACAGAGGCGTCAGGAAGAGGCCATGGGGCCGTTACGCCGCCGAGATCAGAGATCCTGGTAAGAAGAGCCGCGTTTGGCTTGGAACCTTTGATACGGCTGAAGAGGCGGCGCGTGCTTATGACGCCGCCGCTCGCGATTTCCGCGGCACGAAGGCTAAGACGAACTTCTCTACCGCCTCCGAACTCATCGCCACTGCTACAAACCAAACAACAATACGCGCCGGCGTCGGCAATAAAAATAGGAGCCCTAGCCGAAGCAGCACTGTAGAATCTTCGAGTTCCGCGCAATTCAACGCCGCCGTTCCTCCTCCTCCGCCCTCAGTTGACCTCAGCCTCGCTCACCTAGGCGGCGCCGTTCAGTATCAACGTATCTTTCCGACGGTAAGTCCAATGTTCTTATTCCACACCCTGTCGAGGCCAGATGCCATGGCTAGACATATCAACATGTTCAGATCGGAGCGACCCGTCGTTTCTCTACATTCTCCAGTCACCGTAACTGCCCAGAGCGACTCCGATTCTTCGACGGTGGTCGATTACAATTATTCTGACCGACATTCACCTGGGAAATCCATCGATCTTGATCTCAACCTTCCTCCGCCGTTGGAAGAGGCCTGATCTAGCCGGAACTACACAACTCTCCGATCGCTTTTTGGTTTTCAGTAGTCAATTTCATCGCCTCTTTTAATTTCTGAATTAAATATCTAATTAACGAATCTAAAGAGAGAAATCGCAGTCTGACAATGATTTTAATGTGCTGATATAGTATTATATAATCCTATTTGTAAATACATTGCCGGCCTAGTGGATTACGTTGTAGCTTTCTCTCAGAAAGCAATTTTGTAAAACAAAAATCAAAATGAAAGCAATTTTATTATCTCTTTCTTATTTGGAAAGCTTCATACTTGTATATTCATGGCAATGGTGAAAGGTCCTCAGATTTTTGTTAACAGACAACACAGTATATAGATATATATGTATTTATGTTTATACATAAAACACATGTATATTTATATATCTGATAATAGAAATTTATTAGAGAGGATCTCACACTGGTGGAAGAAGTGCACATAAAACTAGGCGCACGTTAGTAGAAGTGTATTCGAAATCAATGCTCACGATAGAAAAATGGGTCCCGCAAACGTACGGGCATCGCAATAAATCTTGCTGTTGTTCTTGGTTTAAGTTAAGGTCGGTCAGCTTGATGATGAGAACCATGGGCTCGTATGCAGCCTATCCCGGCTGTCGGTTTGGAGGAGGCCCTCGAGATGCGGGTATTTTGTCTTATTTGCACATCACGTATATCTCGGTGGCAATCCTTTTTTAATTGGGCGGCTCTAAAGGTGAGGATAAGGAGGCGCCACTCATGACAACTTTATCCTTAGTTTATTATATTATTTGATTTTATTAACACTATTTTTTTAATAAGAATGGATTTTATATTAAATTTGGCAATAGAATTCCCTTTTGAATTTAAAAACTCCCATTTCTAACGGCAGCATGAAATTTTGAATGCTTGTACTTTGTAATTGATCATGCACTTCTGGTAATATTTTTTTTATAGGTAATTTAAGATATTTAAAATTAAATTTAACTTGATTTTGAGTTTTATAAAATTGATTTTTAAAAAAATAATATTTATTTTATAAGTTAAAAGGAAGAAAATATTTTATAAAAAAAGTTTAGTGTCGAAAGTATTATTTTCAAAATTTTTATAATAATATAAAATCACCTAATATTCTTAAGTATATCGCAACAATCTTGTTAACAAAGCATCATCGTTATTAAACTACATGCTCAGTAAAATTAGAGCTTTAAATATGGAATAATTGTTTATTATTCCTTTGATGGATTCCAATAGAAAATATGTTGACCTGGTCATGAAAAAGTAGGTAGAGTAACGAGTTCAAGTAAGAAATCGCCAGGGAGATGAAAGTGGATTTGTGGACCGAATTACGAATTCCATAAATAAAATACTTAATTACGGTGTACAGTTACTAAAATACCATTGGTTCATATAATTAATTACCTTTCTTATGTTTTGTATTTAATATGATAGAAATAACATAATATCAAATATTTCTACTAATTAGGTAGTACTTTATAGTATCTGTATCAGAATATTACACGAGTTAAATTGATAGATTAGCATCGTATATAGTAATAATATTAAAATTATAATACATTATTAAAATAAAAATAATAATATTCAACAAAAATATTTTATCAATGAGATATTATAATCTTAATGCATGCATGCATAATTTATTTTTATTTTTTTAAAATAGTCTAAAATTGAATTAAACAGCATTATTTAATAAAAATAAAATAAAAGAATAAATATTCTTGAGTCAATAAATAAAATAAAATTAACCGAACTAAAGAGTATCCTTGTTATAATTTTATTTGTCGAAGGGTCATGGGTTCAAACCTATTTTCCCTCCCCAAAATAATACTAATATAATGTAATGTTGCAGGAATTCAGTGGTAAAAATAAATAAATTAATTCATATTATAATGCCATAATCAAAACCCAAAAGAGTCCACATACTTGATGGGTGAAGGTGGAGCGCGGCAGCGGATATTCGGGTGGTCCCGGCCTTACATTACCCGGAATCAATAAACAATGGAATATTAATCTCTCTCAAGGATACGTGTATGTCCCAAACAGCACCGCTCATCTTTCAATGCGACAAGCGCCTACCATGAAGTGCTCGGCGAAGTTGACGTGAAAGCAATGAATAGACGACACGCGTCTTGCTTCACGTGGGCGTTGTCGTACGGAGGGAGGTGTTCATGAAAATGACTGGTAAACAGTGACGTGTTGTCAAATGAACAGACAATGAAGCCGGCTCTGTGGGTTAGACGTGGATAGAAATACCGGCGGGTGATGTAAGAGGTGGACACGTGGTATTAATTTATATGGAGTGAAGTAAGAAGCAATAAAAGGGCAACCGCGGAAAAGGAAGAAAGAGGTTGGTGGGCCGGCTGTCTCTTCCTCCGCATTTTGTTGCTTTGTCGGGTTATCCACCCACTTCTGGCACAACGTAGCAGGCGTATTTTAAGAGTCCAAATTTGTTGAACTAGATTATTATATGTATTTTTTTTATTTTTTGCTTATTTACCCTTAATTTTATAAATAGATATTTTTATTGTAAATCTATTTTATTAAAAGAGAAAAATTTAAGAAAAAATTACTTTCAGTCTTTTATAATGCTTTTTAAAGTCTTATATTAAATTAAAAATTCAAATTAATGAGCTTACAAAATAAAAATAAATTTTTTTATTACGAGATAATTCATCATTTGAGATACTATTTTAAGTAAAAAAAAATTAATAGCAAGATATTACCAACTTCAAACAATACGCGCCTTCTTTTCAAATTTAAAAGTCAAAATATCTCAACTTTTGGGACGGTTTAAAAAAAAAGGCTCCAAATCTTATCCCAAAAAACAGGTCTTGGACCTTTTCTATACTGGTCCCTATGGATGACTCATGCTGGACGTGTCCAATTAACAATGGGTTAGCCTACTCCGGGGTGGATCACACTCATGCTGGACGTGTCCAATTAACAATGGATTAGCCTACTCCGGGGTGGATCTGGGTGGTGGACGTCTATGGATTATCCAGCCTGTTCTTCCCTCTGTCCCTCTACCTCATCCTCAGCTCTATTTTGTGCTGGATTTATAATTGATTTGATGAATTAAAGTTTTTCTGAGTGTGGTTGAGTGGTAAGAAATTAAGATGGGGAGGATATTTGTGGTGGAGCTGGAGGGCAGAACTTACCGGTGCAAGTACTGTAAAACCCATTTAGCCCTTGCTGACGAAATTGTTTCCCGGGTATATCATTTCTCCCCCTCCTCCTACTTCATATATTTCTTTTTGTACATATTAATATGCTACTACGTGTTTAATTGTTGTTTGTTATTTTCTTATAAGCTATTTAGTTTCTGTTATCTAACTACCAGAGTATTTGTAACTGAAAAAGTTCATATTTTGATGTCAATCCTAGCTAATATGTTCAAAAATTAGGTTTTTGGAACAGTTAACTGATAAGGGTAATTGGGTAAAGGATAGCTTTAGCAACTGGATATGAATTTTCTAGTTCTTGATTATTACTCGTTTTGACTAATCAATTACCCATTAATGGCGGTCTAGTTTGTGTATATATGTTAGCAATTCAGACACAGAAAGACTCCTTGTATAAAATTTCTCTTTTCACATATCTTATAATCATCTAGATTAGCTCTCAATTCAACAGGCAATGCATCCTCGCATGATAATAGAGTTTTTAGGCACTGTTTTTATTGAGAATTAATGTCTGTTTAAACTGTATCTTCAAGTAATCCAGGATACTTTTGAGTTCCTTGGCTCGTATGGTAGTATAATATATATGCAAACTGCTCTTGTTGTTGGGGGGAATTTGAATTTCCAGTGATGGATTTTCTCTTTTTGATCAGGCTTTTCATTGCCGCAAGGGAAAGGCATACCTCTTCAGCAATGCGTGAGTTACTCATCTTTCTTTATACACTTGTGTTGATATTTGTAGTTTATTGTCCCGACTCCTGATAAAAATTAATCCCCTAGTTGTTTGTTTCTTTCGTTTGTGTTCACTGTCGCTTATAATAAAATAAATAAATTGTGAACAGAGCTAGAACTGATACTATAATATATTTGCTAGCCTGAATGCATACAGGCTATTTCTGATGACAATAGATGTTGAGGAAACTAAACTAGATGAGCTGTAGTTTAAGTCCTTTAGTAATAGTGGAATAAATACACAACCATACAGCCTATACAGCATAAAGATCTATTCACAATTAGATTACTTGTTCTATAGTTTGATTGATGTCTCACCTAAAGTAAATATACTCCATCATTTTGCTATATCTGCTTTGTTGTTCTCAGATTTGCCTGCTAGAAAATAATTAAATTTGTACACAACTCTTTCTATGACTGCAACTATGAATTGCAGCCATTGTTGACATTGTTGGTGACACTGAGTCAAATGACTATTAGGGAAGACAATGCACTCATTTGGTTACATTAGGTGGCATTCTCTAGAATCTTCTTTTACATATTAGTGTTTCTAATAAAATGTTCTAGATTTACTCATATGATTATTATAATTTATAAATAATTACCATAATGGATCCTACCTTCCATTAGATATGATCTTAGTCAATAGTTTAATAGTCCAAGGGTTATATAAAAGGATGTTCCACATTTGTAAATGATTAGAAGTCTAATTAAATAGGGGATTTTTTTTGGATTGCCACATTTGATGTTTCTAAATGAATGTACATCATGTTTTAAAACGTTTGTACCAAAATGCCCTTATTCTTTATTAAAACGAATTTCATTTTTTACTTCACCTCATAACTACAGGTTTTTAAAACGATTTTTTTTATTAATACATGCTTTTATTTCTCATTACCAACCTTTGAACACAAAATGGGATAATTTATTATACTCACAACAAAGTACCAAATGGGTAGATTTTATGAAAGTTAGCTTCTCTCTCCATCTTCCTAGATATCAATATTAATTTATGATTTCTACTTCGATAACTTAATTTATTTCTAATCTTATTTGTACAAAAGGCTGAACAATATTTAAAACATTTTGAAGTAAAACTTAAATCTTTTTTATTTTCAAAGAATTGACGGTTGAAAAAGGTAAAAAAAGAATTTATATTGATATGCTTTAGTTTCATAGATATATGTATATCTGTGACATACATAAGGTGGTAGCTTTGGTGGTTTTTCAATGAAAATGGTAGCAACGGAGGTTTTCCGATGAGAGATGGTGGTTATGGAGGTTTTGTGGTGAAAGTGGTCCAGAATTAATTGGTAGGAGAAGATAATGAGAGAGTGGGTTTTTGGGGTAAGTTTATTTTTAGCATTTTTTTTTTAAATGTTAGATTAAGTGGTTCTTCACGCACTTTTAGCAAGTGACACCCACGCACCGTTAACTTGGGTGAAAAATGTGATAGATTCATTTAGTTTCAATACCATAGGCGTTTGTTTATGTGTCGACTTTTAAAATATAGGTGGTCATGTGAGAAAAAGTGTAAATCTCAGGTAGTTATGTGAAATTTACCCTAATAAAAAATTAAAAATATCATGTCATTATATAATCCTAAAATATAGATATATCTCCTCTCTTGTTTTGGAACGGGCTAAAAAGAAAAATATATCCTAATTTAGAACGAAGCATGTATTAATAAAAAAACTTTCATGAATCATTCTAATTTTTAAATATTAAGATGTCAATCAACTTTAAAAAGTAAAATATTTATATTGTGAAACAAAGATATTATTTGTTTGAGTATTAATTATATTTGGTTATGTAGTTTTTACATTGCAATGAAATGCCCACAAATTGAAATCTTTGAAAATTATCAGTTTATGTTTTTTTGGTCATTTACTTACATATCTGTCAGTTTTATAACATTAAATTTTTTGATTGTTTCTTTCTAATGAGCAAACATAATTTGCAGCGTGATGTTACATACTTACATGCTAATAAAATTCACTAATAAAGTTAGTTATTGAGAACACTGATAGGTACTGTATTTTTTTTTTTAATATAAGCTGCATTATATTAACAAGAAGTTGAACATTTTCTATGACAAAAAAAATAAGGGATATAAAAATAGCACTTACTTTTAATATTATTTGCATCTAGTGTTTTAAAATTTTATAAAAATGGTGACACCACCCTCTGAAAATCCTGGGTCCGCCATTGGTTGCACACCATGGTTCCTACTACTCTTCCTGTGAGGAGTATGTAAACCGGAACAGCATTCCTATTTTTGTTACTTGAGTTTATTTGTGTTTTTTTCCCTAAGAATCTGTTGTTTAGGGTGAATATAACTGTTGGACCTCATGAGGAGAGGATGATGCTTTCTGGAATGCATACCGTAGCAGATATATTTTGCTGCTGTTGTGGGCAAATTGTTGGCTGGAAATATGTAATCTCTCTCACTCGCAACACATATACTCACACCCATCCATCTACCCACAACCCCAAATGCATGCATCGATTATTTATTATTTTAACTTGATATGTGAGCTTTACAAGCAATTTCTATTCAGGAGGCTGCGCATGAGAATAGCCAGAAGTATAAAGAAGGGAAATTCGTTCTTGAAAGGTACACATTTAGCTCTTTTTACACTTGCCAGCTTAAGGCCGTCGTTTCTCCTTAAGAATCTTAAGATTAAGTCCTCAATTTGGTGTCCCTGTTAACTATTTCTGCAACTTGTTTAAAACAGAGGGAGGATAATCGATGAACTTGACTCAGAATTCTACATTGATACCCGTCCCAATATGAGTGATGCTGAAGATGCGTAGGTTTACAATTGCGGTCAGTCGTGTTGTAATAAATGTTGTGAATGTGAGCATATATGCATTTCCATCTGTAGAAATAAAATTATGAAATTACTGCAGAAGCCCTGGGTTGTACTAGACAGTTTTATGGATCAATAAATCATTTGAATTTTCTTCTTCCAATTTGCTTGTGGGTTTAGTATGAAGGGTAATCAAGAAAATAGATACAAAATTCCATAGTATACGTGCGAGTAGTCACTTTTGAACAAATTTTGCTATTTCCACTGAGAAATATGCAGCAGCTAGTTTCATGATTTCCTCAACCCAGGTGACAGGACCTAGTAAAATGGCGGTTGCAAGTCTACTAGCACAAACCATATCTGACTTGATCAAGGTTGTAACTTGTAAGAGTCATCTTATGTGGATTTCTGCTACTTCTTTGTGTTGTCATCGACTTAGGAATTCAAAAGGTAGATTTCGGTTCACAATCTGAATCAAATCGTTGAAAAAACCAAGTATATAAACTTATTTCAGTATAAAATCAAATCAATGGAAAAATAATGATGTTAATCTTTGATTCTAACGGCACTAAAATACTTGGGACACGTTTGTTTGTAATAATTATAATTTCAGGATTATAATTTATGATATTATAAATTTTAAGATTATTATTCATAGGATTAAATAGTCTTGGAATTATAATATCTGGTTAAATATGATATTAAATAGTGTTTTATATTAAATTATTTTATAATCTCTAAACTAATAGTTATGAGTTTAAATTTAAAAATAAATAAGACACATAAGATTAATAGTTTTATCCTAAATATAATTTTTACCAACAAATATAATCTTAGGATTATAATTCATGCATTGAGATTATAATTTTAGAATTATAATCCTTTCAAACAAACAAGACATTTAAAATTTTCGTACCATGTTTTATCTTTTAATTCTCTTATTGACACAATTGGCTCTCTGCGATCAATAATCCTTAGTTTGATAAATAATTATAACTACAATATTAATCTATTAAATTCATTCTTTTTATTCAAAATAAGATCATACAAGCATCTTTTGAGCTATATATCCGATTTTTCTACAAAAATAAGATTTCCTAAATGAGGGTCTGTCAAAATTATATACCAAGTCTACAAAAATAAGATTTCCTAAATAAGGGTCGCTCGCTATAACTTGGACAACAGTAATAAATTTATATTTTTCAAAAAATTAAGTTTACCATACCTTTTAGATCTTCTAAAATAAAAGTAATGCTTGTATAATTTGTAAATTTTAATGATACATAGTATTTCATGTTTACCTTATACGAGTCCAACTTTTAGTTTGGTAATGATATTACAATGAAATTCTGATGGTATTAATCTCTTTATTTCATAAAAAATAGTCTTAGTTATATAAAAAAAAGATATAAAATCAGTTATTACTTTTTTGTTAATATTTAAATGACATAATATTTTTTAATTTCACGTCACAGTTCTGTTTTCATCAAATAACTATTATCGAAATAAAAAAATTAATAAGTACATTTTAAGGACAAGAATGGGACAAGTATCTTAGTTTTCGTTGGATATTCATGGACTTGACAAAAGCTATTAAAGTCTGAAGACAACCCTAACCCACGAGTGGGTTTTGGGCTTATATTTTTAAGTCCAATAAAATTTAGATTTTTTTGACCCACTTCAAACTAGTTCAATTCACGGATAGCCCATCCCAATTCATTCTATAATATTAATTAATAATAATTCAAAATTAATTTATTTCACCGACTCTATTCACTATAACACTATTCTTAGGTAAGAGTCAAATTCAACTCTTTTAAGAGTTTAGAAGTTAAAAAATAAAAAAAATAAAATATAACTTCTAGTTCTGTTCTTCTCGACTTATATTTTCACTCTCTCTATTTTTCATTCGTTTTATTCAAATCAACTGTTTATATTATGTTAATTCAATATTTTTATCACTCTCTATCTTCCACTAGTTTTACTCAAATTATTTGTTTTTAGTATTTTAATTCAACATTTTTATCGATAAGTTGTATTTATCTTTTTCAATATAATTGGATTAGAATTTGAATAATACAATTGTCTTAACTATATATGCATTATTATATTTTATTTTGATTTAAAAAATAAAATAAATTATAAATAGTGTGTTTAGATTGTGTAAAAGTAAAGATATGCAACATAATAAAAATAAAATAAATAAATAAAGTGAAAAACAATTAGTAAATTAGTCAACATTGTTTATCTATTATCGATTTCGTGTTAATTAATCAAAATTATTTGTTTTGCTCTGCACCATTTTTCCCTAGAAGATTGTTATGCTTTATTTAAAAAGTATCAAAAAATTATATTTTTAATTTAAAGAAGTTTGCAAAAACCTATGGATCAAAGGAGTCTGATTCAAGAGGTGGAGATAGAAGGGATCAATGTGATGAAATTAATCATCATTCTGATGGAGCCATGATAAAAAATCATGACAAGGAAAATGAGATTGACGATTCTGCCACAGTTGCAGGATCTGGCAATGATAATTTGGAGTCAATTTTGAGGCAAAAAGCTTTGGAGAATTTAATGAGATTCCGAGGAGGGCCTAAATCGAATGTGGAAACCCTTAAACGTAATGAAAATAAGATTGAGAGGAATGTTAAGTTGAGCATTACAATGGACGATTTTGTTCAAAACAAGTCACATGAACAGGAACTTTCTAGTGGAGTTGGTGAAACCCAATCTATGGACCAAAACAATAGGCCTAAATTGAGGAAAGATTCCTCTAGTCCTATGCAGACTGAAGAGAAGAATTTGGGTGGAAGTGACGGTGCAATTGAATCTAGAGCTACCAAACAAATGGTTTTTCATCCGTCAAATGGGGTAGCCATCTCGGGTAATTCGAAAGATAAGGACTATACTACTGAAAATTTTGTTATTAACAAGTCTTGATCCAATACGTCAGCATTGAGGCAAAAATCTCCAGGCACATCATCCTCCCTGAAGCAAGTGCCACCATCACACGTGTCTCCGCAGAAAACTTCACTTGTGACCAATAATATTATAGATAAGAGTGCAGATGAAACATCTCAAACTGTAGGTGGAGGTAGTAGCAATAACCAGAGTGTAGGACTTATTGATGCTTGTGTTTCTCCTCCAGAATCTTCTTGCGTTAAGCCAACATCTGAAGAGCATAGTTCTACCAAGATGGATCAAAACCCAACTCACAATTTGAGCAGAAGACTATGTCTGTGGTGAGGGGTGGTGAATTGGTGCAGGTGACAGTTTTTTATAAAATATGCATTGTGGATAATATAAAAGTTCCATGTCGTGAATGTTGAATTAATCAGCTTGTCTTGCTATGTGAAGGTTTTGACCAGCTGATTCTTCTATTTTTTGTTACCAGGTGGGGTACAAGGTCTACATCCCCAACAAAGCCTCTTGTCACGCCCCGCTTAATTTTGTCCGAGGTTCCTCCCAACACGGATGCAGATTAATTATTTATTGCAGTACATTGGAGCTCTGCATGGGAAACCTCTAGAATATTCTACACTTTTCTTGTATATTCTATACTTTTCTAGAATCTTCTAGACTTTGGTAGAAAGGTGTAGAACTTGTACATATCTAGAATATTCTATCTAGATCTTTCTAGGACTAGGAATATAATATTAATTTCTAGAACCTTCCCTTAAGGAGGTGGAGGCCTATAAATAGGAGGATGGTCTCATTTGTTCACCATCCAAGGAAAAGCATTCTCCAAGCAATCTTGTAAAGCTCTCTTGTGTAATAAAAGCTTTCTTACTTTCAAAGAGTTCTCTTGTTCCTTCTTAAAGTTTCTTCTCAAGTTCTCTTGGTGTTCACTTGGCGTAAGGCTTACTTAGCAACTAGAAAAGGGTGATAGTTGTCTAAGGCCGCACGGTTGGGCTTAGGAATCTCTAAGGCCGTGACAGTTGGTATCAGAGCGAAGGTTTAACGAAGGCGTTCGTTACTACCCGACACCATGTCGAACATGACGGAGGAACAACTAAGGGGTAGGGAAGAGGTGCCCACTTCTTCTAAAGGGGCAAGACAAGCCAAATCAAGGGACGCTATGGCTACCCTGGATGCTCGAGTTTTAAGGCTAGAAGTGGCCATGGCGGATGTCAAAGAACGACTTGATCGTCTTGAGCAAAACATGGAAGACTCCATCGAGGGGCTCGATGCCAAGGTGGAGAAGTATCATGACGAGTTACTCGAGGCCTTCAAGTCCACCACCTATGATGCGGCACAGGAAAGTATGGCTTTCCAAGCTAAGATCTTGGAAGCCTTGGCGAACGTGCAAGGAGAAATGCAAACCATGAAGGCTTCGGTGGAAGAAACCAAGGCTGATTGGACCCTATGCAAAAGAGCGGTGGCGAATGGCGCGGTGGAGGCTCCACGCCCTCAAGCTAGGGAGGTGGCGAGAGTTAAAGATATCCCCAAGCCGAAGGAGTATGATGGCAAGCGAGATGCCACGACGATTGACAACTTCTTGTGGCATATGGAGAGATACTTTGCAGCACTCGACTTGGAGGATAAGGTAAAAGTCAACACTGCTTCTCTTTATTTTACTGATATTGCTATGGTGTGGTGGCGTAGGAAATGTGCCGAGATGGAAAAAGGCACTCTTACTATTGATACTTGGGATACACTTAAGGCGGAACTCAAAAAGCAATTCTATCCCGAGAATGTTGGCCGTGATGCCCGTAAGAGGATGAAGGAGCTTAAGCAGGATCGGTCCATCCAAGATTATGTGCGGACTTTCTCCGATCTTATGCTTCAAATCACGAACATGAGTGAGGAGGATCTTCTTTTCAACTTCATGGATGGGCTCAAACCTTGGGCTGCTCAAGAGCTCAAGAGGCATAAGGTTGAAGATATCGCAACGGCATTAACGGTGGCAGAATCTTTGGTGGAATATCGTTCCATGGAGAAAGGCGAAAGTTCTAAACAAAAGGGTGAACCACCGAAGAACAAAGGCGCCAAGCCATGGCATGCTAAAGGTGGGGGAGCAAAGGATGGATCCCACAAGACGCATCCCCACCCCGACAAGGCAGGGAAGCAGGGGCCGGAAGGGAGCAAAGGCAAGAAAGATATGAAGCCTCGAGAAGGATGCTTCCTTTGTAGCGGTCCTCATTGGGCTAGGGATTGCCCTAAACGAAAGGCACTCACCGCAATGTTTGGGCAGCACGATGATGATGGAGATGAAGGCACAGAGGCTACAATAGGCTGTCTCAAACTGTTAAACGCATTAAAGGTCCGACCTACTTCTCACCAGGCGGGTGACCGAAGCTTGATGCACGTGGAGGGCCGCGTGAATGGAAAGACCACCCAACTTATGGTCGACACGGGTGCGTCTCACAACTTTGTAAGTCCCGCTGAAGCTCGAAGATTGGGACTTAAGATGGCGGAAACTAAGGGTTGGCTAAAGACTGTGAATGCTCAAGCCAAACCCATTAGCGGCGTAGCTCGTGGCGTGGAGCTACAACTTGGCTCGTGGCAAGGCAAAGTGGATTTCTCGGTGGCGCCCATGGACGACTTCAATTTGGTCCTAGGTATGGATTTTCTTAAGCAATTCAATGTCGTTCCTTTCCCTCGTTTAAACATGGTGATGATCTTGGAGGGAGAACCATGCCTGGTTCCGGCGGTTTCCCCTGCTAAGGAAACATCATCAAAATTGGGGGCAATGTTCCTTTCCGCTATGCAAGTGGAGAAGGGATTGAAGAAGGGGGAGGACACCTGGTTAGCAATGCTTAAGGAAGACGAAGACCAGCAAGGCCAAGACGAAGTTATTCCCCCATCCATTCAAAACGTGTTGGAGGAATTCAAAGAGGTAATGCCACCCGAGTTGCCCAAAAGACTCCCACCTAGGCGAGAGGTGGATCATCAAATTGAGTTAGAGCCCGGGGCAAAGCCACCTGCCAAGGCACCCTATAGGATGTCACCCCCAGAGCTGGAGGAGCTAAGGCGACAGTTGAAGGAGCTTCTGGAAATAGGCTTCATCCAGCCATCTAAATCCCCATTTGGGTCGCCTGTGTTATTCCAAAAGAAGGCGGACGGGTCACAACGCCTATGCATCGACTATCGGGCGCTTAACAAGGTAACCATCAAAAACAAATATCCTATTCCTCTTATAGCTGATTTATTTGATCAACTTGGTAAAGCCCGATACTACACCAAGCTAGACTTGAGGTCGGGTTATTATCAGGTTCGAATCGCCAAGGGAGACGAGGGCAAGACTACTTGTGTCACTCGCTATGGAGCATTTGAGTTCCTCGTGATGCCCTTCGGCCTAACTAATGCTCCAGCTACATTTTGCACTTTGATGAACAAGATCCTCCATCCTTTCTTGGATCGGTTCGTAGTGGTATACTTGGATGACATTGTCATCTATAGTAATACTTTGGAGGAACACGTGGAGCACCTACGAACCGTTCTCAAGGTTCTCAAGGAGAACGAGCTCTATGTCAAACGGGAAAAATGCACTTTTGCTAAGGAGGAGGTACACTTTCTGGGGCATGTCATCAAAGGGGGAAAACTGATGATGGATAAGAAGAAAGTCAAGGCGATAGAGGAATGGGAGCCTCCGACAAGGGTGACGGAGCTAAGATCTTTTCTTGGGCTAGTCAATTACTATCGGCGTTTCATCACGGGGTATTCAGCTCGGGCAGCCCCACTTACTGACTTACTCAAGAAGGAGAAACCATGGGCATGGACTTCTCAATGCCAACAAGCTTTCGAGGGGTTAAAGAAGGCTGTCATGGAGGAGCCTGTGTTAGCATTACCCGACTGTGCCAAGGCTTATGAGGTACACACGGATGCCTCAGACTTTGCTATTGGTGGCGTTCTAATGCAAGAGGGGCATCCTATCGCCTACGAAAGCCGCAAGCTCAATGATACGGAGAGGCGATACACGGTCCAAGAAAAGGAGATGACGGCAATTGTGCATTGCCTACGTACGTGGAGGCACTACTTGCTTGGGTCTAAGTTTGTGGTGCGAACGGATAACGTAGCTACTAGCTACTTCCTCTCTCAAAAGAAGCTTAGCCCAAAGCAAGCCAGATGGCAGGACTTCTTGGCCGAGTTCGATTACATCCTTGAGCACAAGCCGGGAAAAATCAATTTTGTGGCGGATGCACTTAGCCGCAAGGCGGAGTTAGCGGCTATCTCCAAGGTCCATATGGAGTTGTTGGACCTTATAAAAGAAGGGCTAAAGCATGATCCCTTGGCCAAGCAACTGGTGGAAATGGCCAAGGAAGGAAAAACTAAGCAGTTCTGGGTCGAGGATGGCTTACTCCTTACAAAAGGGCGGCGGATTTACGTCCCAAAATGGGAGAAACTTCGGAGAAGTATTATAAAGGAGTGCCACGACACCAAATGGGCTGGTCACCCAGGACAGCGGCGTACCCGAGCCTTGTTGGAGGCAAGCTATTTTTGGCCTCATATGCGGGATGAGGTGGAGATGTACGTGAAGACTTGCCTTGTATGCCAACAAGACAAGGTAGAAAATCAACTACCCGCAGGACTTCTGGAGCCTTTACCTATCCCAGGACGGCCTTGGGAGAGCGTTAGCATGGATTTCATCTCAGTTCTCCCTACTTCTGATGGTTTTGGGAGCATTATGGTCATTATTGACCGATTCTCTAAGTATGGCACGTTCCTATCGGCTCCAAGGGATTGTACAGCTGAGGAGGCAGCCCGTTTGTTCTTCAAAGGCGTGGTGAAGTATTGGGGCTTGCCTAAGACAATCATAAGTGATCGTGACCCTCGGTTTACGGGGAAGTTTTGGACGGAGCTCTTCAAAATCATGGGGTCAGATTTGCACTTTTCTACGAGCTTCCATCCCCAAACCGACGGGCAAACGGAGCGGGCGAATGCCTTGTTGGAGCTTTACTTAAGGCACTTTGTTAGTGCCAATCAAAGGGATTGGGCCAAGTTACTCGATGTTGCCCAATTCTCTTATAACTTGCAGCGGAGCGAGGCTACCAACAAGAGCCCATTTGAGTTGGCGACTGGCCAACAACCCCTTACTCCACAAACCTTGGTGACCAAGTACCAAGGGAAGTGCCCAGCGGCGTTTAAGGCTGCTAAGTCATGGCATGAGCAATCCGACATCGCACGGTCCTACCTTAACAAAGCTGCCAAGAAAATGAAGAAATGGGCGGATACGAGAAGGCGGCACGTGGAGTATAGCATCGGGGACTTAGTTTTGTTAAAACTAAACGCCGAGCAACAGAAGCGACTGCGTGGACTACACAAAGGATTGCTTCGGCGTTACGAGGGACCATTTCCTATCCTTGCCAAAGTTGGCAAGGCCTCATATAGGGTGGAGTTGCCACCCAAACTCAAGTTACATCCGGTCTTCCATGTGAGCTGTTTCAAGCCTTATCATTCGGATGAGGAAGACCCCAAGCGAGGCGAATCAACTCGTGCACCACCAGCCATTACTACTTCCTTTGACAAGGTGGCAGAAAGTATCTTAGCCGATCGGGTCATAAGGAAGAAGCATCACCCTCCTAGCCACGAGTACTTGGTGAAATGGAAGGGATTACCGGAGAGTGAAGCTAGTTGGGAAGCTAAAGACGCTTTATGGCAATTCAAAGACAAGATCGAGGCTTTCCACAACGACTCGACGAGGACGTCGACGGCTTAGGTGGGGGAGAATGTCACGCCCCGCTTAATTTTGTCCGAGGTTCCTCCCAACACGGATGCAGATTAATTATTTATTGCAGTACATTGGAGCTCTGCATGAGAAACCTCTAGAATATTCTACACTTTTCTTGTATATTCTATACTTTTCTAGAATCTTCTAGACTTTGGTAGAAAGGTGTAGAACTTGTACATATCTAGAATATTCTATCTAGATCTTTCTAGGACTAGGAATATAATATTAATTTCTAGAACCTTCCCTTAAGGAGGTGGAGGCCTATAAATAGGAGGATGGTCTCATTTGTTCACCATCCAAGGAAAAGCATTCTCCAAGCAATCTTGTAAAGCTCTCTTGTGTAATAAAAGCTTTCTTACTTTCAAAGAGTTCTCTTGTTCCTTCTTAAAGTTTCTTCTCAAGTTCTCTTGGTGTTCACTTGGCGTAAGGCTTACTTAGCAACTAGAAAAGGGTGATAGTTGTCTAAGGCCGCACGGTTGGGCTTAGGAATCTCTAAGGCCGTGACACTCTGCTCTGGCCAGAAGGAGATTCCAATGATGATAACTAATATGCTTCTGGTGCTAATTACGCACAATGTTTTGTATGCAAAAACATTTATTACCCGATCCCAGTTTTGACAGGATGCAAGCTTTCATTTTCACAGGCAATTATTACTTCGTGCTTTCTCCAAATGCATCTGCTTGTAAAACTAACGGATTGGATTTTTAGAAAACTGTAAGCCTGATGCAAGGAAATTCTGGAGGAGAGGAGTGTGTTAAGGGATAGAAGAAGACCACCACACACTGGACCCTATATGTTATGCGAGTAATAATATGTATTCAGATTCTTCTGGAAATAACAATTTACAAATTTGCTCTACTTGTCTATTTTCAATTCTATGAATGTTTTGTTACATCAGACTTGTGTACGGTTTTTCTGCTATGAATAATTTTTGAACTCGAACTCTTGGCTATCACGATCCAGGACTGCTTGAACCATCATATGTGCATCCCATTGGCAATTTTAAGTTTTATCATATAAAGTATAAACAATAAATTCGTTTTACTATTTGCTTGAACTTCCAAGTATAGACTGTCAATTTGATTGGCACTTCTGCCGTGTACCAGTAATTCAAAATTCTCATGTCGCCAAATTTTTTGGAGAAACCAGTTATGAATTACCTGAAATTGCAAAACAATGACTTTAGCCAGTACCCTTCTCACCAACCCACCGCTAATAACCGCCACCCCAACTAACACACCACAACCATTCTTTAACTGAATGTTGAAAATCAAATAAGACCAAGAATCATATATTAATTTAGATTTTGACCTTTTTAAAACATCAAATCATTAAAACATATTGTAAAGGATCTTTCCAAAGCCAACAAAACTAGACCCAGACGTTTGAAAATCAAATGGCACCTGGACCGTTTGAATTTCAATCGTAATTAAATAATTTGAAATAAAATATTTATAAACGAACAAAATTTTTAACTAAGTTTGGGGACTTGCAAACGTTCAAAACTCAGTAGACGAAGAAGCATAGAGTCTCACTAAAATTTTAAAAACTTAAGCTATCAATAATACTCTTATTTGCTAATTTTATAAATTTATGAAGTGAGTTTAACGATAAAATTATGCTAATTGAACTCGTAAGAAAAACAAAATATATCTATTAAATAAGAAAAACGACATTCACTACATCCTACATCGCACCCACCATTCTTATACCTTATTTATGATATAACTAAAGCATATAATGTGAGTAGAAACGTAATTAAGTTGATATATATGTATATTATTTCTTATTTTTATAATAACACGTCAAAAATATTCTTTTATTTGTTCATGTATTGTTATTTAACTTATCAAATTAATTTATTTGTCTGGCACATATTATTTATCAGAATAACCAATTGAGCAGTGAAATGTGTATAAATATCTTTATTTACCAACTAAACAACAAATTTAGATTTTATATCATAACTTTGATATTAAAAACTATAAATCAATCACTAATAAATTTTAAAATTAATAAGAGCATAAATTTGGAACAAAGAGAATATATTTTTAAAATTCGGAGTCTTTAGGTGCGTATTTAGGGGAAAAATTAATTTACAACAAATATAAGATGAAATGGAAGTCAAGAACTTAGAATGCAAATATCGTTATCATTTATAAAAAAATATTTAATGTAAAAATAGGAAGTTGCTAACTTGCATAACCGAGTTACCGACATAATATGTATATATAAAATTTAAATCCCTTGCCCACCGACACAAGACTTATTGTATAAATAGTTTCTTTCCCCGCAACGGCTCTTTCTCTATACCCGCGTCAATGGCCTCCGCAGCAATTAACCACTTCCAATTCCTCTTTCTCTGTATTTTGCGGGGATTCTTCGACGTAAAGCCGAATTTCCCGATGCAAAACCCTCAATTTCACTTCTTAATCTTTCTCCGCTGAAAGCCCTAATTTTCATAAACAAAACCCTATATTCCACTTTTTCTTCTTTCAACGCTGGAAACCCTTCCATACAAAACCCTAATAAGCATCGTCGGTTCTATTCGCGACGGGACGCTCGATATCATGAATATCGTCGGCGTTCTTCTCTTCGGTGTTGGACGCGGCTCTCTGATTTGGTCCCTATTTTCTGGTAAACGTTTCGATTTCGGTGGCGATTCTAAAGGATGAATATGGTGACGTCAGCACTAAGAAGATGAGATATATGGCGATTCCTGCTGATACTTGTGCTCCTTCCCCTAAACTAGTGGACTAGTAGGCGGTGATCGGCTGTTCTTATTGTAAGTGTCATTATTATTAAAGGATATTGTTACACCCTTTTCTGTATCTGTCTATCAATGTTGTGATCTTTTTAGGCTAAGTATACAAACACAACAACAGGTGAAAACACTATACTCATGTGTTGTGTGGTATTAAAATCCGTGTCATAGCACCATTTAATAGTAAGGATGAGTGTAGTGTTCTTTGGTGTTGTGACCGGTTATTGTGTTTGTAAACTTATCCTTATGAAATTCCACCTTTTTTTTTTACGTTATGGTCCTATTCATGGAATTATACCTTGTGTTTTCTAACTGTTAACTAAATTTTTATTCTCGTACTTATTTTTCCTTCTTTTCCTTCTGAACTTTTAATTTGCGTTGGTATATACTTCACTTATTCTGCTAAATCATATACTGTGGTCCTTCGTATTACTGCCTTGTTTTTATTGGTTCTTTTTAAATCATTAAATCTATGAGAAATTGTGTTGGCTTGGTTGATGAAAATAATAAAGGAAAGACAAATGAGAAAACTGGTCCATTTGATTTGGTTTCTTAAAGATCTTCTTATGACATCATTTACTTTTCATAGATAAATGTTTTCGTTTCTTAACATTCTTCCATCTCATTATTTGCTGAAGATGTCTATATTTATATATAATGATTGATATGAATTTCAATAGGTATTTTTCACCAAATCTTTTCTTTGTCTATTTAAATGACTAGATGAATCTTATATTTTATTAGTTGTATGCAGCTTTATTTTATTTTCCACTTTAATTCTGTATTTTGTGTGTTTTCATTATCTTTTTATTCTTTTTCTTCTAATTGTTTTTCCTTCCCTGTATTGTATTTGCATTAGTCTAAGCTTCACATATTCTCCAAAATCATAAATCGTGGGCTTCCGAACTATGTGCTGATATAGTTTTTAAGTGTATGCTTGTTTGTTTAGTATTTTGATATGAATTTCTATAAGGTCTATACTTAACTTGTATAAAAGAATTTTCACCAAATTTTTATGTTTTTCTAGTTTGATGACTAGATGATTCTTGTGCTCTATTTGTTATGTACTTATATGTAATTTTTATTTTACTTTCTCCTTCCTCACTCTTCCTCCGTATTTCTTTATTTCGTCAGTTTTTCTCCTGTACCTATAATTTGTTTAAGAAGCACATGTTCACTTGAGCTTTCGCTGGCGACGGGTTTACTGCAGTAGAGGATAAAAGTGCCTTTTACAACAACCCCTTGTTGTGACGTCCATTGCCAGAGACTCACATTTGGGCCTACCACGTGGTGGGACACGTGAAGTGTGTATCCTTCCAACTTGACTCACGTGAGTGAGAGTGGGATTGGGAGGGCAACGCAATGTGTGTCCCTCCAACTTTTGACTCACGTGAGTGAGAGTGAGAGCGAGAGCGGGGTTGGGAGAGCAACGCAATGTGTGACACCCATGCAGGGGTGCCCTTGGCCTATAACGGCTTCACCATTATTTATTTAAATTTTGTTTCTTCATCCCTATTTTTCTCCTTTTCTTTTTTAGTCCTATTTATTCAACAAATACACGTTGATTCTTGTGGTGTGTAGACATAGTGACATTATTTGTAAATTAATACAAATGGCTGGGAAATTAATCGATGTGTCAATTCGCAACAACAATTGACTTCTTTTTGTTGCTATTCAAAATCTTTCCAATTTATTTTTTATTTTTTCATTTTTTCTGTATATATTGAACCATTAGTTATTAGTATTCTTCAATTATGTTCAGTTAGTATTCATTTTCTTCTTTATTTACCCCTCTTACATGTATTTGGTGTCTCTTGTAGTTTTTCTTTAATTGGTGATTTGAATGTTGATATGAACTTTTAACAACTTTTGTAGCTTATTTTCAGATTTACTTATTCTCCTTCTAACTTTTCTTCCATCTTGCGTATTTTCCTTTTAGTCTTATGTATTTAAGATAACCATTTTTATATTTTTCTTTCCATTCTCTCTCTCCTTTCTTTTTCTTCATTATTTTTTTCTCTTTCCTCATTATTTTTTTCTCTTTCCATCTTTTTATATTTTTCCTTTGTTGAATTGGTTCATGTTTCAACTGCATTTAAATGCAATGCGTGACGCCCTCAACCTTGACTCCCGTGATTTAGAGTGCGGTTGGGGGAGTAACGCAATGCGTGACGCCCATGCACGGATGGCCTTGGACTATAAAGGCTTCACCATTATTTTACTTCTTCTTCCCTATTTTTCTCCATTTTATTGTTTAGTCCTATTTATTCAACAAATACATGTTGATTCTTGTGGCGTGTAGATACAGTGGCATACTGTGTAAATTAATAAAAATGGCCAGGAAATTAATCAATGTGTCTATTCGCAACAAAAGTTGACATGTTTTTGTTTCTATTGAAAATCTTTCCAGTTTATTTTTTATTTTTTCATTTTTTCTGTATATTACACCTTTAGTTATTATTATTATTCTTCTGTTGTATTCAGTTAGTATTCATTTTCTTCTTCATTTACCCCTCTTACATGTTTTTAGTATCTCATGTAGTTTTTGTGTTTTGAATGTTAATATGCACTTTTCGCAACATCTTTTTGTAGCTTTTTTCAGTTTCGGTTATTCTCCTTTGAACTTTGCTTTTCATCTTTTTGTTTGTTTTTTCCTCTTTAGCCTTGTGTGTTTTGACCATTTTGCTATTTTTCTATCCATTCTCTCCCCTTTCTTTTTCTTCATTCTTTTTTCTCTTTCCATCTTTTTATATTTTTCCTTTTGTTGAATTAGTTCATGTTTCAATTGCATTTATTTAGTATATTCATGCTGTTAAGTATCTTAAGAACAGGTGATGCTGATTGGGATTTAAAGCATTGCCTCATTTTTTCTGCTTTCTGAATTCTCAATGATATGTTTTTCAAAAGTATTTTCATTATATATCGTTTGGCTTTCCAAATAAATGTTTTGCTGTGTATTATCTCTATTTCATTATATCTTTAACATCATAATGTTGTTTCTTCTATTTTTCTTATTGCTTTGTTCCTTTTTGTTTTCACCTTTTTATAATGTATTTTGTCTATTTTTCTATCCATTCTCTCTCCTTTGTTTTTCTTCATTACTTTTGTTTTTTTCCATCTTCTTATAATTTTGCTTTGTTAAATTAGTTCACGTTTCAATTGTCTTTATCATTTTTTTTTCTTCTTCCTTATTTCTCGCCTAATTCATGCTTTTAGGTATCTCAAGAACAGGTGATGCTGAGTGGGATTTAAATCATAATTTTTTTTTCTTTTTTTCCTTGTTGAAGTCTCTTTGATTCATTTTTCAAAGATATTTTCATTCTCTCTTTAGGCTTTTCTAATAAATGTTTTGTTGCGTATTATTTTTCTCATTATATCTTTAGGATGATAATAATGTTTCTTTTATTTTCCATTTTGCTTTATTCCATTTTTTTTTCAATTTTTAATCCTGTATTTTGTGTGTTTTTCTTTTTCTTTCTCTTTGTTCTTTTTCTTATAGTTGTTTTTCCTACCCTGTTTAATATTTGCATTAGTCTAAGGTTTACTTATACTGCTAAATCATAAATTGTGGGCCTTCGAACTACGCGCTCATAAAGTTTTGAAGTATATGTTTTATTTGTTTATTATTTTGATATGAATTTCAATAAGGTCTATAATTTTTTTATTTATAAATGTTGTTTCGCCTAATATTTTTGTTTTTCTAGTTTAATGACTAGATGATTCTTATACTCTATTTGTTGTATGTTACTTTTATTTTAGTTTCTCCTTTCTCACTTTTCCTCCATATTTCTTTGTCATGTGAGCTTTCACTGGCGACGGGTTCTATATGAGGATAAAAGTGGCTTTTACAACCATCTCTTGTCGGGATGTCCGTTGCCAGGGACTCACATTGACTCACATTTGGGCCTACCACGCAGTGGGTCACGTGAGGCGTGTATCCCACTCCACCTCGACTCCTGTTGTTGAGAGCGGGGTTGGGGGAGCAACGCATTGCGTGATACCCATATACAAGGGTGCCCTCGGCCTATAAAGGGCTTCACCATTAATTTATTTATATTATTTCCTGTTTTGTCCATTTATTTTTTAGTCCTATTTATTCAACAAATACATGTTGATTCTTGTGGATTGTAGACACAATTACATATTTTGTAAATTAATACAGATAGTCTGGAAATTAATCGATGTGTCTATTCGCAACAAAAGTAGACATGTTTTTGTTGCTATTCAAAAAATTTCGTGTTTATTTTTTTATTTTTTCTGTATACCATTAGTTATTTGTATTCTTTATTTCTATTCATTTAATATTCGTTTTCTTCTTTATTTACCCCACTTACATGTATTTAGTAACTCATGTAGTTTTTGTGGTTTGAATGTTGATATGAACTTATCGCAACATCTTTTTGTAGCTTATTTTCAGCTTTCTTTTTCACCTTTTATCCTTGCTTTCCATCTTTTGCATATTTCTGTTTGTTTTTCCTCTTTAGCCTTGTGTGTTTAAAGATGACCAATTTTCTATTTTTCTATCCATTCTCTCTCCTTTCTTTTCCTTCATTTCTTTTTTCTTTTCCTCCCATCTTTTTATATTTTTCCTTTTGTTGAATTAGTTCATGTTTCTGTTGCATTTATTTAGTATATTTTTCTTCCCTCTTTAATGCTTTTAAGTGTCTTAAGAGCAGGTGATTCTGATTGGGATTTAAAGCATTGCTTCATTTTTCTCCTTCCTGAATTCTCTATGATATGTTTTTTCAATTATATTTCTTATTTGATATCATTTGGCTTTCCAAATAAATGTTTTGCTGTGTATCATTTCTCTATCTCATTATATCTTTAACATATGATAATGATGTTTCTTCTATTTTTCTTATTGCTTTGTTCCATTTTGTTTTCACCTTTTTATTCTATATTTTGTCTATTTTCGTTTCCATTCTCTCTCCTTTCTTTTTCCTCATTACTTTTTTTTCTTCATCTTTTTATACAATTGCATTTATTTAGCATCTTCTCCCCCGGTTTATTTCACCCCTCTAATTCATGCTTTTAATATCTCAAGAAACGGGTGATGCTGATTTGGGATTTAAAGCATAACTTCTTTGTTTTTCCAACCAGAATTCTCTTTGATTTGTTTTTTAGAGATACTGTCATTCTTATGGCTTTCCTAATAAATGTTTTGCTCCATATTCTTTTTCTCATTATATCTTTAGGATGATATATTTTTCTCATTATATCTTTAGGATGATAATGATGTTTCTTCTATGTTTCGTATTGCTTTATTCCATTTTTTTTTTTCAATTTTTAATTCTGTATTTTATGTGTTTTTCTTTCTCTTTATTCTTTTTCATATAATTGTTTTTCCTTGCCTGTTTTGTACTTTGTATCCGTCTAAGGTTCACTTACATTGCCAAATCATAAATTGTGGGCCTTCGAACTACGGGCTGATAAAGTTTTGAAGTAAATGTTTTACTTGTTTATTATTTTGATATGAAATTCAATAAGGTCTATACTTTATTTATATATAAAAGACTTTTCACCAAATCTTTCTCTATTTGTTGTATGTTACTTTTATTATAGTTTGTCCTTCCTCACTTTTCCTCCATATTACTTTATTTCAACTGTTTTTCTCCCGCCATATAATTTATTTAAGAAGCATATGGTAACGTGAGCTTATGTTGGCGTCGGGTTCACTGCAGTATGAGGATAAAGGGGCCTTTTGAAACCACCTCTTGTGGTGATGTCTATAGCCAGGGACTCTTATGTGGGTCTACCATGCGGTGGGACACGTGTGGCGTGTGTCCCCCTCCACCTCGACTCCAGTGATTGAAAGCGGGGTTGTGGGAGCAACACAATGCATGACGTCCATACAGGGGTGCCCTTAGCCTATAATGGCTTCACCATTGTTTTATATAAATTAATCCTTATTTTTCGCCATTTAATTTTTGGTTCTATTTATTCAGCAAATACATTTGGATTCTTGTGGCCTGTAGACATAGTTACATACTTTGTAAATTAATACAAATAGCCAGGAAATTAATCGATGTGTCTATTCGCAACAAAAGTAGACATGTTTTTGTTGCTATTCAAAATATTTCCTGTTTATTTTTTATTTTTTATTTTTCCTGTATAGATTTCTTCAGTTCTGTTCAGTTAATATTCGATTTCTTCTTTATTCACCCCTCTTACAAGTATTTTGTATCTAATGTAGTTTTCTGTTTTGAATGTTGATATGAACTATTCGCAACATCTTTTTGTAGCTTATTTTCAATTTTCTTTATTCTGCGTTTAGCTTTGCTTTCCATGTTGTGTATTTTCGTTTGTTTTTTCCTTTTTAGCCTTGTGTGTGTAAGATGATCATTTTTCTATTTTTCTATCCATTCTCTCTCCTTTCTTTTTCTTCGTTACTTTTTTCTTTTTCCATCTTTTTATATTTTTCCTTTTGTTGAATTAGTTCATGTTTCAGTTGCATTTATTTTAGCATATATTTCTTCATTCTTTCATGCTTTTAAGTATTTTAAGAACTGATGATGCTGATTGGAATTTAAAGTATAACTTTATTTTTTATCCTTCCTGAATTCTGTATGATATGTTTTTCAAAGATATTTTTCATTAAATTTCATTTGGCTGCATCTCATTTCTTTGACATGATAATGATGTTTCTTATTGCTTTGTTCCAAATTTTTTTCACCATTTTTTCTGTATTTTGTCTATTTTCCTTTCCATCATCTCTCCTTTCTTTTTCTTCATTACTTTTTCCCCCTTTATCTTTTTATAATTCTGCTTTGTTAAATTAGTTCATGTTTCAATTGCATTTATTTAGTATCGTCCCCCCCCCCCCCCCCCCCAAACTTTTTTTTTTAATTCCTAAATTCCCTATGATTTGTTTTTCCGAGATACTTTCATTCTCTCTCATGGCTTTCCTAATAAATGTTTTGCTGCGTACTCTTTTTCTCATTATATCTTTAGGATGATTATGATGTTTCTTCTATTTTCCGTATCGTTTTATTCAATTTTTAATTCTGTATTTTATGTGTTTTTCTTTCTCTTTATTCTTTTTCTTACAATTGTTTTTTCTTTCCTGTTTTGCACTTGCATCAGTTCAAGGTTTACTTATACTGCCAAATCATAAATTGTAGGCCTTCGAACTACGGGCTGATAAAGTTTTAAAGTATATGTTTTATTTGTTTATTATTTTGATATAAATTTCAATGAGTTCTATACTTTATTTATATATTAGACTTTTCACCAAATCTTTTTTGTTTTTCTAGTTTGAGGAATCGATGATTCTTATACTCTATTTGTTGTATGTTACTTTTATTTTAGTTTGTCCTTCCTCACTTTTCCTCCGTATTACTTTATTTCAACTGTTTTTCTCCCACCCTATACATGGTCACGTGAGCTTATGCTGGCGACGGGTTCACTGCAATATGAGGATAAAAGGGCCTTTTACAACCACCTCTTGTGGTGATGTCCGTCGCTAGGGAAACACATTTGGGCCCAACACGCGGTGGGACACGTGCGGCATGTATCCCCCTCCACCTCGACTCCTGTGATTGAGGCCCATACAAGCATGCCCTTGGCGGCTTCTTTCTCACCATTGTTTTATATAAATTAATCCCTACTTTTTTCTCCATTTAATTTTTTGTTCTATGTATTCAACAAATTCATGTTGATTCTCATGGCTTGTAGACAGTTACATATTTCGTAAATTAGTACAAATAGCTGGAAAATTAATCGATGTGTCTATTTGCAACAAAAGTAGACATGTTTTTGTTGCCATTCAAAATCTTTCCTGTTTGTTTTTTATTTTTTCAGTTCTATTGAGTTAGTATTCTTTTTCTTCTTTATTTACCCTCTTTAATGTATTTAGTATCTCATGTAGTTTTTGTATTCTGAATGTTGGTATGAATTTTTCGCAACATCTTTTTGTAGCTTATTTTCATTTTTCTTTATTCTCCTTTTAACTTGGATTTGCATCTTGCGTATTTTCGTTTGTTTTTTCCTTTTTAGCCTTGTGTGTTTAAGATGACCATTTTTATATTTTTCTATCCAGTCTCTCTCCTTTCTTTTTCTTCATTACTTTTTTCTTTTTACTGTTGTTGAATTAGTTCATTTTTCTTAATTGAATTAGTTTATTTTTTCAGTTCTATTCAATTAGTATTATTTTTCTTCATTATTTACCCTCTTGCATGTATTTAGTATCTCCTGTAGTTTTTGTGTTTTGAATGTTGATATGAACTTTTCGCAACAGCTTTTTTAGCTTATTTTCAGTTTTCTTTATTCTCCTTTTAACTTTCCTGTCCATCTTGCGTATTTTCGTTTGTGTTTTCCTCTTTAGCCTTGTGTGTTTAAGATGACCATTTTTCTATTCAATCTCTCTCCTTTATTTTTCTTCATTACTTTTTTCTTTTTCCATCTTTTTATATTTTTCCTTTTGTTGAATTAGTTCATGTCTCAATTGCATTTACTTGGTATATTTTTCTTCCCTCTTTCATGCTATTTACGTATCTTAAGAACAGGTGATGCTGATTGGGATTTAAAGCATAGCTTTATTTTTTATCCTTGCTGAATTCTGTATTATATGTTTTCAAAGATATTATTCATTAGATATCATTTGGCTTTCCAAAGAAATGTTTTGCTGCGTATCATTTCTATCTCTCATTATATTTCAAACATGATAATGATCTTTCTTCTATTTTTCTTATTGCTTTGTTCCATTTTGTTTTCACTTTTTTTATTCTGTATTTTGTCTATTTTCCTTTCAATTCTCTCTCCTCTTTTTCTTCATTACTTTTTTTCTTTTCTTTTCATCTTCTTATAATTCTGCTTTGTTAAATTAGTTCATGTTTCAATTGCATTTATTTAGTATCCTTTCCCCTTATTGACCCCTATAATTCATGCTTTTAAGTGTTCTCAACTTCATTTTTTTCCCTTCCTGAATTCTCTATGATGTGTTTTTCAAAGATACTTTCATTCTCTCTTCTGGCTTTCCTAATAAATGTTTTGCTGTGTATTATTTTTCTCTTTATATCTTTAGGATGATAATGATGTTTCTTCTATTTTCCATATTGCTGTATTCCATTTTTTTTTCCAATTGCTAATTCTGTATTTTTGTGTATTTTTCTCTCTTTCTTATAATTGTTTTTCCTTTCCTGTTTTATAGTTGCATTAGTCTAAGGATATCTTATATGGCCAAATCATAAATTGTGGGCCTTCGAACTACAGGTTGATAAAGTTTTGAAGTTTATGTTTTATTTGTATATTATTTTGATATGAATTTCAATAAGGTCTATACTTTATTTATATGTAAAAGACTTTTCACCAAATCTTTTTGTTTTTTCTAGTTTAATGACTAGATGATTCTTATACTGTATTTGTTGTATGTCACTTTTATTTTAGTTTCTCCTTCGTCACTTTTCCTCCACGTTGCTTTATTTCATCTGTTCTTTTCCAGCCATATAATTTGTTTAAAGATGCACATGGTCATGTGAGGTTTTCAGTTAGTATTCTTTTTCTTCTTTATTTACCCCTATTAGTATCTCATGTAGTTTTTGTGTTTTGAATGTTATGAATTTTTTGCAACATCTTTTTGTAGCTTGTTTTTAGTTTTCTTTATTCTCCTTTTAAATTGGGTTCCATCTTGCGGATTTGCGTTTGTTTTTTCCTCTTTTGCCTTGTGTGGACCATTTTCTCTATTTTTCTATCCATTCTATCCCGTTTCTTTTTCTTCGTTACTTTTTTCTTTTTCCATCTTTTTATATTTTTCCTTTTGTTGAATTAGTTCATGTTTGAATTGCATTTACTTGGTATATTTTTCTTCCCTCTTTCATGCTTTTTACGTATCTAAAAAACAGGTGATGCTGATTGGGATTGGGATTTAAAGCATAGCTTCATTTTTTATCCTTCAAAAATTCTCTATTATATATATGTTTTTCAAAGATATTATTCATTAGATATCATTTGGCTTTCAATAAGGTCTAGACTTTGTTTATATATACAAGACTTTTCACCAAATCTTTTTGTTTTTTCTAGTTTAATGACTAGATGATTTTTATACTATATTTGTTGTATGTTACTTTTATTTTTGTTTCTCCTTTGTCACTTTTCCCCCACATTTCCTTATTTAATCTGTTCTTTTCCTGCCATATAATTTGTTTAAGAAGCACATGGTCATGTGAGCTTACACGCTGGCATTGGATTCACTAATAAAAGGGCCTTGTACAGCCACCTCTTGTCGTGATGTTCGTCGCCAGGGACTCACATTTGCCTACCACGCTGTGGGACATGTTTATCCCTCTCCACCTCGATTCCCGTGATTGAGAGTGGGTTGGGCTAGCAACACAATGGGTCACGCCCATACAATGGTGCCTTTGGCCTATAATGTTTCTCCCTTATTTTATTTAAATTATTCCCTATTTTTGCTCCATTTATATTTTAGTCCTATTTATTTAACCAACACATGTTGATTCTTGAGGCGTGTAGACACAGTTTACATACTTTGTAAATTAATACAAATGGCCAGGAAATAAATTGATTTGTCTAGTCGCAACAAAAGTAGACATGCTTTTGTTGCTATTCAAAATCTTTCCTGTTTATTTTTTATTTTTTCATTTCTATTCAGTTAGTATTCTTTTTCTTCTTTATTTACCCCTATTAGTATCTCTTTAGTCCTATTTACTGAACAAATACACGTCTATTCTCGTGGCGTGTAGACACAACAATATACTTTGTAAATTAATACAAGTAGTCGTGACATTTATCGATGTGTTCGCAACAAAAGTAGACATGTTTTTGTTGTTATTCAAAATCTTTCCTGTTTATGTTTTCATTTTTTTTAAATATATCCTACCATTAGTTAATAGCATTCTTCAGTTTTAGTATCTCATGTCGTGTTCTCAAACATCTTTTTCTTTTTGTAGCTTATTTTCAATTTCCTATATTGTCCCAACTTTTCTTCCATCGTGCATAGTTTTTTTTTTCTTTATTAAATGACTATTCCTATTTTCCTTTCGATTCTCTCTCCCTTCTTTTTCTTCATTACTTTTTTCTTTTTCCATCTTTTTGTATTTGTGCTTTGTTGAATTAGTTCATGTTTCTTTACTTGTTAAAGATGATAGTGATGTTTCTTCTAATTTCCATTTCCTTTTCTCTCTTTTTCTTATATTTAGTACTGTATTCTGTCTTTTTCTTATTTTTGGTTCTGTGTTGTCTGTTTCTCCCTCTCTTTATTCTTTTGTCTGTTTCTCCCTCTCTTTATTCTTTCCTCCTTCATTTTCACTAAAAAAATTTTGGGGTGAGTTAGTTGACTTCAATAAGAATTAAGTTTGAAATATACCTTTTTATACACAAAATAGGTATTTGACATTATATGCTTATAAATATTTAATGTGATACAATACCTTTACTTATTCTTATTTATTTTGAAATACTTTCATTTTATCAATACAATTAAATTAACATTAACAATAATAATTTATTTCATATATAGTTAAATAATCATTAACAATAAATTTAAATTAATTAAAACTTAATTATATATTATAGCAAAACTAAATAACATCAGAGCAAGATAAACTAAATGTATGTAATGACTGTAATTACCACAACATACCAGCAACATCAAAACATGAGCAGCAGCAACACACCCACCACCACTACGGTCACCACTACCTACATTTTGTCCACTCACCACCATCATCACATCTGGTTCACCCTTCACCACTCCAACCACCATCATCATAAAAAATCAGATCCCATATTTCTCGGCACCTACCACAAACAAACTAACTGCCGCTCACCACCTCAATGCGCCATCTCCAACTACAAATTCATACAACACTACTGAAAATACAGATCTAGAAGGAAAATGAGATATTCGAAGAAAAAGTATGATATGAAGAAATTTAGGGTATAGGATTTGATTGGGGGTTTCTCAAAATCAGCCATTGCCTTCGAATAAAGAGATCTGTAAGGACGGTTGCAATTTTCCACGGTCCTTGCGGTGATTGTTAGGACACGACGATTTAGATTTGCAACATGTTAATGTGGTGTTTTCATATTTTGGTTTGGTACGCAAAATTTTAGAGAAAATTTATAGTTTGTGTTTAAGAATCTTGATTTGGAGAATCAACAGAGATATGGAATTTTGTATTCGAGGATTTTTTTTTTTCCTTTTGGGCTATGAGGGGAGAGTGAGTGTGTTTTTTTAATTATTATTTTAATATTAATGTTTATTTATATCTATTATTGTTAAATCCGTATTTACTTTCAAAAGTCAATTATGGTCTTATAATTTGAAACAGAAGAATGAAAAAGTTGATTTTAATTAGGAAATTAGTTTTAATTATAGTAATAGATTTTAATTAGTAGATCAAATTCTTTTTAAAATTAGGTTTTTGCTAGGTCACTAAGTCTAGGTTCTTTTTAGATTTATTGAATATTACTGATTTGATAAAGCTTTGTGCCCTATGTTTTGCTCCTTTACCAATTCTCTCGAGATACATACTTTTATTCATTCTTTTCACCTTGTCCCACAATAAATGGCGAATGAGAAAACTACATTGTACACAGGTTAAATCTATTTTCCTCACTAAATTATATACCAATTTACATTTACATCACTAAACTGATTTTTTTACCAGCCAACTTATTAAACTCTTAAATTTTTTCAAAAATTAAAAAAACCATCTAAGACCGTTAGAATTTGACGGCAGATCTACCTTGCATACTGATAAGGATACAAAAAAATGAGTTAAATAAATTAATATAATATAACATATGTTACTAAATTAAATCCATTTCTCAAATCTCCACCTACTACTTTGCAAATTTCCATAATCTCTGATAATCTCAAAGCTTCCGTTTCGTAGCGCAACCGATAACTACATCATTTGAATCATCATCTCCTTTTTAGCAACCACCATTACAACAATCATATCCAAAAAGGAAAGGAAGAAGGGGGTGAGGCCAGCCGCAATCAATTCGAAAAAGGAGAAGAAAAGAGAAGAACGAGAAGCTCTTACCGTGCTGCTTCCAATTAGCATACGCAACATATCTTGCGAATTTATAGTTATTACTCTTATTAGTTATTGCATTTCAGACTATCGATTTGGGGAAAAAATTGGGGCTTTCTAAGGTTCTTTGTCTAGAGTCTATTGGTTGTTTTTTGTGCCAATTTGACACTTCAAATCTCACATTTGCTTTATAAATTTTTACTTAATATAAATTGGAAATGAAGATGGTGAAGGGTTGATGAAATTGAAATGGATGAGAGAAGGGAGAAGATGACGAGAGACAAAAGAGGGTGAGAGAGAAAGATGAAATGGGTTTAAAGTATGTGCTTCTCTCTCTACCAATTTATTGTGTTGGTGGGTGCACGCAATTGTAGGGAGGAGTCATGTATTTGGGTTTGATTAAAAATGAACAAGATGGAGGAGATCTTGATGGAGATTCCTCTGTTATTGGGTTATTGAGGATGAATTTAATTTGTTTCCTGTATAATTTGCTAAGTTTGTTCAAGTAATTTATTTAGTTTGTGTTTTAGGTGAACTTTGTTTACTTTGCAATATACTAATATATATATATATATATATATATATATATATATATATATATATTAACATATTTTTAACCAAGTATAAATAAAATAAAAAGGTTAAGTACAATTAAATCAATTTTTTATAATAAATTTAGTTCTTATCAGTCTTTTTATTTTTAATTAATGTTTGCATTAAAAATTACAACTTTTCCACCTAGATAAGCCACATGAACGAAGGAATGATATGTCAACTTTCTCTCTCATACGTGTCATGCATATGTAACTTTTTGTTAAAAGTCAAATGTGTTGGACGGGTTTTGTAAAGTTTTGTAAGAAGTTATCAGTCTAGTGAGTTAACTGTAAAAAAAATTAGTTCAACGGTGCAAATGTAAATTGGGATTCAATTCAGTGCAGTTAGTCTTTGAATCTGAATGAATTTGTTGTGAAATTTTATTTGGCTTCTTTTGTTTGTTCTTTCGAATATGCGGTTACCTGATTGGTACTCCTAGTACTCCTCCATTTTCTTTTAACTTCTATTTTTTACATTCAACTAAAGGTGGCATAATTACTTCAGTTGACCTACAAATTAGGTTTGTTCCCCTTTGAAGTGTTTCTGTTATGGTTTTTGAAGTCCTCTCTTTTTTAAGTACTTGCGTTTTAAAAATGGTTTGGCACATATATGAACATGAATTTCTTTTCCTTACTGCTTGTATTGATTTTTGTATCATCCTTGGTGTTTCATTTTGAGTTGCTTTTGGGTTGTTCATTATTTTTCAACATAAATGATAATATTGCCGGTGAGGGTGATACTGGTGTTAGCTATGGTCTGGTTTCTTGCTTGTTTTGTATAATTGTATTTTAGCAGCAACCCAAAGAATGTTATTGGTTGTCAGTCTCTGGAATGGTCAACTTCTTCCTTGTCATTTTTGTTTAATATTTAAATTTTGGATGATGGGATTCACTCTCTCTTGATTAAGTTCAAGAACACTTGCAAGGGTCTATCATTTATGCTTATTAGTTACTCTTACGTTTGCTTGTTTTGTTTTTTACTCCTGATCTGAATTATGTTTATATGATTTCTCAAAAGAAAATCCCATATATTTAATCTGCTATCTATATCATATCCTTTTGGTATTTACCTTTTTCTGTCATCGGATTATTCTCCAAAGGATTATTATTATGCAAAGTGTTGTGCTAGACTGCATTTAGTTTAGGCTGATAATTATTATGTCATGAGAAGTTAGAAGTGCCTAAAGATTTCCTGTTAAATGCTCCATTTAAATTAACAGAGTATTTCTGTGTCAATTGCTTGAGGATAGATGTTTATCTAATGTCTAATAACTTGGGTGATGTTGTAATGGAATTTTCACTACCATCTCATCTTGCTGAAAATTTATGCAGTTTTATAGAACTTTATGTATGAATTGAACTCTTTGGAAGGGTATGGTTTTTTTGCACCACTAACGTAATTGCTGAATTTATGTAACACCGCAATAATGTTGGGCCATGCTGGCAAATAATTCTTTCTTTATTGAATTGAAAGCCCCAAAATCATCATCTTTTACCATTCGCCCGGGTATTTATTATAAATCTTTGTCCCGAAACATTAGGGGTTAATGATTTGCATATCTTTATGACAATTAGGATAATGAAACAATAGAATATAACACTGCTTCCATTTGTGCTAATCCTTGAGAACTCTAGTTTGTGGGACAACATAGGCTTGTTTTTTATTGTCAAGAAAATACTCCAAATGCTAATATGATCAGGCGTGTCTTATAATCTGTTGCTGATCGATTGTCCTTTTTATTCAACACAAAAGGGAAATGGAAGTTATGATGGTGAAGAGTATTATATATTGCTCAATTACATTCTCGTAGTTGTTCGGCCCACTTCCTATGCATGTTTGTGTTATAATGGTGGTCGCCTAGGGCGTGCGTGTGCCTCTCTAGGTAGGCCTTGGGGCGACGCATGTTAGTGCATTGTGTATACGCATGCGAGGCGTAGGCATCCCGGTTCTTCCATAACAACTGGTATTGGAAGATTTATCTCAGGTTGATGAGTCTCTTCAAAAGAATACACCATGGTTTGGAATTTAATTTCGAAAAATCTCTTCAAAAGACGCGATGGTGTTAAATTTTCGATGAAGGGTTAATGCTTCCTTTAAGGTGTTCTCAATGATGATGAAAATGTTCAATTCTTGATAGAAGTTAACTCTCGATGGAGAAAAAATGATCCAGAATAGTTAGTTAAGAATTAGTGTGCGGGGATTGAAGAGAAAGTGTTCTAGTGAGGGGAAATATGTGATGAACTCACTTGTGAGTGAGAGATTATTAGGATATCACAAGTGTGTTAAAATCTCACATCGGATAAATAATGTAAGAGTAAATGATTAATATACGTGAATGAGTTCAAGACTTAATAACTTGAGTTTTTGGGTCAAGTCAGGTTCCAAACATGTGTCGGTGCCTTGTGTGTTTGTGGTACACACACGCGACGTGTGGGCTTCTTGGTTCTTCCCCAACAACTATTGTTGGGTATGGGTTCTCGTCCATGAAAGGAATCCAAATTGAAAAGGATTTATGTGTTAGTTTGGTTAGCGTTCAAGATAATTAAATGCAATCCTAATTTGATTAGGAGAATAAATTATTTTTTAATTCATAATGGAAATGGATTAGAAAGAGTACTATAAATAAGGCTACGAGGAAGTCTTATTATTATAAGACTTCCTCGTAGCCTTGTAATAAGGCTAAACTCATTAGCAAGTTTGTTATAAAGATAGCGCGACCGAAAGAAAGTGAGAGAAACAAATTTGGTGTTCGTGAATTTCCATCACCGTTTCGATCAATTGAAACTTGAAAAGTATTGGTTTAAGTGTTTTAGGTGGTGAAGGTAATTAGGTTTTTCAACCTTAATTAAATGTAAATTTGTATTCTTTTAGTTTATTGTGTAATCTTAAATTTTAAAGTGTAAAATTTGGGAGGATTATTGTAAGTCCATTATTAGTGATGTAGTAGATATTCAAATCATAAAGTTAGCGCGACCGAAATAATGTGAGAGAAATAAATTAAGTGTTTGTGAATTTTCTTCACCGTTTCCAATCAATTGAAGCTTGAAGACTAATTGGTTTTGAGTGTTTTGGGTAGTGAAGTTAATTAAGTTTCTCAACCTAATTAAATGCAAATTTGTATTCTCTCAGTTTATTTGTAATATCAAGTTTTAGGACATAAAACTTGAGGAGATTATTGTAAACTCATTATTAGTGTAGATTCAGAGTTCAACCCATATTTTTTTTTTCTTTAAAGATTTTTCACGTTAAAATTGTGTCTTTCCTTATTAATGTTTATTTGTTATTTTCGTTTGCATTATTGAGTTTGTTGATTTTTCATTTAATTGCATAAAGATGAAAATATAATTTTTATGATTGAAATTATTTTAGGTTCATTTTTTTTAACAGTGGCATCAAGAGCTTAGTTGTTTTTGTAGTTTTTTGTGCGAATTAAATGAAGGATTGGACAACAGGTTACCTGATTAAACTCAAGGCTACAAATTATGCAATTTGGAAGCTAAGAATGGAGGATTTGCTTTATTTACTGCAATGATTTGTACGAGTCACTTGAGAATGATGAAGTCAAGTCCACAAATAAGAGTGATATGTAGTGGAACAAGATAAATATGAAGATTATTGGTCTGATTAGATCATGGATTGATTAAAGTGTGCTTCATCATATTATACAATGTCTAACAGAAACTAAAGTCCATCTATGAAAGGGAAGACAACACAAAATAAAGATTTCTTGATTAGGAAGCTTGTGAATTTTAATTTCAAGGATGGAAATTATGTTTGGGAACACTTTGAGTGATTTGCAGAGTTTGATAAATCAGTTGAGTATGATGAAATGGTAATTGATGATCAGATAAAGACTTTGTTGTTGATGTGCTCTTTGCCTAGTAGCTAAGATACGTTAATTGTGTCGCTGATTAACTTTGTTCCCAATGGTACACTGACTATGAATACAGTCAAATATAGTTTGTTTAATGAAGAACAGAGACGAAAAGATACTGTAGTAATTAGTGGTGAGTCACAAGTTTTTATCACGTGGAATAGGATTAAAAATAGAGAAAAGTTTTTCTAAAGATGACAAATCCATGAAAAGATCAAGAGATAAAAAATAAGTCATTTGACCAAGTCACATAAGGGCGACTGTGCATATTTTTGAAGAAGAAATAGTCTAAAGAAAAAGACGTGAATAAGGACCTGATCCTGTATCTATCTAACGTTGATGTAGCCATTATTTGTGATGGTAAATCCAATTGTCATGTTAATGGGTTTAAATCATTTTTTTCTTGCTTAATTGAACTCCAATTTATATTTACATTATTAAATTATTATTTTTTTTATTCACATAATTGAACTATAATTTTTTTACAAAACGTCATAAATTTCATCCAAATCAATTGGCTTTTAACGGTAGAAGCCTGAAAATTTATTTTTATCTAGTTTATTCCCTGTGTACAAGCCAACCCATTAATCATCTTCTTTGTCACCCATTTGTCGTAATCAATTAAATTAAACTTATCATCTCTCTCTCATCCCAAGTGAAATATGTAGGTCTTTGACTTCCTTTTTCTCCAAAAAAATTATTTATTAGATCTCATTTTTGTAATTAACATTAACACATCAAAAAATCTATATATAGCCAAAAGAAGAAGATGATTGCAAGAAATTACTTGGTATCCCATGAGCAAATAAACAGTATGTTATTTTCTTTCATATTACAGTGGGGTTTACAAAGGCTCCACCACTTATGGACTCCACTATTATGTGATAAGGTGAGCATACTATTCATTTGCTCTTAAGACATTAAATAATTTTTCGATGATTGTAGAGAGTGTGAAAAATGGAGATCTGCTTTAAGATATCACTATCGGGTAGAAATAGCAAAGATATGATAATACATACATAGAGTAAGGTTCAATGGCATACCCTCTTAAAGGGCATATCAAACTTATCCCTTTTAGCGACGAACTCGGCGACGGTTTGGTCCGTCGCCATAAGTTCGTCCGTTGCTAAATATTTGTCCGTCAAGATATGTTGTCCGTCGCTAAAACATTTAGCGACAGACGAACATATGACAACAGATCAAATCATCACCGGGTCCGTCGCTAAATGGGGTGAGCTTGGTATGCCTTTTAAGAGGGTATGCTATTGAACCAATATATATATACTTAATGACCAAATAAACCGATAAACATTGTAAGTGTTATTAATTTAGCCAACATGATATTTTTTTAACAGATTAACGTGATGGTTGATGTGGTTGTAATTTTTTCAAAAAAATATATGAGGTGGTTGCTGATATGTAATTTATTTATTTTTTAAATTAAAAAAATATTTGCTCTATAAATATATATATATTTTTTAATTGCAAAAATATTTGCTCAGTAAAAAATTTATTATCTTTAATTTCAATTAGTAATATTTTTTAAATACAGTGACTTTCAGTTTTAAAAATGTTTAATTTACTTGATTTTTTATATATTTTTTCTTGAAATGTTTTCTTTTCCTAATACTCAACCCACTTTTCTTTTTGAAAAAATAATTAAGAAAATGACTTTATTATCTCCAATTCTGCATGACACGTTTACAAACTGCTCATCTGTTAAGCTAACACCAATAACTGATAAAAAAACAAAGGCATAATCATTTGGAGTCATTTTTTATACGAGATAATTTGAAAGAAGATAAAACATCCATATTCCCTAGCACTAGCGCTAGTACTAATATTTCACGTGCGCGCGCGCGCCTGAAATGAAAAGTAATGGGAAAATAAAAGATTAATGGAAAAAAGAAACTAAAAATAAGAAGAAAAGGGATGAAAACCCCTATGCTTCCGACACTTGGGGGTTGCACTCCATGTAACTTTTGATGTGCACCACACACGTATTTCATATTATAATTCTGTAACTTATGTCTTTTTTGCAATTTTAATCCGGAAATATTCACAATGCCCATGTAAATCCCTCCCTTAAATTATTGAACCCACACTCCATATAATAATAATAGGTCTCATTTATCTTAAATTTGAATGGATTCTGCATATACCGCCTCACTTATTTTTAAAGTACTAAAGATAGAGGGGAAAAGAGACCCAATCCCACCAGAAAATTTAAAGCTTTCAAGTCAAAAGAACATAAGCATGAAGACATATAAAATGACAGACAAATGATGAGGGTGGTTGCAGGAGAGAAAACTCTTGAAATCAAGACAGATTTTGGATAAATAAATATTGAATTGTTTTAATCCTACTTATAGATGGACTCATGATATGAAAACCTCGATGCTGACATATGCACGACTTTTTATTTTTATTTTTAATGTCTCCATAGAGATATTAGTACACGTATAATAAATCATTAATAATCAATCTCAACAATCTCTCAATAAACAATATTAAATAAACTGACACTCTGCGTGTGAGAATGCAAGTCTCACAATTAAGAACGAAATAAAGTCTCGCAATAAAAAGAAAAAACGTTTCAAAATAAAGGGAAATGAAATAACAAGAATAAACTTGGTGGTTTTCGGTCTCAACCATCAGGTTAAGACAATGTTGTCGTGCATGACAGATTTTATTATTCAATTAGTGTCATCTTTAAAGCGAAACGTGAATTTACCAATTTAGATAATAGGCCAAATTGAGACAAAATGTTTCCTGGTATATAATAGTAATAATTATCAATTACATTTGGTTATTAGTATTCCGTGATGGTACAGCAATACTAGCAACCTAAATTATACATCAACGTTTCCACTACATGAGGGAATTCAAAGAATTTCTTTTTTGGATGAGAAAAGAAAACTAAAAGCAAAAGACAAAACTTACAAGTTTTCTTTGAATGTTATGTACATTGAACCAAAATAAATCATGAACAGAAAATACACCCGGAAACAAAGAAGCAAACCATACCCCAAACTTCTTTCTAAGTTGGGTGTAAATCTCGAGAAGCATGACCTTGCCATCTGCAATTCAAAAGTGAATATTTCAGAAAGATACATCAAATGAAGAATAAAAGGATGGATCAGACAGACAAGTTGGGCTGAGATGCCCCAAGCCGGCTTTGTTATCTATAAATTTTATGTTGAATTATAAGATGTGCATAAGATGAGAAAAAAGTATTGTTATATGCCAATAATTGATCTCATTGTGTAGTTAGTAAGTGTAATTTAGGGCTTATGATATTTACAGCAAAGTTTTTATTATTTCCAACGCAATGTACTATTTTTAATGCACACAGTACTACTTTGTAATGCACATATTATGAGCTGGAAACGTAAATGTTGTGCTGGAAATATCAGCTAGTTATTTTAGGCTGGACCTTATTTTAGGTATTGTGCATCGATTTAGGAGCCCACCTTGAACTTGGGTGCTTGATGAGATAAAAGAACTTAGATGCCCAGCTTTCCTTCATTATCAAAACAATATATATATAAATGAACATTCACTTAACAAACCTTGAGAGCAAGAACCTCGCAAGTGGGCTTAAATTGGTGTTTGGATGAGTCTCCTTTTTCTGCTGCTTTTTCCTGCTATCAGTTTCTGCATTTACGCTCTCTGTTTGTTCAGGAACTGTTTTGCCCTTGGAGAATATATGAGCAGCAAGATCTTGCAGATCTTTCAATGAAGATTCATTTGAACTGCATAGATTTTCTACTTCAGAACCACATACTCTATATAGAATTTTTTTTTAAAAAGTAAATCACAACAAAGATAAGCATGACAAAACAAAATAACTCGCAAACCTAGCTAGCCGATGAAGCATCCTAGAGACGAGAACTTCAAAAGATCCAGGCGTCAAGCGCTCCATTTCCATAAAAGAATTTGCCACTGCACGAACAAGGGATCCTTCTGAATCATCACCAACTGCCTACATTACATACATAAACATGTCATGAAATTGAGGTTAATCCTTTGTTCTTTTTTTTTTTTTTGATAAGATGAAAGGAAGTTAATTCTAAACTTGAAAATTTAAAACTTAATGGAGCATTTCAAATTCCTATACTGTAGACTAGTATTGGAAGTCTTGGTGTGTACAATATGCCATAATGCAGCTGCAAGAGACTAAATTTGCCACGTCTCATTGGCAATTAACTTTGATTCAAATGATTTGCAGAACTATATTTAATCATAAGATTTCACAGAATAACCTTGAATTTAAAATGTCAGAAATCAATAAATGCTCCCCATCTTCATGATGAGTGCATTTTTTTTCTTTCATGCTCCTCTTTTCTTGTTGGATTCCTTTCTAAAGACAAGTAGCTACTAGCTACTGTACATAGCTTTGAGAGGAATTCAATATGGATGAAAGATTTATCACTAAAACTTAAAGTTTGATAATCAACATTATAGGACCCAACATAATATTATGAGGGAGGGAGGGAGAGAAGCTTGTCAAAAATCTTGTTCTTGTCAATACTAAACCAATAATAATTTAGATACGTGAGAAGAGCTTAATATGATACTAGGGCTATGTTTGTTTACAAAATGTATATTTGGGATTGGACTATTTGTATTAATTTAAAGTTATTTCCGACTTTTTTATCCTATGATTATGGATTATTAGTCCCTTAAATAGTCATTGGATTATTTTTTTATCATTCTCAAGGCTATTTATGAGGGATTATATAATCTCAAATTCATCATGGGATTATATAATCCCTCATAAATAGCCTTGAGAATGATAAAAAAAATAATCCAAGGACTATTTAAGGGACTATTAATCCCTCATGATGGGATAAAAAAATCAAAAATAGTTTTAAATTAATATAAATAGTCCAATCCCAAGTATGTATTTTGCAAACAAACATGGCCTAGGGGTCTTATTTGTGCCATTCTTTCATATCAAGTATAGCTTTGTTACAGCAAAATCAATATCATAAACCATGTTCAAAGGTATTTAGAATGCAAAAATAGTTGAGAAACATTCATTGTCATGTCTAGTTGAGCTTCCTCAAGAGCTAAAACCCAAGTTGAGTTTTACAAAAACCCCACCTCTCTTAAAGGATGATGTGCAACTAAGATTTCTTCTCATTGTAAAAGCCTCTCCAGAATTAATTTGTTGACATAATTCTCTCCCATGATAGTAAATAATAATCTTAGAATCATTCAAGAAATTTAGAAGGGGCCAAGTTGTTTTATGTTTTATCACCATTTAATGGAGAAATGATATGAAGTCTCAACGTGCTTGATACGTCAACAGTTGATAAAAAATCTGAAGTTTAACCCCCCTCTCCTTCCTCCCCTATTCATGCATCTCCCGCTTGCATGTGGAGAGACAAACATAACTAGGGAACCAAATGCTAGTGAGAACGCATGAACTCACAAGATAGCTAAAACAAAAATATGATACCATGGTGAAGGATCAACCCAAAATCAATTTGTATTTAGTAGAATTGCCGCTGCATTCATATTTATAAGCAACACAAATTTACCATTAATGCATAAATTTTAATCTCTGAGGGCTCACCTCTTTTAGTGAAGGCATGAGAAGAATTGATAGTGGAGCAGACAACGATGAAGCTGATGTTATGGCACTGTCTTCTTCATCACTCAATTGGCGTGATTTTGGAAATGCTTTTAGTGCATCAGCATAATCGCGAGAATGTCTGAGGTAAAAGTTTCAATAATTAGGCTGGTCATGGTAAAATTTTCAACTATAACTGGTAAGAAGATACCTCAATATGTCATTTTAGGAGTAAAATCTTGCAGCAAGTCGACTATAAGGTGTACCTTAGAGAATCAGAGCTATTTGTTGACTGATCTGTTTGCCTATTTTCTTGTCCATCTTTGTTGACCTTGCCCACGGCAGACCTTTCCCTAGCATTTCCTTTCTTCAATCCTCCTTGAATCGCAGCCCTTGCCTGAACAAAAATAATAGCCACGTAGACCTTTAAAGACAAACCATGCTGATGTTCAATTAACTATTACGAAATTCTTTAGTATACAGAATAATGCAAGACTTCGAATGAAATAGACAGCCGACAAGGGAAAAAAGGAGGGAATCAGTAAAAAATATAACAAAAGAGAGCATAAATAAAGATATAATCAACAGAAAAACATACTATATCTTTCATTAGGGTGTAGGCATTGAGAATTGATGAGGTTTACCACCTTTTCTTTTTCAAAAGCCAAGTATTACTTTGAATTGCTACTTTAAAGAATAATTAAAAGAATAGATATTACTTTATTAATATGTGCACCTCATTTTCCCTTTTGATTTGATTATTTCTATGCATACCCAGATTAATGTCGTAAATACTAGGAAATCTAGAAATTAAACCTATTAAGTCTACACGATTATTACATATTGATGGAAAGCTATAGATTTCAAAAATTCAGAAGTAGATTATTTCATACAATGAACTTTTGGATTTAACAAGACATGCATGTAGAAGTGAAAAACCACATGAATGAAGGCCAGGTTTCAATAAATAATTTAAAAAACATTCATAATTTTCTGTTCATTTATTGAAACAGTAACCCTGCATTTTTCAGTTTTTATAAATGCAATTGCTTGCATGATGAAAATCATTTTTCCAGATGCAAATATAAGTTGACAACTAATTAAAAAAAATACACAACCTCTGCAATGTTCATTGCACTGTCTTCAAGGGATGCACTTGAAGTTCTCTCTTGGATTCCCAGTCTGGACTTCAAAGTTCGAGGAGAATCCGAATCATCATGTTGT
Source organism: Hedera helix (assembly GCA_947179155.2). Classification (NCBI taxonomy): domain Eukaryota; kingdom Viridiplantae; phylum Streptophyta; class Magnoliopsida; order Apiales; family Araliaceae; genus Hedera; species Hedera helix. The sequence continues at coordinate 34,488,987 of OX359268.1, read as the reverse complement.
CCACGGTAAACAAAAGTTCCACCGATGGAAGCATCCTCCAATGAAGCAAATGCCCTGCTAGACTGATGCCAAATTGATCTTATAAAGTCAAAAATATGCACAGAGATGCAAAAATTTATTTAATAAATGCCCCAAGTCCCATTTCGAGTGTCATGATTTATAGATTGGAGTCCAAAAATGTTTTTCATCTTTATAATGCCAGTGCAACTGTGTGGACCCCACCAGCTTTGCAAATTTAGGAGGGTACAGAACAAGCTGGTCAATTTTACTCTTAATAAATGGGACAGAGGGAGTATTAGTGTCATCATCTGAATTAGACTGTAATCCTACCAAGGTACTCTGATCACTGAAGACTGAGGATGACTTGACTTCTCTTGGAGAACGTACAACAACAGTTCCTGTCCCACTTGCAGACAAGTCTTCCTGTAAAGAGCTTCAAAACAAAGTAAGGAGACATGGAGGACAAAATGTTCGAGTAATCTACACTGAAAAATAAATGTATACAACTATGGTTGTTACGATGTGTTTTATTAACTTGACTGAAGATCAGTCCAAGTGAATAAATTTGAACTTTCATTATCCCAGTTGAGTTGGAATTCAATATTGAGAACTTAAGGAGATAACGGTTTGTCAAAATAGCCACCAATAAGTGTGAACTACATTTTATTTTATTAGGGGCTGCAGGGGGGGGGGGGGGGTGTTAGGTTAGTGAAATACGACTTCAAAAAGCTCTGCTGGATTTAAAATTTGTTTTAGTCACAGGACTAAAGATAGAAAAATAAAATAATTGAGCCAAATGAGCACATGCAAAAACACATGAGAGAGAGAGAGAGAAAGATACATCTTCATGGTAATGCTCTTGTTTCTCATCAAGGCGCGGATCTCGTGCATCTCTTCCGATGGAAACTTCAGACAAATTATTAGTACTTCCAGAAGAAGACCACCAGGTACTGCTTTCTAAAGTTCTCCTTGGAGTAGCTTGATTAAGTGGAATCTCTGCTTTCCTATCTCTAACCTGGGGTGGTCTTACAACACTTCGCACTGTTCCACTACTAGATGACCCACCAATGCTAAAATCCCATCCAGCAGATTTTAGAGTTTTTCCTTGACTACTGTGTATACATCAGCACCATTCAGCCAACATTCAACGTATAGATAATAATATATGAGAAACTCATAGATGGGACCAACCTGACTCGAACAGTATCTTCAACTTTTGAATCTCTTGCCACCTTCACAGTGCCAGATGCTTCCCCTAAAGCTTTCGTACCATTTCTAGAGGTTTCGTCATCTTCCTTTATTTGGAATTTCGGCCGTTCTCTGACAAAATAAAAGAAGACATGCTTCATCGCCATGCTAGTAGGTAATGAATGGCACTCCATATACAAAAGCTAAAATGAAGTTGGGTAAAAGAAAATCTACATTGGTGCTTCTAACCTCCAATGTTCTAAAAGGCACTAGGCGAGAGACGGACGACCCGGGGGGGGGGGAGGAGGCTAGCACCTAAGGAGACTAGACATGATTTTTTATTCTAAGTCAATTTTAATATTTTATCTTACATTTATCCAAACAAAACAATAATATAAAGCAAAACAATCTATAATAAAGATAATAAAGGTCTTTGCTTAAAGTTCAAACACATATCCATATTACCAATGTCAAAGTTCAAACATAAACATGCAATTGTTTAAAGTTCAAACACAAACAAATAATCAAAAATACAAACTAATAGTTCTCATCTCCATATCCCTCTATATCTCTAACTCTTTTCTCTATATTCCTCTAAGATAATATCCCCATCGGACTCACGCAGACTTCGTTTTGTAGCTTAGTTATTAAAAAAATATAAAAATTTGCAACCCTAATTTTTTCGCCTAGGCCCCGCCTAATTTCGTCTAATTTCTTAGAGGGATTTTTTGGTTGTCTTGGGTCTAGGCGAGGTGCCTAGCGCCTAGGCGGCCGCCTAGGCCGTTTTTTAGAACATTGCTAACCCCCCCATAATATCAAACCCCGGATATCTATAAACATCAAAACTATATTTAACATCTCCTTTGTCATCAGTTGTGTTTATAGAAGACAAATTATAAAATTGATCTTTTTTTTAGTCTCCTACTTTAGTATTTTCCAAAGACAAATATGCTAACAAGAATGCCGGCCAGAAGCTTTATCATTTAAAGAAAATGTGAATTGGAACACAGTTCAGTATATTCATACTCAACCCTAAATGCAGTGAAATTGGAATATCAATATATCCATAACAGATACGTTGACAATTAAATGCAGTGACTCTCAGTTCATAGATCAAGTTTATATTAAAAAATTATGTGGTTATTATAATGCACCTGATTCTCTCTAGAAGTCTTGGGCTCTTCCTAGCATTCCTGATAAAACGGTGCTTCAGAAGCTCTTTAGCACTTGGTCTCTGAAATCAAGAAAAGAGAGTATGAACAAAATTAGAACTTTCATTGTGATCAAGCTTTCAGCACAATACAATGATATCACTAGCAGCCTAGCACCTGAAACGAACTACATGGTTCTAATTTTTTTTTTAAATTTATTTATTATTAAGGTGTGTGAGGTGGGACATATTATGTAACCTAGGCCCCAAAAAAGCTAGACCCCTTATGGGGTTATAAATGAAGGTCCTTAGGCTTGAACCTTGAACCTTGCACCTCTAACCTCCCTGTTATTTACATGCTTCTAAATTCAAATGACAGAGATGCAGCATTTTCATTTCTAGTAAAAAGCATCATGTTTAAATTTCTGAAAGTAAATATTAAGCTTCATTCAAATCGTTCAATTGTCAATTGCTTAAATTAAATAAATAGGCACAATAAGGGAGAAAAATCTGATTCTAATTCTTTGCACACACGGATCCCACTCGAATGCTGCTAAAAAAAGTATTTTGAAACTCTAAATATTATTTTGAAAGAATAAATTTTTTAGTTACATTCCAAAACATAAGATCATTATTGACTTTCAAAACATAAGATCATTATTGACTTTTTGTAAGTTAAACTGAGATATTTTCAAATTTAAAATTGATATGATAAAATCTTATAATTAGTAGTAGTTCTTAAATAGTTTATAATATTCATCATTACAATTTTGGGTTTGAAAATGTCAATACTTAATAATGATCTTATATTTGGAACGGAAGGGGACTATTATAATGTAAAGACAATACAATCTTATCCATTTAGGATCGAAGCTACAGGAATACATCTCAAACATCGAGTATGAAAGCTTTACTACAAGTATCATCCCTAAGGAGCTTAATAGGATCCAAATCAATTTGGCTATGAACCAATACCCTACAGCAGAAAATATGAGAAAAAATAATTGAAGCAGCAGTGTATTAGACTAAGAACTGAAAAAGTATGAGATCAATGAAGAATCAATGGAGACTAGTGAGAACTTGCAAACTTGGAGAAAGAAGCCAGAGAGCGAAAAGAAATGGATAAAGTTATCGTGCCTCTCACCTTGTGATTCTTAAGGGGTAAAGTTTATGTATTCTTGTACAAACTCTCCCTCTCTTTTCAAATAAAATGTCATCTTATATAACAAATGGGAGTTTTTTTTAGTAGCATGTCAGTTCTACATAACACGTAATTTTTATATGAAAAGAGTGAAGAAAAAAAGAGCAGGAATTGTCAAATGCGAGCGTATAAGTAGCTACCTCAGCAGGCACCTTCTTTAAACACAATGAAACAAATTCTTTCATAGGACGAGAAAAGTGCTCTTCCAACTGTCAAAAAGGGTTAATGTCAATCACCTTGCTACATTAAATAAACAAAAGCATAGCATAAGGTAAAGGGCAACTGGTCAACAAAAACCTATTAACAAGAACATTAGCCAATTATAATGACCTTAAAGAGCTTAGAATATACCCTTGTCCTATGTTATATGGACTCTTCTAAGTGCATGAAATAACTGGGTTGGACACTTGACAGTTGACATGCAGAAGGGTTTGTCGTGACTCGATATGTCACACTGACCATGCAGCTAACAGAAATATCCAAAATACTCCCTCCGTCCAGAAAAAGGGTCCTACTATTTGTAAACTTATTATTATGAATATTAAAGTTTGCATAAGACACATTTAAACATAATTATTCTTTAATAATTTTAATTCAATATTAACTTTAATGACTAAATGTCTTATGTGTGTCCTATACAAACATTAATACTCGGGAAAAAAATAAAAGTGAACGTAAAAATCAAAAACCTTCTCTCCCGAATATTATTTTATTATACATCTTTCCATTAAAATATTTTATTTTGTTCCTTTTGGCTTTCATTGCATGGTTACCTAAATATTAGTCAAGTGCCTATATCGAGCACTTAACAGTAAACACTGGAAACAGATCCGCTCTGGAAAATGTAGCACCTCATAAAAATCGGGAGAAATCAAATATATATAAATAATAATAACCTGTGGAGGATTTTCTCGAGGTATGATGAATAGAACTCTCATCGGGTGGAGATCAGCAAGTGGAGGTTCCCCTTTCGCCATCTCGATTGCAGTTATCCCTAGAGACCAAATATCTGCCTGCATAAAACAAAGGCGTGAAATTGTTGAAAGGGCCCCCCAAAATTAAAAGCATTGGAAAATAATGGTGACAAAAAAATTGAATAAAAAATGGAAAGGGATCCAAGCACAAGGTTCTAAGTCAAACCTTCTCATCGTATCCTTCGGAATTCTGAATAACTTCAGGGGCCATCCAAAATGGTGTTCCTACAAATGTCTGCCATTATCAATTGCATCAGTGCAAACTTCTAACACCTTGAATGCAAATTTCCACATCATGAATTTGAGTCAAATAATGTACAATGGTGAAAATAGCTCTTGAGCCATATAAATTCTATAGCAACTTTCGAGAACCCCTAAAACTGGTGAAACACTTGGTGATATAAGAATTGGAGAAACCTACAGAATGAGGTCAGGCAAGAATTACTGAGGACTTTTCAAAGATGACTTGCAATGAGCACCCAGTGACATTTAAAAATAAATAAAAATCACGTGCACTACTGAAATTGAATCTGGACAAGTTCCTACTTCCTAGAATCATCAAGCTTCATGCAAATGGAGAATCTATAACATCACATGTAGCCAATAATGGAAGAGAAAAGAAGATGATATTTGCAAAAAAATATTATGTTCTTCATTTTGAAAGGAAGAGAACACAATTATATAGAGAACACTTGCTGTTTGTGGCAGAAAACAGTTCAAAAAACAACCAACCTGCCAAAAGATTAAATACAGGGAAACAATGAAGAAACAGATGGAAACAGCCAAAGGAGAAAAGATGGACGGCAATTACAAGCATAGGAAGAAAATAGAATGGAGTGGAAAAAGAATCCAAGTACCTGACAAGTAATTTGGCCACAAAATTTCAAAATCGGGTAAAAGAAATAGTTTACATGTTGCTGATTGATCAACAAGGAAAGGAAAACAGAAAACAAATGGCAGTGATCTACGTCTCATCTTGAACTTTGCCATGAAGGTTTATAAACTAAAGAAAACTTCCACCAGGCCTTTTTTAAATCAATCTTTGTTTTTGGTAAAACATAAAAATGGTAACTGGACGTATGAGCAAACAGATCACTCCCAAGCAAAAGGCCTGATATATGACCACAACAACAAAACATAAACTGAGGGCCTTTCAACTATCAATATCTTGCAACTGAAAGAAAATAATGTCCGAAGATATGCATACTTGATAATAAACAACCCTATGACATGGTGAGTTATACCTTCCTTCTAGAAATTGTCCTTGTTAGTTGTGCAGAAACACCGAAGTCTGCAACCTATGACAAAGACGATAACATAATTTGAGCACTGAAATTCTTATTTAAATTCATCCACAATATTTATGCATTCATTTCATGATGTTCATGCTCACTGCAGATAAATTCATAGAATCACTGTTTGTTTGACCATCTAGAATGTACCTTAACATCACCGTTCTCCGTCAATAAAATGTTCGCCGCTGCAAAAACATTATACAGATGTTGTCATTACGCATTAGGTTAGAGAAAAAAGGGAGAAAGAATAAGTGGAAACTCCGCTGATTCGAGGTAACTAATATTGCAAGTAGGGGGGGTAATTGATTTATTTAACAATAAATATCAAATGCAGGTCATCTTTCACAATTTCCTAAAGAAGAGGCTTCTTAGTGTAACTGTATTATTGATAAAAATAGTTTTATGTAGTGCAGGTTCCGTAGATCCTAAGTGTGTACATTGGACAATTCAAAACCTCTGGCTTAAATTTTAAAAACTGGTCTCCTACATGGCTACATACCGTTGAGACGTTGTCATAGACGGGAAATTTCAAGCTTGATATATTGAACTTTTAAAATTGATTAATCTTTTTTTTGGTACATTAAAATTGACTGATCGGTGTCTCAGTACCAATGAACTGCTGATACTGATTAAGATTCAGAGGAGGATGGAACCTTTAATATCTCTGTGGATTTTCCCTTCATTGTGGAGATATTCAATGGCATGGAGCAAGTCACGTAAAATGCAAGCCATAGACATTTCATCCAATGGATGATTCGGTTGAATCTGCAGAAGCAATCTGTATCAGTATCCAAAATAATGTTTCCCAAGGTTTTTTCTTGGTGAGTAATATTATTTTTCATGCTCATCTTTTTCTAGATATATAAAGAACTTATTAATACACTGCATAGATATTATATAAGGCATATAGCAGGTGTAAAGATTCTAAATTTTACATGAAAAATTACCACTACAACAATCTTATATGGCTTAATTGTAACACTCCAGTTCCACATTGGTTAATATAAGATATTTGGATGTGTATATAAGAACTCAAAGCTGCTATCATTAATACCTTCAGTCATGACTTTTTAGGTGAGCCTATGATAGACTAAGAAGACTCAAGATATTATTGAGAAAAAACATTGGGTCTTATTCTGCTATGATTTGATTCGGACTCGGGATTTAACCCGAGTAGTTACATATGGTATCAAAGCTGACTCTCGAAAGCTCGGGTCGGATTGTCCGATCGAGTTGGCAGAAGGTGTAGAATAGTTAGAGAGGCAAAATTTCTGGGGTTTATGTGGTTGTGTTCGGCCTAACGGGGACTTCAAGTATTTAAGTGAGTGAGTTTGTAACACCCCAGTCCCACATCGGTTAATATGAGATATTTGGATGTGTATATAAGAACTCAAAACTGTTATTATTAATACCTTCAGTCATGACTTGGGTGAGCCTGTGGTGGACTAAGATAACCCAAGAAGATATTATTGACACCGCATTGGGCCTTATTCTGCTATGATTTTATTCGGACTCGGGATTTAATCCGGATCGTTACATTAATGAATTAATTTCAAACATTGTAGAGTTTCAAATCATTCATTAAATCGATGAGATAGATGACTGATTCCCCCTAAGTGGGGCATAGGCGCCAAGGCAAGTCGAGGTGGTAGAGGACTGCCTAACTCCTAGACGAGACTTAAGAGGGCCTAGGTTCTTTATTAGTAGGGCTGAGTTAGTACCTAGCAGTATAAACTTATATATATATATATATATATATATATATATATATATTTCTCTAGCACAATTTATAACTGCACATTAAGGTCAATCACCATATCTTATTAACGTGTTTTAACTCCCCTGCCATAAATTAATTGAGCTCTTTCATAACCTTATCAATTTATGCACATTTGGCTGCAATAAATTTTTGTACGTATAAACTTATAGAAAATGCGAGAGAGAAGACTAGTACTTATCTTCTTATATTGATATACAACTAAAAACATTAGAAATCATGAATTGAACATTTGGGAAGTCAACAAAAAAACCTACTAGATCAGCAACTGAACCACCAGCCATGTATTCCATTATTATCCATAGTTTAGTTTGCTGCAGATAAGATCCATAGTACTCTGTTATATAAGGACACCGACATTGTGACAAAACTGCAATTTCCTGAAAGAAAATTTTATTTAAATAAGATATATATGCATAAGTTGTTAAACATTCGATCTTTAAGTATACAAAATGCATATACCTTCTGAATGTCTTCAATTTCATCCTCTCTGTAGAAGATAAATTATAAATCGGGTTTCAGAAAAACTCAACAATGAAACTAAAGTGTCAATCAAAGAGGTGAAAGAACATGTCGTATGCTTTAAAAGAATTCATTTGCATAAATAATTATCCGCAACTACAAGAATCTTGTGAAAGCTGCAAGAAAGGAAGTATCCGCCACAATGAAGAGTGATAAAATTCCTCAAAATTTGGATGGCTCTTACATCAACTTGTTACATGCATTTATGCCAGTCTAGCTGTGACATTACATTAATGCAATTAAAGACTGCTAGATTTAGAAGGAAAAAATGGTACGTTTTGATACAAGTACTTTCTCCATAAAACTGTAGAGGAAGACCTCTCATTATAAGATTGATTAGTTCAGAGTAAGACCAATTTAATATCGTGAAGAAGCTAATAATGAAGAACAAAAATATTTGAGGTTTTAACTCACGATTCTTCCAGATCAATAACTTTAATAGCGACCTCTTTATTAAGCTCCCTGTCAAACCTGCAAATCCAGAAAGAAGGGTTGCTACCTTAGTGTGCAACAGACCTTTATATGATGGTAATACACAATAATATAGAGCAATTAATAATGTAAAATAGCAAAAAAACAAAGTTTGTGACTAGGATATGTAAATATTGAATAAGTCAAGCTCCACAATCTGAATAACTGCACCCACTTCATCCGAAAGTGGGTTGTTCATATATGTGTAAAAGGTATATTGGTTTACATATGCCAAACTTGGAAGTATGTTTCGACAAGTCAGAAGTGAACAGCCATGTTATTGGATCCTCCAATAATCCATGACTTAACGTGATAGTATCAACTCTACTTTTATCAAGACATTAGAGCTGACTTCTTTCTTGGATCTACTAGTATCATCTCCACTTCTGTCAGTAATTATGTACAGCAGGCACCCCCACCCACGCACTAAGAAAATCTCTTCCTTCCAAGAAGAAGAAAAGGAAAACCCAAAATTTCTATTTCCAATTACAATATAATTCACATAATTTTTTTTCCATATCAAGTGCATTATATGGACTATTCTATATACCTACTGGCTAGCAGATATACCCTAACCTCAATATGCATTAAAAAGATAATTGTGAATATGTATTGGCACAACCAAACCAATACTAAATAAGGCTTAACATCAACTGCACATCTAACTTTTATGTATAGGTTGACCTATGATGGGTCGACCGTTTAGAACTATTGTAAAGAGACTTCAAAACCACGAAATGTAACTTATTTTCAATCTTGAAAGAGGAAACAGTTAAAAAAGGAAAGTGCGGAATGGCAGAGAAAAGGAATCACAGATTACAACTACTATGAAAATAAAGTCCATGAAAGCAATTTGTTTCTCTTTTGTTCTCATAGAATTTGATTAGTTAGCTCAAACATAGAGATACAAACTTCTAAACTCCACTAACTTTTATAGCATTTAAGAATTAAATTAGTAATATAATAACTTCAAAGAAAGGAATACAAGTAATAACGTATTGTTTAACTATTACTGATGCAGAGAGGTTGTTACTTTCATATGCACATTTTTTTAAAAGCTTAATGTAATAATTAAGCACAAAATATTGTTAAAGAAAGATGAAACCTTTTCTTTTTTTTTTGGTTTTGTGGAGGGGGACTTAGGAAAATATTACAATAATTGAAAATACTTCATATGCCAAATCAGCACACAGTCAACTAGACAGAGATAATAAAAGCACCCAAAGTTGACGATTATTTACTAGTGTCATCTGTGTTTAGTTGGTTGAATAGAAATTCGGCATATATAGCACGGCTCATGAAACTATGCAACTAGACACATATCTTGGATTAAGGGAAAACAAAAAAAAATAGAGAGAGCGTCTTGGCGGAAAATATATCTTAAGAAGGAAAAAATTTAGGTTCGAGGTTCGCCATACGGGCATTCGGTAATTCGAAAAATCTCAAAAAACGGGGATTCAAGTTCAGCGGGTAATAGCACGTGCTTAAACCAATTTATATATATATATATATATATATATATATATATATATATATATGAGAATATATGCACATAAATTAAAATATATACTAGTTTTAAATATTATAATTTTAAAAATTTTATATTATAATTAAATATATAACACTTGAATCTATTAAAACATATATATATATAATTCATATCTATATATAATTTCAGAAATTCTTAAAATCCATGCCGCACCCTCTAAAAAAGTGTTGCAAATAATGTGAGTGGAAGGGATTAATTCATCATAAAATGTAAAACATTCCTGAAAAGTATAAAATTTTATATGCTAATACTATCTAGGAATTTAAGAAATATATACTAATTAAATATCATATTAATTTCCTAAGTAATATTTGTATATAAGGCATTATATTAATTAGTAGAGTACATATTATTATTAAGGTATTCAATTTTTATCATTTAAATTTTTTTTAAAGACAAATCCCCAAAAAAGAATCATGAAGAATCCAGAATAATTTCTGAATCTGGATTCGGGATTTCCAATCTACGGAAAAATCATTGCTTCTTAGAATATATCATTTCTTGGACAGGACAGGCATTACACATTCTTCATAACAACACATCTAGAAAAAAGACTAGGCTAATTGTGGTAGAGCAATCCTCCAAGTTTCCAAAGTTAAAGTCCATTTTCCTATTTTCAGTCACTCGACATATTTCAATTCTAAAAACCAGTGGATCATGATTTATAACTTATCTAAATTAACCATTTTGAATGGACAGCTAGGAAAATTTCTATAGTTCCAAGTACACAGAGAGAATAAATTTTAGAAGTATAATTTCCACAAAAGTGAATACAGTAAAGCATGTTTACCCAAAATATCATAAAAGTCTATAAAATAAGCTCTTGCAAGGGACAGTGGGCAGAATACAAGTTAAAAGCAAACCTGCTCAACTCAACAAAACTTTGCTCCGAGTTTCATAACAGTTATGTCACCAAAGCAAGATGACACTTGTCAATTTTAAAAATCAATGTATTCAAATTTCTTGCTGCTCTAAAATACCCATTTTGAGAGGACAACTCAAAAAATTTCAATAATCTCAAGTAAAGCTGAATTGGGGATCAAATTTTAGAGGTATAATTGCCACTAAATTGAATACATTAAGGCAGAGCCCAAAACGTCAGAAAATCTATAAAAGAAGCATTTGACAAGGGCCCGTGGCCATACAATTTAAAAGCAAACCTGCTCAATTCAACAAAACTTTATCTTAATTTCCAATATTTAGGGTTGGCTAAATAGATTCTATTTTCTTTGTGTTTTGTGGTCATAGCCTCTATGAAAGTATAAATTGTCATATCATATTCACTAGTTCAGTCCATTCCAGTTTTGACAGCTCATCAAATTAGTGTTGATTGATGAGGATGACACGTTTCAACTCAATTTGTTTGTCAGTTGCAGTGGGCGCTTTTAGAAGAATGCTTATTTCGGATTTAAATAGGGATTAGTGAGACTACCCTGCTTTAAGACCTTTGTGCTTTTCCACTTTCTCTATTTTGGAGGATTTTTCATCCTCTAGTGTTGCTCCCTTTATTCTAATAAAGTTTCTTCTGCTATCTAAAAAAAAGAGCACGACACTTTTCAACACAATCTTTGTTGCCTTTTCACCAAAGTTAAGCCATTTTGCTAGAGAAGATTTTTCATTAGAATTACACACTATTCACTAGAACAATTAGTTGTCCTCGTCCCTCTAATTTGTAATAAAAGAAGAAAAAAAATCTGCTCCAAAAGGTTCTGATTCATGACAGGCTTGATTTATCCCAATCCAGTGTCACAGAGATATCAAAGCATTAGAGACTTGTTCTGCTTGTTGAATTCCTTTCGTACATTCTAACTATTATTTCAATAGACTCCTAACAGTGCTTTATTTTATTCAGATGCTAGCTTATCGAGTATTAGTTATCTAAAGATAATGGGAGCTGGGAAAGAAGATGCAATTATAATGTTACTTTTTTTACCATGCTAATGCTGATTTGTCTGTAAGTAGAATGCTAATTGCTCCATTGATTGTTCAATGATCACCCATACTTGAGTTCATTTTTTCCTTGTAAGGCTACTAGTATATACTGTTGAATTCCAATTTCCAATACCCTCGAAGATCAACAGCTTGCTCTCTGACCCATTTTATTGATTAATTACAATCCTATTAACCATTGATGCTGCACTCAAACTGCCATTTTAATACCCTTATAAATCAATGCTTGTGATAACAGGTGAAGCAGATTATATACGAATAATGGCTGGGGATAGTATTGTCCCTGTCCTCGGTTGGGGCAAAAGTAGGGGTTGCATACAACATAGATTGGGTGGGGTACTAGCATATTAGCATTAGAATCAAGTGCTACACAACTAGAAGATGGTGCTGGTTCAGGGGAACTAAGGTAGCAACTAGATAGAAGTCCCTAGATGCCCCCCAAAAATCTATTCATGTCTTCATGTATTAATAGGCTCTAGCCAAACACCTTCAATGAACATTAGATAGATATTGCTCAAAATATGCATGCCTTCTTTTTTCAACTATAAGAAGAAATTTGTTAAAAAGAAGAAGAAGCACAAGAGGTGAGGAATACAAGACATCCTCCAAATCATAACATCACACGACATGAAAAACAAAAGTCTAAAATAGAATAGCCCACCAAACCCTGTGCAAATCAGAAATAGATAACCCTCAAAACATGCACAGCCCTTAAAAGGTCCTCTTATCTCATACAGATGAAACAGTATTGTTATGGCCTCTTTTTAATTATTAACACAACCCGTCCAGATGCGCTTATACTACTTTCCCCATAATCTTTTATTTGTTTGATAAGTATCCCACTTTACCCATAATCCTAGGATGACCAAAAAAAGGTTAGTTTGCTATCGTAAAATTAAGGAAATCTTTTTTTGCCCATTTACAACGCTTGTTTCTTCCTTCGACATGTTCAAGCATAAAGTAGCAGATTAACATCATTTAATCATTCCTATTACTTTATATTCCAAATGAAATAAGATAAGAGCCTCTGCATCCCCCTCCCTCTTCCCCAGGCCCCAACCCACCAAATCAGCACTTTGTCATGCTTTCTCTACTTTTTTTACCATAAATATTTGTAGGTCTTTTCCCATTAATAACTTGTAATTTTCTAGAATGAAATTCCTGACATTCTTATAGTAGCAATGCGCTTCAGCTGCCACGTTTACTGCATTCCAAGAAAATAAAAGATCTATAAAAGTGGTCACTGTCATTATGAAATAGTAGAACAACATAATATGTAAGGAACGTCAACCAATATGCAAGAGCCATAAAACTGACAGAAAGCATAAGGTCAAAGTTCTTTAACCTAACCTGAGTTCCATACTCAAGTGGACTCACCTGGATCTCATACGGTGAACACCGCCAGGATTGTAGCATAATATCGAAACGATTATTGTAAGTACCACTAATCTAGATACACCATGAACATCAACGTGGGGTAATCTTAAAGTAAAAGCTTGTTGTTATCATAGTAGATAATCACAGACCAGTTTACGACCCAACTTGGCAATGCAGTGTGCTTATTGACATTAATCACCACATCCACTAGGAGTATTGAAACTCCAAACAAATACTCAGCAGTTTAACCCTCAAAAGTTATGAAATGGCTATGGTAATGGTCAAACATTCAATCAATGGTTCTTAGCAATAAATTAAATGCCATCTATCATCTCTCTTTGGTGAACATATTATGTCATGTGTAATGAACTCATACAAGAAGGAGGCAGAGGAACAATTTAAAAGTTCCCTTTACATCTAAACGTGCTAAGACTTTATAAACTCCAAACACCCAATGACTTGGCAGAGATAAATCCATAATAACGGCAATGCTCACATCTTATAATCCTTAAAGAACAACATGAGAGCCAATACAATGTAACAAGAGTGTATAATATACACATACGGTATATGAAGATATAAATAGAAGCAAAATTTCCCATACTAACCCCTTGTAGACATCCCCAAATGACCCTCTTCCGATGAGCTCTAAGTCATTGAATCTAGAACCAGTGGCCTCCACAAGAGCTGCTGCATCAGCCATCTCCGTTTACAAATTAGCCTCGTCCTCCCACTTTTTGCGAGGCAGATGGAAAAAATAAACTACAATCACTAAATCTCCACTCTTCGAACCACCACTTCCACTTCCCATTGCCAAATTACCATTTTCAGATTAAAAAAAAACGCTCATACAAAATTCCGTCTCGGCTTCATAAAGAAAAATCTGAACATCATTAAAGCACAAAATCAATCAGTCCACATAAAACACAAATGAAAAAACACAAATTGAGATCTGAAAATAATTATAGAATCCAATTTAAACATTAAAGGCATAATGTGGAAAGCTCAATGGGCTTAAAAAGGAAGTATTGGGTTGAAAATTTCCAATTTAACAACAAGATTGGTTAGGTAAAGTGGAAGACAATACTAAAGCGACACACCACCAATTGGGACATTTATACAACGAAGAAACTGATTTCCAACAAAAATAAAAGTCAAGCAACAACCAACGGTGCCTTCAAATGCAGGGTTCCTTTCGTAAAACTAGGGTTTGCAAAACATACGATTTGAAATTAACATGTCAAAGAGAATTTGATACGATTGAATATATATATATATTTTTTTAATTTTAATTTTGCAGTGCAGACAAAGATTACCTGTTAGTGGAGTGTCATAAAGCCGTAGATCTCTGTCAACTTTCTCTCTCTCCTGCCTCAGTGCCTCGTCGCGGAGCTTCGTTTACAGGCTTGAAGAGATCAAGAAGAAGAAATAAATGTGGATTCTCTTTCTGGTAATTATTGTTTTTGGTTTTCTTTTCTCTTCTTTTGTTCTTGTAAGACAATCATTTCGGTACAATTAATTTCTCTTGGATCGGGCTGAACGGATCTGGACGAAACTGTAAAATCGAGGAGACAGAAGGAAAGAGTAATTAAATTACACACGATTTTATTTTTAGAGAGCAATTTTTTTTTTTTTTTTATTTGTAAATTTTAAAAAATATTAATGATTTTATTTTTTATATTATTCTTATATTAAATATTAATTTAATTTTTTTACACGTTTTCATTGAATTTTAAAAAGTAGCTTTGAAATTTTATCCTCAATTTGATCAGACAAAATATTAATTATATTTTTTATCATTTGTTTCTTAATATTTAGGCAAATGATATTATTACATATACAAAAATTAAACACTATATCTATTTTAATCATTAAAAAATAACGTCTAACACGAATTTTCGTATTAAACTCCATTTTTTAATAATTGAGATACATTTTATCACTAATTTTTGTAAACTTAGTACTTTTCCTTAGAAAAAAAAAATGAGAGAAGTCGCATATAATTAGGTAAACTATTATACAAATATGATATTATTTTATATAATTAAATACATTCTTTCTCATGCTATGTACAATAATGTGTTTAATAATTTTTCAAAATATTGATATTATAAAAAACATATTACACAAGAACTTAAGGTATTCCTCACCTATCGTACCTTCTAATATGTATATTTTTTTTCCTAAAATTTCAATTAAAAAGTAATTGAGTGAGTAGTTATTTAAAATTTAGAGCATGTGAAAATATTTTTTCCCTATCAAAAGAGATACTCTCTCTATTATTTTATATTTGTCGTTTTAAAGTTATACACATATATTAAAAAACTTAATTAATACTAATTAAATCTGCTATCAAATGCCCAAAAATACCATTTCATTTGCTTTCTCTCTCATCATCATTAACTAATATATAGTTATCCCATTAACTCAATTTCTAATATACCTCATTTTTCTCGCCAACTCCCTCTATTTATGTCATCTCAGTCTTCTTCTTCTTTTTTTATTTCTTGCACCCTAAAATTTTTGTTAGCTCTCTCTCTTTTTTGTTTTCCACCATTTTTCCTTATAATTAAAAAATTATTCCATGGAGAATTTAGATTACATATATTCTTATAAAACGGAGCAAACTAAACTATATTCACCATAAATGCAGCTAAGGAAAAGCAATTAATTTAAATATTCTGCAATTAAAAAAATATGAAATTACTCATAATTACTTGCAAAAAAATATTTTGCAATTAAAAATACACAAAATTACAAAGTGATTGCAAAGGAGAGAGAGTCAGATAGGAAGGAGAAAGAAGAAAAAGAAAAGAGATAGGATAATACGCAAATTGTACATATATACATAAAAAAGAATAAGGGGGTATTGTAAATTGTAGATCATTTATTTTAAGGGTAATTTGAAAAAAGTTATAGCCGATTCTCCTAAAAAAATTATAACGGCAAATATTTAATAACAAAAAAATTATCCTAAAGCGTCAGATATTAAGGAACGGAGGGAGTACTTAACTTTGCAATATTGCGTAAATTTTGAAATTAAATAAAAATTTGAAATTATAATCTCCCTTCATAATTTATTGCATTTATTATTGTCCCTGCATACCTTTAATGCAAACATATTGTGTTTTATTGTTCCCTTTTATATTTATATATTTTACTTATTTTGTTTCAAATAACATATTATTCGATGTCTAAATATTTTGTTTGTGTATTTTCATTTATATTTTTGTTCTTTCTGATTTCAATCAAGTCATTTTATTCTATTTTGAACCATTCAACTATTAAGCAAGTTAAATATTCTCTTACATTTTTTTGTTTGGACAGTGTTACTTTTGTCTTTTTGGCAATAACAAGTTCGTCTATATATCTTCTATAGTTTTTCATAACTTAAATTAGGGTTGAAAATGTATTACACCCAATCAAGGGATACACTGATAAAAGCTTCTACCAGTAATACTATTTTTTAAAATCAATCAAACAGGCACTTTTACTAAGTTTAGTAGTTAATATATTAGGCTAGAGTCATTTAAGGACAGTGAGAGATACTATTTTTAAATTATTCTTTAACTAGCATGTAAGTGTAATTACTAATTAGACTAGAGTCAATCAAGAACATGGTAGTTGAATCTTCACTGGAAAAAATTGGGACTGATTCATAAATTTTATGACTACGGAGTGCATGTTTACTTTGGGGCTTTAAGGCTAAGTTTTTTGTTTAAAATTTGACTATTTATCTTAATTTAACATTATTTCGATCTATTTTATTTCATAATGGAGGATTAATAATTTCTTAATATTGGACTATTAGTCTATAAAGTCATTTAATAGTTTAAAATGAGGGGATTATTAATTCAAAAAATTTCATGGGATTATATAATCCCACATAAATAACTTTAAGAATGATAAAAAAAAAAAATTAATCCGTAAGACTATTTAAAAGACTATTAATCTCCCATCATAGGATAAAAATAATCCAAAGTAGTGTTGAATTAATACAAATAGTCCAATTTTAAATATATTTTTTACAAACAAATATAACATAAGAGTTTTTGAGAGTTCGCATTTGAGAATTTTGTTCGTTTATATATAAAAATTTTTAGGGTCCTTTATATAAGTATACAACTTTTAAAAAATAATTACAAAAATAATGCACTAACAAAAATAATTAAAAAAAAGTGCACTAACAAAAATAATTACAAAAAGAATGCAAAGGAGAGAGAAAGAGAAAACAAAAGAGAGGGAAAAGAGGACACATGTCCCCTACTTCCTCCTTCCCCCCCACCCCCCGCCTCCTCTCTCCCCCCAGCTCCCGCCTCCGCTCTCCCCCCAGCTCCCGCCTCCGCCTACCTCCTCCCCTCCTCCGTCCCCCATCCCCTTCCCCTTCCCCCTTCGCCTGCCACCTCCTTCCCCCCTCCTCCGTCCCCCCTCCCCCGTCCCCGTCTCCCTCCCCCTGTCTCCTCCCTCTTCCGTACCCCTTCTCCACCTACCTCCTCCCTCACCCCTCCCCGCCTCCCTCCCCCCGCCTCGTTCATACAAAGGTAACCAACCCTGTAATACAAATTTAACCAAACCTTAATACAGAAAGTATCAAACCTTTAATACAAAGGTAACCAAACTTTAATACAAGGTAACCAATCCTTAGTACATAGGTAACCAATCTTCAATACACAGGTAACCAAACCCCTAATACAAAAGGTATTCAACCTTAAAACAAAAGAAACCAACCTTTAATACAAAGGTAACCAAACCTTAATACAATGGTAACCAATCTTTAATACAAAAAGGTAACCAAATTTTAATATAAAGGTAATCAATCCTTAATACAAAAAGGTAACAAAACATTAATACAGATGTAACCAACCTTTAATACAACGGTAACCAAAAAGTAGGCGAAGGAGGCGGGGGGAGGGGGTGGCCACCACGATCAGATTTGGAGCCACCACGAGAGGAGAAGGAGGGGCGGAGTCAGGGGGATGATGAGCAGGGATGGGGGGAGGAGGTGCGGGGGTGGGGAGAGGAAGGGGAGGAGGGACGAGGACAAGGGCGGGGGGGGGGGGGGGGGTCGGAGGGGCTGGGGTGGGGGTGGTGGTCGGGGGGAGGAGGGGTGAGGACGGGAGGAGACGAGGGGAGAAGGGAGAAGGTGTGGGGAGGAGGTGCGGGCGTGGGGAGATGAAGGGTGGGGACGGGGGGAGGCGGGTGGAGGGGATGGGGTGGGGGTTGGGCGGAGGAGGAGCGGGTGCGGGGAGGAGGAGTGGCGCCACTAACTATGGAGAAGAGAGAAGATGGATGAGATAAAATGGAAGAGAGAGAAAGGAATAAAAATCATCTAATTTGGATTTTGAAATTTGAAACCAACTACCCATTAAATCACCTAACTAAATTAAAGGAATAAAAATGCACTAATTTATAAATTAAATATTGAAGATGTACTAATTTTGTAAATATTTTATGTATGCACTTTTATTGTAATATTTAAAAAAAATATATTGATAAATGTAAATCTCCCTTTTTTTAAAGCGTACTAAGCACTCCAAAGGAGCCCCCCATGCACAAACTGTCCCCTTGCAATGTCCAAAAGCCATGCGTTTACTTCTCAAATCAAAACATCCATTACGTTTTGTTGATGTTATGGCGCCCAACTCATAATCCAGGAACAATTTAAGCCCATAAGCCCATTAACTTAGAAAGTCCGTGGACCGTAAGAAAATTGAGGATTAGATAAATGCATTTACCGAGATGAGCAAGTCTGTGAGTACGAGTAAATATGGCTTATTGGATTTAGGTGTTAAAGTCAATTGGGTCACCCATTGGGCAAGTAAATATATATCGGCCTAAATCTAGACATCTAAACAATATAAGTTAGCATAAATTTAATCGAGTCAAAAAATTTATATTACTGAAATATTTTAAAATGGTTGTGCATAGTAAAAAAAATAAAGTATAACAAAAATATCAAATCACTTTACCATTCTAAAATAGATTTGCATATTAAATTTTAAAATAGACTAAAAAGGAATAATGTTGCCATGATAAAATATGTAAATATAAAATATTTTTTAAATTTAATTAGTTGATATTTCATCATATATGAGTGACATTATGTGCACAAACAGTAATACATAAATACTATTAACACTTGTATTGAATAGTAAAAAAATGATACAAAATTAATAAATCTTATCAATAATTTAAATGATAGAATTCACTTAATATTTTTTTCTCTCTATTTGTTCACAATTATTTATATATAATTTGAGTTCATAAAATTACTCGATCATTAATTATGTCTCATTAATTCTTCTGAGCAAAAACATTACTACAATAACAATTGGATAACTGATAGGAAAAGTTAAATAAAATTAACTACTCACTTCCCTTATTTTTTGTGTACGATATTTGTTTCAATTTTTATCCATTTCCTACATTTTTCTCTCTCTCATGTAGACATACATAAAAAGTCTACAGGCCTGTAGATTGGCCCGGCCCGGCCTGATCTAGTTAAAGTTTGGTTTGGGTCGATTCGGTAGGCCTGACCAAAAGTCTGGTCGGCCCACAGGTCTAGACCGACCTGCTAAAAGTCTGTTTGGATGAGATATATTTAATACACATATACTATACTAAAAAAAAAAAATTCTTAATGATATTGAAGTTGAGGGTTGATAATAGAATATTTGGTATTCTATTCTTATATAGTTTACTGGAAGTATTTTTTTTTAATAAGGATCAAGAATCAGATGAGCCATCTGAAATTCGGTCTAGCCTAGTTCGCAGACCTTAACAATCCATAATTTTGTTGGGAAGTCCGGTTTAGCCTGACACGCAGGCCCAAAAATCAAAATTTGACCTGATCTGGTTAACGATCAAAACCTATCAGACCCAGGCGAGACCGACCTAGTCCGACTTACTTTACGTACCTACTTTCATCCAAATCAATTTACTCTATAAACTAAAAATTGAATTTTACCATGAGAAAGGTAAGTTATTCTTTATGTTTTCATATGCACAGTAGCGGTTGCATGTAGGGATGATCGTTTAAATCCATATCGCATTGAAGTCCGAACAAATCGAATCGAACCTATCGTTTTTTGTCCCACACTGTTAACTATAAACGGTGCAATTTTAATACAAAAAAAAGGTAATAATACAATGTTGATATTTACTGTTAAATTAGTACTACATTGTACTGCACCAAAAGATTATAATTATGGTATTTATTTAAGATTTTAAATTTTAGTTGTTGTGCTTTTTTACTTTTATTTTTATTAAGATAAACTCAATTATTTTTAAAAATATTTATTATTTTACATTTTTTTTTTAAAAAGGGTGCGATATTAAATTATTAGAAAACTGATGTTGTATCACATGACACCATTGTTATCTCT
This sequence comes from Hedera helix, assembly GCA_947179155.2. NCBI lineage: Eukaryota > Viridiplantae > Streptophyta > Magnoliopsida > Apiales > Araliaceae > Hedera > Hedera helix. Next base: position 34,468,148 of record OX359268.1, on the reverse strand, counting down.
AAATTGCAACTATGGCTAGTAGAAGTAAAAGGGCACGGTCTCCAAGGCTTAAGAGGATTAGGTAAGCTGGTAAAGATCTAGGTTAGGGATATTATTAAACTGAGTCCCACATAAGATACGATCGTGGGGCATGTACGCAAGGCTTAGGGCGGTCAAAGCGGGGAGAGATGTAGAATACTCCCCATTGTATTAGAATTAGATTGACGAAGACATTTTGTCTCTGTAAACTGTCAACTGTTGTAAGCCCACGCGCACTCTCTTATCAAACCACACTTCTTAAAATTATATTGGACTCTGTCACGTGCATGCGGTGGCGCGTGTAAAAGTAACACGAGGATGTCGTGGGTAGGGGACGCAGTGCTCCACAATTCGTGCACTCCTATTTTCTTTACGACAACCGAGTCATCGACTCACTGTCGTTGTAATACCCCCATAATTTTTAAATAATAAAATGAGAATAATAAATAAAAAGAAGTAATGAAAATTGAATTCTTAATATAAATTAAAATGTCAATGAGAAATATAAGTAATTCAAGAAAAAAAATAAAAGAAAGGAAGGTAACAATGTATTATGACGTAAGAAAGACACTGTCCAATATTTTATAATGACTTAATTCCGAATTATGAAAATTATTAGAGAAGTTTATAGGAATATTAAAAATGTAATTACGGGAAGTAATTGGAAAAAGTTAAGATTATTATGAGAAAGTTAATTTGTTGTTGAAAATTATTCCGTAAACTGTAAGTGACTCATAATTGAGCAAAGAAGAAAGAAATGTTGGAGATAGACGAGGAATGACAAAATAAGTCAAGCAAATGAGACAAGTTCTATAACTGAGGCAAGTTCTTTCACTTTGAACAATTTCTAAATTTATTACAAGTCCTTTATTTTGAGCGAACTTTTTATTATTGTAAGTTTATTAACTTGTTATAAATTCTGTTAATTTATACAAATTCTACGTTGAGCTAAGTTACAAGTTTTGAAAATGTATGCGAGTTCTTGAATTTATATTATTATGGTAGGTTCTTGAACTCATAGTTTTATAGTAAGTTTTTGAACTCATAGTCTTATGGTAAGTTCCTGATAAGTTTTTAAACTCATATTACTATAACGAGTTCCTAAACTAATAATTTATGGCAAGTTCATTGAATGAGGCATTATTTCTAAATTTGCACATTCTTGAGATTCTTGAATTTATTTGAAGTAAAGATGATGCCATTTGTTTCAGCTACTCTAATTTGAAATCATTGATTATGTTAATTTTTTTTATCTAATTCAAATTATTCTGGTGCATATTTTGATGTTAAGACTGAGGACAAACAACCGTACATTATAGTGAGATTTTTACAGTCTTATGTGACTGTCAAACTCCATGATGTTAAGATTTTAGTATGTAAGAGTCTGCATTCAAAGTATTGTCTGACTACGATTTAGCATGAAAGAGTTTATATATTAATGTGACTGTTAAACTATCAGGATGTTGAGGCTTTAGCATATAAGAGTCTGTAGTTAAATAGTACTGTTAGGCTACGCTTTAGCATGAAAATATTTTTGAAAATTAAATTTCAAGGCCCAAACGACTCCTCAGTAATGATTTATAGATAAAGACTCTGATGTTGAAGTTCTGTACTTCTTCTTAATTCTGTGCTGTCGCACATTCTTAAAGTTTCATATGTTGAGAAATTTCTTGACTAGCTATTCATTTGTTCGAAAAGTATTTATTCATTGATATGATTTATTCTGACAAGTCACTACTAGTGTGATTAAAAATTGAATTGGAGTTGAATTGATTTCAGACCATGTTGAACTCGACATTATAACCCTTAATTCCCTAGTGAAATGTAGGATCAAATATAACTATTTGAAATTAATATTGCTATATTTTATTTAAATTTTGAAGATAATAAATTTGTAATTAATAGAATATTTAAAATGGTTAATTATTGTCTAAAATTATATTAGCTTTGATATTAAAATATTATAAAATTTTATCCTAAATTTTAGAGCAAAAGAAGTACTTTATATTAACCTTTTCATATATAAACCACTAGAATTAATAATATTTCGAGCTAACGAAACATTATGGCTGTGAGTAGAAGTAAATATGGGCTTATGGGATTTAGGTGTTAAAATCAAGGGTCCTTTACATAAGTATACAACTTTTAGAAAATAATTACAAAAATAGTGCACTAACAAAAATAATTAAAAAAAAGTGCATTAACAAAAATAATTACAAAAAGAATGCAAATGAGAGAGAAAGAAAAAACAGAGGAGAGGAAAAAGAGGACACCTGTCCCTCCTTCCCTCCCTCCCGCCTCCTCCCTCCCCCCCCGCTCCCGCCTCCCGCCTCCGCCTGCCTCCTCCCCTCCTACGTCCCCCATCCCCCTCCCCCTGCCACCTCCTTCCCCCCTCCCCGCCTGCCTCCGTCCCCCCTCCAGCCTGCCTCCTCCTTCCCCCTCCCTGCCTCCCTCCCTCCCTCCTCTGTCCCGCCTGCCTCTTCCTCCCTCCCCCCTCCCCGCTTACCTCTTCCCTCCTCCGCCCCCCCCTCCCCACCTCCCTCCTCCGTCCCCGCCTCCCTCCCCCCGTCTCCTCCCTCCTCCGTACCCCCTCACCGCCTGCCTCACCCCTCTCCTCCTCCCTCCCCCCGCCTCGTCCATACAAAGGTAACCAAACCTTAATAAAGAAGGTAACAAACCTTTAATACAAAGGTAACCAAACTTTAATACAAGGTAACCAATCCTTAGTACATATGTAACCAATCTTTAATACACAGGTAACCAAACCCCTAATACAAAAGGTATCCAACCTTAAAACAAAGGAAACCAACCTTTAATACAAAAGTAACCAAACCTTAATACAATGGTAACCAATCTTTAATACAAAGGTAACCAAACTTTAATATAAAGGTAATTAACCCTTAATACAAAAAGGTAACCAAACCTTAATACATATGTAACCAACCTTTAATACAATGGTAACCAAAAAGTAGGCGAATGAGGTGGGGGGAGGGGGTGGCCACCACGATCAGATCTGGAGTCACCACGAGGGGATGAGGAGGGGCAGAGTCAGGGGGATGAGGGGCGGGGATGGGGGGAGGAGAGGAAGGGGAGGAGGGACGGGGACGGGGACGGGGGCGGGGGGGGGGGGGGGGTGTCGGAGGAGCTGGGGTGGGGGTGGGGGTGGTGGTCAAGGGGAGGAGGGGTGAGGGCGGGAGGAGGCGGGAGAGAAGGGAGGAGGCAGGGGGAGAAGGGAGGAGGAGGTGCGGGTGTGGGGACGGGGGGAGGCGGGCGGAAGGTATGGGGTTGGGGTTGGGGTTGGGGGTGGGGGTGGGGGTTGGGCGGAGGAGTGGCGGGCGCGGGGAGGAGGAGTGACGTCACTAACTATGGAGAAGAAAGAAGATGGAGGAGATAAAATGGAGGAGAGAGAAATGAATAAAAATTATCTAATTTGAATTTTGAAATTTGAAACCAACTAACTACCCATTAAATCACTTACCTAAATTAAAGGAATAAAAATGCACTAATTTATAAATTAAATATTGAAGATGTACTAATTTTGTAAATATTTTATGTATGTATTTTTATTGTAATATTTTAAAAAAATGTATTGGTAAATGTAAATCTCCCTAAAATCAATTGGGTCACGCATTGGGCAAGTATATATATATCGGCCTAAATCTATACATCTAAACAATACTATAGCATAATTTAATTGAGTCAAAATTTTTACATTACTGAAATATTTTAAAATGGTTGTGCGAGATATTTCGTGCGCTCCTCTTTTCTTTACGACAACCGATGCACGATTCACCGCCGTCGCACGTGCTCACGTGACTCCTTAATTTAATATTTTTTTTATCCTTGAATTTGAGCATAGCATCACCCCTTACAAATGAGAAAAATTATTTCCTTTTTCTTTTAAAAGAAAAACTTAGAAAAAATTGAGTTCTACGTGTCCAATTTAATGTTATATCTAAAGACATATATATAAAAATAAAATAGCAGTAAAAATAATTCTCTTTAAAATATATTTTCTCTTCTCTTTATATATTATTTTTACTTGTGTGTGTACCTAAATGTAGTACTAGATGTGCACATAGATATATTCTTATTTTAAATTTTTTTTGAAGTTTTAATTAACAGTACTATCTAATTATTTATTTATATTATAAAGTGAGAGAGAAAGTTAATTAATATGGTGCAAAAAAAGTAAAAACTTTTTATTAATGATATTATGTTAATTTACCTTGTTGATTATGAAGTTAAATAAATTTTACTTGATTATATTTAAGTATTTTAGTACCAAAATTATTTATATATTTTAATCATGATATTAATGGATTATTTGATTCTAACATTTGGTTTTTAATATATAATTAAATCACTTTTTATTTCTAAACTTTACTAAAAAAAATTGAAGTAACTTTTAAAAACTTGATAAAACTTATTATAGTAAATTATTTAACAACTACTACTAACATTTATTTTTTTATAATTATTAGTCTTTTAACTCGTGCAACACACTGATTCAGTAGTATAAATTAGTTAGCGTAGGTAGTGTTTGATTGCATCCATCTTAATAGCTCAGCTCTTATTAGTTAAAAGGCATAAGTGTTTGTTAATTTATTTTTTTCCTTTAAATGCCTTTAAATATTTGAGATATAAAATTAAATTTAAAGTATTAAGAGGAGCATCTGAACGAATTTGACTAATTTTGGACAAAAATATTCATTTCAATATTAACAAATTCCTATTGTATCAAACATTCAAACCGAAAAAAATCATCACCATCACCAGACCACCATCACAGCACCATCACCCACCACGACACCATCACCCATCACAACACTGTTGGCCCATCACGACACCATTGGCCCACCATAGCCAGACTACCACCACAAGACCATCACCCATCACCATTATACCATCATCATCTTCAAGTTCTTCATCACTATCATCAACATAAATATTTAAAATCTCAACTTTAAAACACAGATCTAAGAACAAAATCAATAAACCAATTTCAAAAAAATACAAATCTCACTTCAAATAAATTAAAGAGAAGAGCAGGGAGTGTAATATCCCGAATATTTAAATGAATTAGAAATAAAATATCTAATATTTAGTAAAGGATGAAGTTTGATAACCTAGTAGTGGTAAATAAATAGAGGTCCAAATTAAATTTAATGGACTAACTTAGATTTGGTAATATCAAATTTTTTGATAAGTTAGCGGGTAAAGTGATAATTCAATAAGCTTGACTAATAGCAAATCTAATTATATTAAGAGAATTAGTTAGTGGAGTTATGTAATTATGCGACGTGGTTGCGTGTTAATTAAATGTGTATATATGTACATATTTTATAACATAATTTAATGGTTAATTAAATTATGGTAAACAAAAGGATTAATATTAAATAAATTCGAATTGAATTAAAATGTTTATTGTGGAATTAATTGAGTTATTATATTGGTTATAGTAATTAATCAATATTTATGCAAATTATTGATAAATTATTTGTGAGGAATAATTACGTAATTTATATAATTATAAATTATATAAGGTAATTAAATTAATTAAGGGAGAATAGTAATTTTATATATTGTACAATATTTAATTTTATATATATATATATATATATATATATATAAATTAATTGAGTAGCCATTATGGGAATGGTTGTGAGTAATATTGTGGGGTAATTAAGATTAAATAATTAATTAGATGAGAGGTGTTAATTAAATTCAAATTATTAATTTGAAATAATTTGAATATGGGTTATATTGATTGATTGAACAATTAAATAGTTGAGTTAATTATTTAATTTTAAAGCAGGATTTATTGTTAAACCTAAGTTATTAATTTAACAAGGGTAATTAGAAGGGAAATGAAATTTAATTAATTTCATGCAAGTGGGGAATTTATTTAATGGCTAATTGATTTGGTTAAATTAATGGTAGCCAACATCAAGTAGGAATAACAATATCCCTTTCATTTTCGGATGGAGCAAGTGAGGGGGGGGGGGGGGGGTGGTGTTTTATTTTTAATTGAACCAAAATGGCGGAATTACTTAATGAGTCAAATAAGCCAACTAGTATGACGCCCCCAAATCTAGGCCCACATAGCCCAAACTTGAGTCGTCAAAAGATTACAACAAAATTATTACAACAAAGCACAACGTACAACAATACAGTGTATAATAATACACAACTAAGTCTTCACTATTATTGCCACACTATTTTACAACACGTGAAGACTAGGATAGCTATTCCTCGGACTCTCACTCCATCCCCCGGCTAGACCCCGTTACGTTTTCATCTCCTGTTGAAAAACAATGGAACAAAAGAAAGGGTGAGCTCAAATAGCCCAGTAAGAAATATCATGACTAAGATAATGACGAATAAATTATCATTAGCCTTCAACAGTTGAGTTCTTGATAGAATACAATAGACTACAAGGTTTATATCAAAAACTGCAGTTAAATTCTTGAACAATGTTCAGATCAATAATAGCAGCGGAATGAGCAATCTATTAGAAGAATAATGTAGACTATAATGTCCACTCGCTTCTCTTTTTAGTAAAAATATCATCAACTTTTATCATCTGAGATACCATTAGTCAAGATAATACAACTTCACAGCTCCTGGTCATAATCATGCAGATCAACAGTTCATCTTTGCACTACGGGCCAAATACATTCAATATAACACCAACGGTCATGATTATACCAGATTCAGCCTTTGGTCATAATCATACCAACCAACAGTTCATCTTTGCACTATGGGCCAAAGAGAACTTTCATCACGTGCCATAAAAGACACCGAACAGATGTATCGCCTTTAACCTAGTATATCGCCTTTAACCTATCATCTGTTCAACAATTATATCACATCTGTGCCCCCGGCCACAGATATTCACAACAGCTTGATTCTTGATGATTAATACAAATAACAATGATACAAATGATGAACAGAAGAACAGGATAAACAATAAGTATTAGAAGTTTACTTTGTGCAGATTCAAACAATGTCCAAATTGCCAACATGATGTGGAGTGAAAAAAAATGATATTTAAGATCCACAGTTCAGAATAACGGTTACAGTTCAATAGAAAGGTTCACGTAAAATAGGAAGGTTCAGTTGAAATAATGAAGTTCATCTATTATGGAACATACAATATTTTCAGGAATTATAGAAGCAATAGTTCCATAATAAATTTCGATTTAGGAGTATAAAAGAAAATAATATCCCTTACCGTAGCAGGTTTGATTAACAAAAGGTGAAGGAAATTAATACAAAGGGTTATTCACCAACCGACGGTAATCCGCGCCATAAGTTATTCCCACAATTTAATAGAATTTACACAAAGAGTTATTCACCAAACAGGCGGTAATCCGCGTCGTAAGGTTATTCTCAGAGATTAATAATGAATGAATACGAAAGGTTATTCACCAACAGGCGGTAATCCGCTCCGTAAGGTTATTCCCACAAATTAATACATGGAAATAAATGACACATCTTATGAGTAAGAAAGAAACAATATTATTTTCGAGAATCAAATAATGATAATCCCTTACTGTGGTAAGTTTAAATAATAGAATATGAAAGAAGATGATATTCCTTACCGTAGTAAGTTTAAATAATAGAATATGAAAGAAGATGATATTCCTTACCGTAGTAAGTTTAAATAAAAGAATATGAAAGAAGATGATATTCCTTACCGTAGTAAGTTTAAATAATAGAATATGAAAGAAGATGATATTCCTTACCTTGATATTGTGAAACAAGTTTATAGCCGAACAAATCCTTCCTTGTTTGTAGCAGTAAAGAATCTGACTTTTGAGTCTTCTAGAGTTTTTAAAATCTCTTTATGTTTTTAAAATAATGTTACTCTCGGAAAGATAGACGACATAGACTCAAGAATCACTCAATTCGGAGTTAATATGAATGAGTTATGAATTTTCAAAACTAAGACTGAAAATAGTGACGAAAATCAGAATAGGTTACGGTTTTTAGTATTTTAAGGCATGAAGATGACTTTTCTTCCTTCTCCAAAGTTGTAGAGGACGAAAAACTGAAGAGACAGGCTTTTAATTCATTAAATTCTGACAAATAATGAATTTACTATAATTTTTCGAAAGAGTTACTGTACATAAGAAAATTCCACTCGGGAATTCAAAGAAGAATGCAAAAGATTTCAAAACTAGGAATGACTTAAGAACACTTAGAGAGAACTTACACAAAGAAGTATTTAGAGAGTGGAAGAAAATGTATGTAAGAATGTTATGAAAAATTTCTTAAGTTAAGTCCTCTATTTATAGCTAAAAATCTTATCATAACCAAAATTTCCTAATTTAATCCAAACCGTTCATTTCATATCACCTAATTTTATATTATAAATAAATAACTTTATCAATTCAATTATTTAACAATAATTTACACTTTAATCTACACCATTCATTTCATATCACCTAACTTTATATTATAAACAAATAACTTTATCAATTCAATTATTCAACAATAATTCACACTTTAATCTACACCATTCATTTCATATCACCTAACTTTATATTATAAACAAATAATTTTATCAATTCAATTATTCAACAATAATTCACGCTTATTCATTATTATGACTAATTGTTATAAATACAGTATAGTTAGCTTTCTGAGTTAGATATCAAGTCAATTAATTAATGAAATACAACTGTTTAAATAACACCGTAATAGAGATAACAATAATGCAGAAAGTATGTAAAAGAAAAATACGTTACTGTGTCATGACAATTATTGATTCAATAATGTGAATTACTGTGCATATGTTACTGTGACAATTATTAGGTTCAATAATTTTAAAAAACAGTGCAGCAACAATTATTGAATTGATAATATAAAATATTATGCAGTGACAATTATCGATGAAATGATGCGTAACAGTTACGGTGTCAATTATCAAACCAATAATATGAGACACTATGCAATACCGTGTGTTACTGTAGAGTACCGTGTGCTACAGAAAATACCATAAACTACCGTATGCTACTATTCTTTTATCACCGGTATTTTAACAATTCCGTTGACTATTTTTATTTTAAAAGGTTATTTCTGTCGTTTTCTATATCCGACAAATATTCCGTTGTGGGGTCCACCAATAATTTGTTATCTCGGCGCCGTCGTACGGCACGAATATTCCCCGACCAAACGAATATTCCCCGACAAAGTGAATATTGTCCAACAAAATATAATTTGCACATAACATCCTTAACTTTTAACTTTATCAATTTAACTACTTACTGTTTCAGAAGAAAAATTAAATATATGAAGAAAAATTAAATTTTGTATTTCATAAAATTCGGGGTCTTACAACTAGACTTTCATTTTGGGACAAGAGGTACATAATATTTGATGAAGGAAAAAGTCTAGGAAGCCCATACTCTTTGGTCACGTCGGTTGGAGCAAGGAGAGGGGGTAGTGTACTACTTAACCAATTTTGTAGCATTCCTCCTCATTAAAAAAAATATATATAAATCATTCCATTGCAATTGTTGAGTATGGTAGAGAGAGAGAGAGAGTGGCGGAAAGTAAAGAGGAGGAAGAAGTTTTGAAGTACTTTTTGTTCCTCATCAAACTATCTTCATCAATCTCTCTTTAAAGTAACAAGCAAAGGTATCATCCAACTCTAATTTTAAAATTTCTTTCATTGAGTCATTTCTTCTTATGGCTTAATTGAGGAAGGTGTATTATGTTGCTGTGTTGCGGACCATGAAGAGTCAAAGAAGTAAGGTTGGATCATGAAAGGTGATTATGTGCTTGGTATTATCAAAATATGCCTATAAACAATCATGCACGCTAGGTGTCTATTAAAATGTCTAAAAGAAGCATTTTATGTTTAAGTTGGATTTTTAGTATGAGGAATGATATTGTATTATTTTTAAGTTATAATCATGCTTGAAGGATGGTTAGAGACATGATAGGTATGAAGAAATCAAGTTTATAAATGTAACTTGGTAAATATTAGAGGTTATATATAATTTATTGTTTAATATTTGTAAATCAAACTTTAAATGTTTAAAAGCATGCGAGGATGTTAAATACATGTGCTAGAGGATTTAATATATTTTTAGTATGGGTTTATGTGGAAAAGTTAGCCAAAATATACAAAATCATATTTGCCGGAAAGTTACAAACTGAGCAGTCCATAAACGGATTTACTGTTCACAAGCCGTAAGTCGGATTTTTGATCCGTCAATTTTGTTGGATAGATCTTGAAGTTATGTAAATTCTCAAACTTGAATGACTAAAATCCGATTTAAAACGAGTGAGATATGATTTTTCTACTAAAACACTCCACTGTCGGAAGTTTTGGGTGAATAGTCCGGTTCCAGGCTGTTTTCGGAGGTCAAATCATGTCCGAAAAATTAATCCAATAATTGAAAATCATAGTTCGAGAAGATACGAACGCAACAATATAAAGTAGAGCTCCATCGGAGTTATAGAACTCAAGTTATTAAGGTTTTAATAAAAGACCCCAAAGCTTGACAAAAATCTGGAATAAGGCAATGTTACTGCCGGTTTTTTTCGGTGAACCGGCCTGAGCATTACGGCGGTCGGTTCACCCATTTTTCGGCCGGTTCCGGCAACGGCCCAAACTAGAAAGTTGCTTGGAATTTTGTGTACTATTTTCTGGAATTTAATGGTGTTTTTTTAATATCAGTATCGATTTTTCATAATTATTAAATGATAAAAGCTTACTAAATGTATGAAAAATAATAAAAAGTATTTTTAAATTTTGGAAAAATATGAAAAAATAACCTACTGATTATTTGAAGTGTTATAGGTATTGAGATGGTATTATTTATGAAAATTGATATTTTTCATATTATTTATGGTGTAAAGGTACACTAATTTGTGACTACCTAGCTAATAATTCAAGAAAATTATAAATAAATTATTATTAAATCTTAAATATGTTCTTTATGTATTTAATAATAATATCAACATGTTTGGAGAAAATAAATAAATTATTTATTATTTAATTGATAATTAAATAGTAAATAAAGGAAGTAACTAGGTAATTATTATTTAATTGATATTAAATAGTAACTAAATTATGAGAAAATATTTAAACTAATTATTTATTATTTAGTTAAGAGTAAATAATAAATAAAGGCCACAAATTAATTAATTATTATTTAATCAACATTAAATAATAATTAAAGATGGTTAATTGCTTACTATTTAATATAATAAATAGTAATCAAAGGATGTTAGAGTTAATAGTATAATTATTTATTATTTAATTAATATTAAATAATGAGTGCGGATAAATAATTAATTAATTATTATTTAATTCATATTAAAAAAAATGGAAATTAAGTGGAATAAATTATTTCTTAATCGGAAGAAGATTATTAAGTAATTAAAATATATTGATAATATTAATGATTAACTATTAAATGATAATAGTTAAGAATTAAATCATTATTCAATAATTAATAATGATATGTAATTAATTTAAAATATTATTAAAGAATTAATAATATTGTTTAGCATTTAATTAACTATTAAATAATAATAGTTAAGAGCTAAACCATTATTAAATAAATAATAATGATAAATAAAGATTTAAAATGTTATTAAAGAATTAATAATATTGTTTAACAAGTAATTAACTATTGAATAATAATAGTTAAGGGTTGAATCATTATTAAATAATTATTAATGATACGTGAGGATTTCAAATATTATTAAATGATTAATAATACTGATGAACAATTAAATTATTATTAAAATAATTAATAATAATGAGAAGTCAATTAAAATATTATTAAAGGGTAATAATACTAGCAAGCGATTAAATTATTATTAAAAGATTAAGGTAAACTATTATTAATAAGGAATTAATAATAGTAATTATTATTTAAAGTGTTATTTAACAATTGAATAACATTATAAGTTATTGCTAATTAATAGTTAGAGTTTAAAATATTACCCAAGGCAAGTAATATTATGATAATTCATCGAGTTAAATGATGTGATTAAGTTAAACCAAATGTATGGTCCATTAGTGACTAATTAGTTGTTCGACCTAAACAGAAATAAGGTCCAGGCATTAATGGGGTGACATTAATAAATGTCAGAACTGCATAGTTTTGTACAAAAGACGGTGTTGAATATGAAACACTGAGTCAAGTCAACGAGAGACTAAAATATGAAATTAACCCTATTGATTTTAAAGGGGACGATAAGAAGAAATAAATATCTTTAAAGATTTAGTATTGAGTCAAACTGTGACTGATAGTGTGCACCGTTGATCTCATATACCGTATAGGTAATGCAAGGAACGTGAAATGTTAGCGTAAGCTGGTTATACAAGTCCAGGCAAGTTTTTCAGAATGTATTGCATTATTTGCATGATTTAAAAATTTGATAAACTGTTATGTGTGCATATGCTATTATGTGCAAGAATGTGATAATGTGCTTTTGTGATACAAGATGAAATAAACTGTTGATATACAGTAAATGATTTAAGTTGATTGTTCTATATTGAACTGTACGACATTATAAATGACATGCATGAAAAACATAAATCATAGAGTAAATGCAAAGCATGATATGCATGAGATATGTAGCCACTGCAAAGCATGAGATGCATAAAGCATGATGAAATATGTTTATGTGTTATGTGAAGCTGTTAGACTTGCTGAGCCGCCGTGCTCACTCTTGCTTAAAATAAAATATTACAGAAAAGCTTGAGGAAGCTGATTACTCTGGTAGAGGCGAAGATGAAGATTGACTAACGAGTCATCAAGATCGAAACATAGGTGCTTTTATAGTAAAACCCTGCGATAGAAGAAATTATATCCGTGGGTATTACTTGTGAAGATTTTTATGTCTTAAATGTGCTATAGATTAGCAAATTGAAATGTTAAGAGAACATATATAGATTATTTTAAATCATTTTTCAGATGTTGTCCTTTATGTATAAGGGTGACAGGGTGGTATGCTAAATCATTATTCATATGATTTCAAAGTTGTAATAGAATGTTTAAAGATTGCGATTCTGAGACAGGATTATGTTAAAATTTTAAATAACTCTGTTGTTAACAACTATAATATTGTTGTAAGTTATGATTGAGATAAAAAAGGTTGTACAATAACGCGCGAGGTTGCCTGTAGCTAGTACGAAAATTTTCGGGGTGTCACAAGTGGGAGAATAGAGAGGGAGCGGGGATGGAGGAGGAGGCGGAGGGCGACAGAGGGAGGATCCCTTTTTTGTTGGCGTGAATGGGGAAATACAACTTTAGTATTTTGTTGTGGTATATTTTTATTTAATAAAATAGAAATATGTTTATTCATATATTTATCCTTTTGACGGACAATGAGCAAGTAATCCATCTTAAATTGTTTATAATTTGCTTTTCTTATTATAAAAGTATAAAAATACTCTTGTTATTCGTGATTTGATCTGTTGCAAGTTTTTATCTTTTTTATTTCTTGTATTCCAAATTGATGCAATTCATTTGTCATTTATAAATGATAAATTTTGAAATGTAGTTGCCTATTATTTAAGTGTGTGATTTAATACTCATTATGACATCACTTGTTTTGACACAATAAAAAGCCAGTATCACTTGATTTAACCCTAATAAGTTTACCAAACCAACGACTGTTATTATTTTATCTCTTTATATGTTATTATTGATTAATGAATTATCTCAATTTTAAATTTAAAAATATTTTAAATTAATTTTTAGAAGTAAATAGTAATTTTATAATTTAAAATGAAAAAAGTATATAAAATAAAAAGAGAGTCTTTAATAAGACTTATAAGTTGATGGTAATTTGAGAAGAATACGGTGATTACTTATTGGTAGTGGTGCACAAAAGGCTTGAGCCTGACCTGAAAAAGACAAGCTTGAAAACCTTAAAGAGGCCTCATCTTTTAACATGAAGCTGAAAAAATGCCTGAGCCTGACCTGACCCGTGGCCTAGAAAAGCCGGCTTGCAGGCCTGCCACCAGCCCCAAGCCAACCAGCCCACCCCTCACTTTTGTATAAGTACAACCTAGCCCAAATAAAATAATCTTAGCAGCCTAGCAAGGAGGCCAGTCCAAATAAAATTCATTTAGCCTGATTAATGACTTCACGTATGATATTTCACCAAATAAAATTCAAGTTCGCTCCTCTTGATTTCAGTCTTCACGTTAGTGGAGCTGTTGTTTTGTGTATTTCACAATTTCCTCTAGTGACTTTTGTTTGTACTTGTAATAAAGAGTATGTTCAGAAATTTGTAACCTCTAATAGATTAATTGGTGAAGTATCCACCCTCCATGATTGTGTAGGTTCGTTGGCTTGGTCGGCAAGTTTGGTCGGATCAATATTTTAGTCAATAAGTTTGACTTGACTTGACTTAATCAACAGTCAAAATTTGATAAATTTAAATTAGGTCAGACAACTTATTTGTGCACCCTTATTTCATTCACCCTTGTTAGAAAGGACAATTTTGGTTCTATGCTTGCCTTGGTCATAAAGATGCTCATTTGACTAAATAAAGGAGTGCCCAACTCAGTGACTCAGCATTTTTATTTATTTATCGATTGAGCAGCATAATCGTACTCAGGAATATTATGATTACAGTAAGCTACCCCGTGCAGCTGACATAAATAAGATATAATAATAGTCTCTTAAATACTATTAAATTCATATCTAACCCCCATAAATAGAATCCTTTCTATCACTTTTGACTAATAAAGATTTTCCGTCGCCTAAATGACTTACTTACCCCTTCTAATATGAGCGGCTGTTTCGCAACTAAAGAGAATTCAGTTTTACTTTCCACCGAATGAATCACGGACTCAAATGCTAACTACTTTGGCAAGAAATATGGTCCAATATTTGTAAGCTCACGGTACGTTTATTTATAAAAATAATGAGTGAAATAAATTTTTTATATTAATTTATTATTGTATTGGATTTTTTATATCGTTATTTAATTTTAGGAAGGGTGACAAGAACTTCCTATTCAAATGAAATCTCGGACATTAAGTCAGTGAAGTTAATTTTTTTCTGGGTAAGTATCTCAAATTTTTGATATCGAATGATGTGTTATCATAAATATTGATCGAGTAGATTTAATGTAATTGACTATGTCCATAAATTATTATTAAAATATTTAATATCATGTCATTTGAGACAAAATTTGATATCCCTAACATTACTCTTTCATAAATTATATTTACTCATTTCTAAGATAATTTGATGTGGAATTATTATTTAAAGTGAAAAAGCGGCAATATATAATGTCCCTTTTAAGTATTAAAACACATTTTATGATAAAAAATAGTTCACGGATTAAATAACGAATTAATTATGAGATAAAATAATTTAAAATAAAAATAAATTAATGCAAAATAATCTTATCTTATTTTCCCTTGTAAACTCTCTACTCTCTTGTAAAAATCTTCTTATTATCAATAAAAATTGAAGCTTTCATATATATTTCATGCTAGTGAAACGAGAGGCTTCCATGGATCCCCCATGTAAGTCTTTTTAATTATTTAAATTCTACTAATAATTTTAATAAAAATTATTTTCACAATAAATTAATTAAAACTGAAAAATTAACAGACCTTGTAAAATCTGAAATACAAATCGTAGCCTAAAGTACTTCACAAAAGCCAAAATGCTCCTAGTGACCCTGAAATGCTTTGATAGTTGTAAAGTCGAGTATTATGGGATTCACCCCTCATCAAGGTTTGCATGGAATTTTTTTGAAGGAAAATCATAGAAAGGTAAATTGAGTAGACAAGATAAGAAAGGTACAAGAAAATAAAATTATACTTCTCACTATAATTTTCTTGGGAGTTGAAGAGATTACAAAGAAGATCATTGCCATAATAAATCATGTATTTTGTAGTCATTTTGTTCCAAAAAAAGAAGTCATTTGCAAAAAAATTACTCTACTCTTCCATAGTGAGAAAAAAGGCTAAAGTACAGTATAAACCCTTAAAATTTGTAAGATAGTTGAGATTTATAATTAAATATTTAAAATGCATTCAACTTCACCTCAAAATTATTTTTGAAATTTTAATCAGTTAAAAGTGAGTGTACATTTTGTTTAGTGAAAAAGAATTTTGTGCTGTATTTTAACCGGTTAAAATCTTAGAAGGTACATTTTATTTAGCAAAAATAAATTTTAGAATGTATTTAAATACATTTTAAATATTAGAGTATAAATTTCATTAACCCTATAAACTTTGATTTACAAACTGTATTTTAGTCTAAACAACACTAAACATGAGAAAGTCGATAAAAAAAAAAGAAAAAAAGAGACAAAGGTGAGCCTCAGAAGCCTAATTTTAGTTCATCGAAATAGGGTTTCTAACTTCTAAGGTATATGCTACAGGGAATGTTTGGTTGTGCAAGTGCAATTAACCCTGGATCCAAACTGATTCTTAGCAGAAACAAATGGTAAAGAAGGTGAAGCCAAGTGAGCTAACCAAAAGCACCAGTCTTTGGCTCCCTCCTCACTGCTTGTTCTGTGTAAGAAAAGCTGTCCCCCCTATTTTTCTATTCTATGGTACTACTTGTAATTTTACAAAAACAAACAAAACCCCAAACCTCCACTATTCCCTTTTGTTTTCCCAAGTAAATAGAGGAGAGAGAGAGATTCAAGATGAAGATAGAGTCTCCCTTGTGATTGTCAAGAATTGCAGAGTTAAAGCTCAAGAAGCTGAGAATTTAAAAAAGCCCAGTTAAAGCAAAAACTAGTTTTTCATAGAAAAGGGAGTTTAATTGTTGAAGTGAGAAAAAAGGAGGAGAGAGATTGAGATTGAGATGGTGGGCTCAGGAGCATCAGATAGGAGCAAAGAAGCAATTGGGATGATGGCCAGAAGTGTCTGTCTCAACTCAGATTGGACTTCCTCTGTCTTCTGGACTATTCGACCCCGCCACGTATGTTTGTCTCTTTTTCTCTCTAATTTCCTTTGCTACTGTGCTGTTTTTTTACGTGGGTTTCAGCCATTTTTCCAGGAGAGGTAGAGGTGGTAGTGGTTGTAAAGTTGGAGACGACAATGGTAGCTTGTGAATATGCTTCTTTATCTTACTAAGCCAGAGAGGAAAACCGGGGAACCTTGTCTAAAAAGTGTATAAACCTCAGTTTTTGTTGTTGTTGTTGTTGTTAATTATTGGTTTTATGAGTGATAATGAGAAGCGGGTATTCATTGATTTTGTGATTGATAGTGTACTGTTTAGCTGATCAATTAATTTGAATTGGTAGCGGCAAATGTTACGGCTTTAGAGGATCTGGTAAGATCTAGGTTAGGGATAATATTTTTAAACGAGTCCCGCATAAGATACGGTCGTGGGGCATGTACGTGTTGGATTTTTCTATAAAATTTTTATTTATTTATTTATTTATATTGAACATTTATTTATTAATAAAAATATATTATTCATCATTTATTAAATGATCATTTATTTTATTTATAAAAATATCTAAATTTATATATATTATGATTTATGTGTATAAATAAGTATTATATACAGAAGATATAAATCATATATAATATATATAAATAAAGAAACAATGGTTTATAACTTATAATAATTTGAAGCTATTATCATGTATGTTATAGTACTTTAATAGAGACATGAAAATTGGATTTCTAATTAAAGTACTAGTGTATTGACGGTGTATATTAAATGAATCATGTGATAATATTTTATTTATAAAATATTTTCACATAAATACTAATTTGTTAATATTTCTTAATTTTGAAATAATAATGGACTTAATATTATTATATATATTAATTTAATATTCTAACTAGTGAAATTATATTATGTTAATTAATATATTTAATAAATATTAAGAACATTATTATTGTCAAAATATCTATAAGATTTTTCATAAGATAATTTATTATTAATCATATAATCTTGGCCAAGTCTTTTAATATTTATTATTAAAAAGATTGATTTAATTATTAAATCAATTTATGATCAAATGAAGATAAATTATGGACTTCTAAAATTAGTTTAAATATATTGGAATTATAGTTAATTCTGAAATATTTATGTACATCTATAGAGAAAATATTTACAGTTTATTAGTAAAGGGTTTATTTTAATTAATTCCTAGACTGAAGTGCAATTATAATTATTTAGTGAAATTAATTATAATGAATATTTATTTAGTATATTATTATTAAATAATAATATATAAATAAGTATTGGAGTCAAAATATGAATATCTTAGAATTCTCATCCTAACCTAATATGAATCAATTTTATTATAAAGTTAATGATCACTAAAGATATAAATATATGATTGATCGCATACTTGAAAGAATGTGATTATTTCAAATAAGAGGAAAAATCAAATAGCATATGCTTTCTCTTCTCTTAAAAAAATACTTAAAAATATATTTTTTTCAAAAAGATGTTTTAGAGATTATATTTCAGATTCAGTATAACATCATAAAAAAAAAATCTTGAGAATATTTAAAGATTAAAACGTGTAAATCTAACCTCGTACTAAGAGTATATATAATTATTATTTTATATAAAATTATAAAATTTATTTTATTTTATTAAAATTGTAAAATTATTAATTTTTTTTTTTTAATAGTACGCAAGGCCTAGGGCAGTCAACGCGGGGAGAGATATAAAATACTCCGTTGTATTAGAATTAGATTGGCGCACACATTTTGTCTCATCAAACAGCGTTGTAAGGCCCACGCGCAGTCTCTTATCAAACCACAGTTTACAGTTGACTCTTAAAACGGAGTTGGATTCCGTCACGTGCATGCAGTGGCGTATGTAAAAGGAACAAGAGAATGTCGTGGGTAGGGGACGCAGCGCTCCGCAATTCGTGCACTCCTCTTTTCTTTACGACAACCGATGCACCGACGCACTGTCGTCGCACGTGCTCACGTGACTCCTTAATTTCCATTCCTCTACTTTTTTACTCTAATTGTTTTGTTCAATATTTTATTTTTTGTCATATATATATAGATAAAATTTAGTAATTTTTTTTTAATAATATAGAGTATTCCAACTTCAGTCGGACTAAGTTTCCCCACCCGTTAAGACATAACTATTATTGTAAGTGGGACTCGAATTCAGAACAACCAAGTATAAACCACTGCGCTAATAATCGGGGATGTAATTTTTTTTCTCTTCTATTTATATATTATTTTAACCCTTGTGTGTCTTTGGATATGATACTAGATGTGCATATAAATATATTTTTGTTTTAATTTTTTTTTTCAAAATTTTAGTTAACACTAGTATCTATTTATTTATGTATATTATAAAATGAGAGAGAAAATTAATTAATATGGGGTAAACAAAAAAAAGTTTTAAAAAGTAAATTTCTTTCTTTCTATTTTATCCTTAAAATTTTTTAGACTGGTACGTTATTCACTTTTTCTTTATTCTCTCACCCCATTATCTAACGCGTTGTCTTTTAAGATCACATATTAGCATTTTTAACACACGACAGGGTGTATCACGTACACTAGTGTAATTAATAATTGAATTATTGGAGTTGAATTGATTTCAGACCGTGTTGAACTCGACATTATAATCCTTCCCTAGTGAAATGTAGGATCAAATATAACTATTTGAAATTAATATTGCTATATTTTATTTAAACTTTGAAGGTAATAAATTTGTAATTAATAGAATATTTAAATTGGTTAATTACTGTCCAAAATTAAATATAATTATATTAGCTTTGATATTAAAATATTATAAATTAACTTTAAAAAATCAGAATTTATCCTATATTTTAGGGCGAATGAAGTATTTTAGTTTAACCTTTTTCAATACAAACAACAAGACTTAATTTTATTTAAAATAAATTATTTTTGATTTTATTATCATTTTTCTTGAGTTTCGAGCTAACGAAACATTATGGATGTGAGTGTATAAGTCTGTGATTACGAATAAATATGGACTTATGGGATTTATGTGTTAGAATCAATTGGATCACCCATTGGGCAAGTAAATATATATCGGCCTAAATTTATACATTTAAACGATATAAGTTGAGAATTGATATTTTAATTTTTTTTTTAATATTTTTATAAAATTTTAATAATTTGAATAATAAATAGACCCATTTTTATATGAGTAAAATTTTATAAAAATATTAATTTTTTTTAATGAAAATATTAATTCTTTATAAATTAAATCGAGTACAAAATTTTATATTACTGAAATATTTTAAAATGGTCTTGCGAGACATTTCGTGCGCTCCTCTTTTCTTTTCGACAACCGATGCACCGATTCGCTGCCATTGCACGTACTCAATTTGGTAGTGTCGTGATCAAAAAATAAAATATTAAACAAAACAATGGATTATTATTGTATTAGACTAAAATATTTCTCAGTCTAATTTTCTTGGGAGGTGAAGAGATTAGCAAGAAGACCATTGCCATATTAAATAATGTATTTTGTATTCATTTTGTTCAAGTCATTTGCAAAAAAATTACTCAACTCTTCAATATTCTTAACCTTACAATAATGTAAATGTGATGATAAATTTGTATCATTTCATACTATTATTAAAATAATAATTATTTTTAAATAATATTTAACAAATAAAACTCTTCTAGTAATAAAGGCTATGTTTAAT
The DNA here is from genome assembly GCA_947179155.2 of Hedera helix. Lineage (NCBI taxonomy): Eukaryota > Viridiplantae > Streptophyta > Magnoliopsida > Apiales > Araliaceae > Hedera > Hedera helix. The sequence continues at coordinate 34,447,502 of OX359268.1, read as the reverse complement.
CCTCGTAGGATTTTAGGAGTTTTATTTATATCAAGCCTAATACTATAGATAAAGGTATCTTTTTGCCATTTTTTTCTTTTTACTAAATTGGAAAACATAAGATAAAGAAAAGTAAATTTCATGATTTATCCCAAAAAAAAAAACATAAAATAACAAGGAGAGCAAATATAGGGGAGTTGATCCCTTAATTTTAAAACCCAAGAAGTCAAGGTCCTATGGAAAAAAGATTTTTTTTTTGAAATAAAAGTGATCATTCAATTAAAGGGATATAAGATCCTGATACAAAGCAGCCATGGCTGGAGGGGGATCGTCCTCCAACCAATACAACTCCTCATCAATAAAATGTCTAGCATACTGAGTCAATACATGAGCCACCTTAAATGTATCTTAATTTTTTTTTCGAAATCTTAATTAGTTAAAAGTGAGTGTGCATTTTGTTTAATAAAAAAAATTTTGTGATGTGTTTTGACTGGTTAAAATCTCAGAAAGTAAATTTTGTTTAACAAAAATAAAATTTAAAATATATTTTAAATATTAAAGTATAAATTTCAGTAACCTTATAAATTTTGATGTATGAACTGTATTTTAGTCTTAAAAAAACACTAAACATGAGATGGTCAATAAAAAAACAGGAAAAAAAAGAGATAAAAGTGAGCCTCAAGAGCCTAATTTTACTTCATCGAAATAGGGTTCTAACTTCTAAGGTGTATGCTACAAGGAATGTTTGGTTGTGCAAGTGCAATTAACCCTGCATCCAAACTGATTCTTAGCAGAAACTAATGGTAAAGAAGGTGAAGCCAAGTGAGCTAACCAAAAGCACCAGTCTCCTTTTGCCTCCCTCCTCACTGTTTGTGCTGTGGAAGAAAAGCTGTCCCCCCTATACTTTTATAGGAGTATTCTATTGGTAGTACTTGTAATTTTACAAAAACAAACAAAACCCCAAACCTCCACCATTCCCTTTTGTTTTCCCAAGTAAATAAAGTAGAGAGAGAAAGTAGTGAAATTCAAGATGAAGAAAGAGTCTCCCTTGTGGTTGTCAAGAATTGCAGAGCTAAAGCTCAAGAAGCCGAGAATTTAAAAAAGCCTGTTAAAGCAACAACTAGTTTTTCATAGAAAAGGGAGTTTCATTGTTGAAGTGAAATAGTGAGAAAAAAGGAGGAGAGAGATTGAGATTGAGATGGTGGGCTCAGGATCATCAGATAGGAGCAAAGACGCAATTGGGATGATGGCCCTTCATGAGGCCCTCAGAAGTGTCTGTCTCAACTCAGATTGGACTTACTCTGTCTTCTGGACTATTCGACCTCGCCCGTATATTCGTCTCTTCTTCTCTCTAATTTCCTTTGCTATTCTGCTTTTTTTTTTTACATGGGTTTCTGCCATTTTCCAGGAGAGTTAGAGGTGGTAATGGTTGTAAAGTTGGAGACGACAATGGTAGCTTGTGAGTATGCTTCTTTATCTTACTAAGCCAGAGAGGAAAACAGGGGAACCTAGTCTAAAAAGTGTATAAACTTGTGATTTTTTTTGTTGTTGTTAATTATTGGTTTTATGAGTGATAATGAGAAGCGGGTATTCATAGATTTTGTGAGTGATTGTGTACTGTTTATCTGATCAATTAATTTTAATTGGAGTTATCTGTATATTTTGTGCAGGATGCTGATGTGGGAAGATGGGTTTTGCAGAGGAAGAATTGCAGAGTGTTTGGAGGAGATTGATGGGGAAGATCCAGTCAGAAAAGCATTCAGTAAAATGTCCATCCAGTTATATAATTATGGAGAAGGGTGGGTAGTGTTCTTATTTTGTATTTAATGTTCATATGTTCAAAGGGAATAAAATCTGATGCAAATGAGAAGAAAATCTTATTAGTGTATGCTTCTTGGTTGGATGAAATTTGTTGAACAGGTTGATGGGAAAAGTTGCTTCTGATAAGTGCCATAAATGGGTGTTCAAAGAGCCTTCAGAAAGTGAGGCAAATATTTCAAACTACTGGCAGAGTTCTTTTGATGCTGTATGAATTCCTCCTTGTCCCCAATATTAATCTCAAGAGTCTCTTGATTAAGCAATAAAATGTTAAACCTTAATTTTTTTTTTTTTACTTGAGCTTCTGTTACTAAAACCAAAATTTATGAATCAGTTTCCTTCTAATTTATAATTGCAGCTTCCTCCTGAATGGACTGATCAGTTTGAGTCGGGCATTCAGGTGAGAGAATCAGTATTAAATGAGAGTTACTTCCACTTTTGTTTTGTCTTGTGTTTTTTTGCTGCATCTTAGTTTGAGTTATTTTGTTCTCTGTATCCAGACTATTGCTGTAATTCAAGCTGGCCATGGCCTTCTGCAACTGGGTTCCTGCAAGATTGTGAGTTTCATTTATTGCTCAATCTGTTTACATATTTTTCTATCTTGTGATCGTATTCAAATAAAATATAAATAAAAAAGAAGTCAATACACGTAAACATGGCTAATGGGCAATAAATGTTTTAGCACTTTTATGCAAGTACTAAAAGATCATATCAATATGGCAATATGTAATATCCTCAGATACCCGAAGACCTCCATTTTGTGCTGAGAATGAGGCATACTTTTGAATCACTTGGCTACCAATCTGGCTTCTATCTATCCCAGTTATTCTCTTCCACACGCGGAAATGCTTCAAATTCTTCCACAGTTCCTTTAAAACAACCCACAATTCCCACCCGCACTACTCCCCTCTTCAATTGGGGGCCGAGGCCAATTGGATCAACAACTTCAGTTCTGCCATCTCCCAATAATTTTCAGAACTCGGCTAGACTTGGTTTTCCACAGTCCAAAGATGAAACACATATGTTTCTCCTCCCTCATTCATCTGAAGCCCGAATGGAAGATATGATGGGAGATCATGAAAATGACATCAAATGGCCTAATGGGTTGACTTTCTTCAGTGCACTCACCGGAAGAACTGATGATGCCAAGCTATTGTTCAATCCTGAGGGAATTGGAAGCAAATCGGACCATAATCACCATCCAAATCCAAATTCAGATGTTTCAGGCTTGCATAACAATGGAAGTGCAGAACCCAATGAGTTCTCGAGCTTGGATAGCCATCCTGAAAGTGTAAGGAAGATGGAAAACAAATTTAAGAGGAGCTTTACTTTGCCTGCTAGAATGGCTTCATCATCTTCTTCGACTTCACTAGATAATCATCAACAGAATCCCGGATATAGAAACTCTGAAGGGGGAATGTACTCAGATGTCATGGAGACCTTTTTGGAGTGAACTTTGAAGGCTTGTATTAGATGATCGAGCGTAGAAGTTGTATTAGGAAAAACTTTTTTAGCTTTCTTTCTCAGTTCACAGTTCTATGTTCTTTTACTCTTTTCTCTATGTTTGGTGTTCTGAACTTCCTCCATATCTTGGTTTTAGACTTTTTAGTTGTAGACAACATTTTCAGGCATACAATCTTCATAAAATGTTGCTATTATTCATTAGATCGGTAAACAAAGGCTGGAAATTTGAAAACGAACAGTTCTAATTGTTGTGTAATAAATTAAACCACATGACTAGTATAATCTTGGCAGTGTTCGATCACAGCTGCCTAAGTGGTTTCAACTGTTTTTGGTCGAGACGCAGCTGAAGTGCATACATATGGTTGGAGTCTGGGACCTCCAAATTAGGGGGCACAATTAGAACGTTAGAATTGATGCAGTCGTCTTCAAAAAATTTCAAATCATGATTTTGTCCATGGAGTTGGTTATGAAATTTCCTATCAGTGAGTTAGTTTCCCCCCAGTGCCCACCCTCATATTAGTTACAAAGTTCTTGGACTAGGGATTTATGCCCCCAAAACATGCAGTTCTTTAACTATAGGAGGTGATAAGTACTCTCAAAATTTCACTGTTTACATTCCATTGCAAGGTTAAATGTAAAGAGTTTTGTTTTACAATAGAGTGTAACTGGTGAAATTTGGAGTACATTGATCTGTTACGTTCTTTAAATAGGTAAAAACTAGTAAGAACGTGTCCTTTTTTTTTTCTTTTTCAAACAGAGGAAAGCCAGAGCATTTGTCTTTGAAAGTACAAATTAGAGCCAGTCTGAATTAATTTGTAAGTTCAACCAATTTCCAACCAAATACAGTCCATATATATCGAAATCAATTTCAATTAACAGCAGACAGAGAATCACCAGGCCTCAAATGTCGTTGTGACTCAATTTTTCCTTCAAAGATGGTTTCTCTCCTTGATGGTTTTATACCGTGACATTCATTGCAGGTTGACACAAACCAGCAGAAAAATCTCCGGCAAAACCCTACACGGATATTCCTCTTTCTCTCAACTCCTTTCTTAGCTTTCGCCGCTTCTTGAACCTCTCTTTCAGCTCTGTTTCTACGCGAAACCTTGCGACTTAGAACCGGAGCTGGCGCAATGAATTGCCACCTCTGAGATCCATACTGCGGCATCAAAACAGGCCTGCTCGCTTGATACATTCTCTTGCTTGCAACCGGTGTTTTACTTGTCCTTTTGGTTCGACCATTTATCATTATCTTTCTAACAAAACCATCACTGGAGCTGGCTCTTGCACTACTGCTGCAACTGCTACTCATACTGCTAATACTATTGCTCCGAGACGACTCCAACGAGTCCTTTGTTCTAAAACTACTCGTTCTGCTCGTTGATCGCGATAAAATACTCGTATGTTTGGCCGGTGGACATGGAAAATCATGCGGCAAAAGCCGGCCATTCAAGAAAAAATGATCAGCTGGGGAGTTTGGTGAACATGGAGATGTAATGCTGCCAAACTCAAACTCTAATTCATCATCTTGAATTGGCATGCTAGGGAAAGAACATTTGTTTTTCTGCCTGAAATTCTCCATGGAATTGTGTGGTAGTCAATGAACGTGCTGATATTTATAGAAGAGTTTAACTTGGATATTCTTATAGTACTGCTATATATATATATATATATATATATATATATATATAGAGAGAGAGCGTTACTAATATCCTAACACATTATTAAAATAAAGGTAATTTTATTAAATATAAGTATTTTGTTAAGAGTTTTGCTATATATTGTAAATTTTTTTTTATCTGACTTACGACGTACATTAATACATAAAATTGATTAAAATTATAACATTAACTCGTTATATCGCATATATCGTTAATATATATTATCATTATCAACAATAATTATTCACATAATTAATAATAAAAAAATCGAAATATAAAATTACAAGATATATTATTTTTCTTCTATTAAAAATATATTATAATTTTAACACTACTCGTACATATAAATACCGAAAATATATGAAATTTTAATTCTTTATAAAAATCTAAAGTTTAGAGATATTAATAATATGGATCCGATTATTATAAAGTGAATTTCATAATAAGTTTATTTTTAAATCAATAAAATATTAATACATAAATAAAAAAAATACTCATCAACTTACATATTATTACTTTATTAATTTAAAAATAAATTTATCATAAAATTCTCAAATTCTAACAATATATACGAGGAATTGGCTTTTTCTCCCCAAAGAAAATGGGCCCGTTTGTTGGGAGATCATTATAAGCTTCGTGAGGTCTAAATCATGCACAGTGTTCCAACTTTGGCCTTATTTAATTACCATAAGTTTTTGTAATGATGCCAATAACGTGTGGGTTATTCCTAAGACGTGTCTATATTCCTAACCCAACATTAGATTTATATTGTTATTTAGTGAATAGATCTTATGTTGTGCCTAATTTAAAGATAACGTGGAAAGAAAATGTGTATCTCTAAGCCAGTCCAAAATGTTTGGTTATTCTTTACATGAAAGAAATAATATGAATGTGTGTTCCCTTTGTTTCGTACTAATTTCATATTAAAAGAATTAATATCAATGCGTGATGATCCCTTTGGGTCGTACTTATTTCATATTTGCACCGAATAAAACTTTCTATTTTTCTACAAATTTAATTCTCGTTTGTATTAGTTTTATATCTCAATAGAAGATTTAGTGTTATGATGCCAAAGGAGGTTGAATGAAAATATCAAGTGTTATTAGGGTGTCAGTTTAAACACCAAATTTAATTAATTTTTTTTAGAGCTTCGACTTTATTTATTTTAAAAATTTGTCGTTACATATATAATATATAATGACAAATTTAAGTCAATATTAAATATCGTAGTATATAAATACATCACATAAAAAGGTGTAAAAAACGAATCTATATATTACTAATCTATTTAATTGCATACAATTAAAAATTAGTCGCAAATTACATTTAGCATAAAATTGTTCGACATATAAATTATTTTTCAAATACTAAAGCTTCTTTTACTCGTTAGTTAGCAAAAGAGGGAGTTATAATAGTGCCGATTAGCTTTCATAAATACTCCTTTCATTCAATTTTATTTGTCCTAACTGACTTTTTATGATTAAATTGATCATATTTAGAATCAAAATTTATTCTTAAATTTTTAGATATCCGCATAAAATTATTATCATAAGAAAATATGTCGAATATATATTTATTTAATTATTAATGTTAAAATCGGTCAATTAGACAACTAAATATGCATGAAATCTAAGGAGAAATTTCTATTACTTGTTACTTATAAAATGATTAAACGGGTTTAGGTTGTGTTTGATTGTATCTTAATACATTTTAACAGTCAACCTCTTAATGGATCTTAACAGCCCATATTTTTATATTAAGAGGTCTTCTGAATAGTTAAGATACAAATATGTGTCTAAACCATTCAGATGACTTCTTAATACAAAATTATGGGTTGTTAAAATGTATTAAAAGATAAGTTGTTAAGATCCATTAAGATGCAATCAAACAACACCTTAGTCGGATCTGCTTTTGTTCATTGTGATTAAAAGAGACCGCCTCCTTAAGACACTCGCATAAAGAAAAAGTGCAGACAGACTGAACGGCCGAACAGCCCAAGTGAAAAGTTATTGGGCTCCCACTGGAGCTTTATGCAATGATGGGTATTTTTGGAGTCAATTCGTAATATTTCAAGTTTTATAACATGGGTTTTGTAAATTCTGGAGTCAATTTGTAATATTCTAAAATTTAAAATTAATTAAATTCATGTAATTTTTTGAAAACAACAAATTTTATTACTGCTATTATTACCTTTTAGATAATTTAAAATAGTTATATTTGAATAATTCAATAAATTGGTATGAATTTGCAAAAAATACGAATTTTTTAAAGTTAGTATAGCCTTTCTTGAATGTTTATATAAACCCATTTATTCATTTTTATAAAATTTGGACTTAATTAACTCCATTGTAAAAACAGGTCCCAAGAAATCACTCAAATTCATATCAATTTATTTAAAAAATCAAAAAAACAAATTTTTAATTATTTATGATTTATGTGGAAGGAGTAGCATTTTTTTTATTAGTTACATTGAAGGTACTCTTTTGATTACTACTCCCGAACATGGCGACACGTGAGGTATTTACTATTTAGGTAATTCCTTGGGGATTTCAGCAAAGGAACCTTTGGGTCCATTTTATGTCATAATAATGCAATTTGCCATTGGGACCACCCTTTCTTGTGCCAATTTAGTCTACTTTCTCCCCACTTCATTTATTAATCTTCCTTTGTTGACTTCAACAATGTTGTTGAATTAATTTAGAGAGAAAATAGTGGAGGAAAGTAAATTGTCAAAAGATTATGGGGGTAATAATGTCTTTTTACATGGTCTATTTATTTTTTTTAAATTCCAAAATGACTTGTTTATAAATATTTGATAAGTACAAATTACATACTTTCTTTTTCCAAGTTATATAGTACTTCTACTAATAAGTTATTTTAACAAATTATTACTAAACAAAAAAGATCACTAAAAAAAAAAATTCCCGCTCTTTTTTTGATTATCAAGAATTAAAAAAATTCTATTCATCATAGCCTTTCTAAGCCCTTTAAATGGTAGAAAAACAATTTATATACTAAGAAAAAATGGCTCAGATCCTTTTGTCGCGGAAAAATTATTTAATATCTTAAGAACAAATGAATAGTATGATCTTCCCTCTCATATATTAGTGGAGTTTATAAAAAATTATCATTATAAATCTTACTGCTATGTGAAAGAACATGTATATTGCATTGAATTATTTTTTCTCCGTCCAAAATAAAGGATGATCTTGTGGCTAATCAAAATGCGTTGCTAGGTGCTCAATTTGTGGGCCAAACCAAACATGCTCATTGAAAATGGGTTTATTTTGAATTTGTTGCGATAAGCTATTGCGTACAAATTAATTAATGCAACCGATTTGATATATGGCACAAATGTCACATTGATTATATTGGCAATTAGTATATATATAGACTCGAAACTCATTATTGGAGAGTTGACTTTTTTTAAGAATAACAAGGGTTTTGAACTTATATCATAACAATTAATATCAGAGTAGTTTGATGTTGTATAAATTAAATTGCGTGAATAAAAAGTCTAAAAAAAATTACCGCGGATAAAATGCAGTATAGAACGTGATAAGCTATAACAAATTAATTATTAACTCGTCATATAGGACAGATCCCACGCTAGTCTTATGAATACTAGATATATATAATATAAATTTGAACTCCACTATTAAACAATTAACTATTTAAGAGTAAGAAGAGAGTTTAACTTATAACATAATAACTTTGATTTTGAATCTCTCAAATCGATATAATTGTTTGGGTTAAATTTTAAAAGTTAGTCAAATTTTTATCTGTAACACTGTATTTGTAAATACTAAATCGAGGTTAAACACCTGGTACGATAATTATTGCTACCTTTGATCAAGAGTTTAAGTTAAAGTTGCATACACCTTAATCTTTCTTACACTCTATCAATAAAACGGAGGAAGAATAGACAGTTATTTTGGTGTAAATACAATTTTGAAACATTTTTACTTTCCATGAATATCCTTTAAACTTATTAGGATTTACTAAAATTTTCATTCTTATTAATTCTCTCACACACGTCAATTTTTATTTTAACACCGATCATGTTGCTGACATGGTTGGTTCTCTTGATTTGACTTTGACCTTGAGTATTACGAAGAAAACTGTACCAAGCTTTGTAATTGCCATTGTTAGGTTGGTAGCACCACCTAGCTTAACGTAGCATTCAATGCTTTCATACCAAGTGCATGATGATGGTTCCGGAGCATACTCACAGTCACATTTGTATGTTGACCTATGTAGTGGCTTCTAATCTTCCTCCATTCTTTTCTTCTTTTCACATTGTATATAAATCCTTAATACAAGTGTTATGTGTAGCTTAAGCGTTGCTTGTATGGAGATTAGTATTTATACCATATTTTACATTTGTTTTATGTACTTTCATACGTTCTTTTGAGGACAAAATCCTATGGATTAGTATTGAGGACAGAGGTGGTTTCGTATCTAACTTTCTAGGTGACAAGATATTTAAACTTAATTTGCGCACCTCCACTAGTGACTGTTCCATCTTTTTGATACCATCTACGAAGTAATTTAGGATGAGTTGATTTGGAGTTGCTCTTCTACTTGTAGTACTGCTTGGACCAGTTGATTGCCAAAGGTCGTGCGCCATTGGATCTAAATAGGCCTCTTGCTTCTTAGCTAATTTATTAACTAGCGGATATTTCTCGAAATTGCTTAAGAACAATAAACGACTCTTCTTGTAATTAGTAGTGTTTTTGTTTGTGTAACCTTTTGTTCTGTTTGCATTGAGTAACATATGTTGTACGTATGGTGTCAGGTTTTGTCAAATCAAGAAGCTGTGGATTGTATCAAGCACATAAAGGATGCTCGAACAGCAGCAAAGCACCTTGCTGAAGAGGCACTTGGGAGGAAAAGCACTGATGACATTTCCTGCATTGTTGGAAAGTTTCACTGATTCTAGCCTGGTTCTCCTACATCTCAACCTCCTGTTTGTTTAACTGAAAAATATGTCAGTCATCTAGTATTTTGTATCTTAAACTGGTGTTTATTTCCGTGCTGTATAAATAGATACTGTTCATTTCGTTCTATGTGCTGAATAAATCAAGGATGCGCCGTAAGAGTTTTGTGATATGGTGGTAATTGTAGAACAATCATAAGGTATCTTCAAAGAGAGAGATGTTTATAATATATGTATATAAAATTCATCGATGGGTTTGGGATGGTATTGTTTTTAATCTCTACTAATTTGGAATTGACATGCAACAATATCATTTAGGGTTAATTTGTAGACATAGACCTACTCAAGGAAGTTACCTACAAAAGACACATATTGAACACAACCAACACACAAGTATATAGAAAGAACCATAAAAGCTACAAACTTGATGCAACACAAAGTTAACCACTTGGAGGGGAATAGATGATTACTTTCACAACTGAATGCTAGTTTAAGATGCCATGGAACGACAGAAGAGAGTAAGCATTTGCTGTTGTCAATGTATGCCGAAATGTTTGTAGGAAGAGAATTTCCCTGGGAGGGCTGCTGATCCTCTTTCATTAGCCTGTCCATGCTGAATTTCCTTCAACTTAGGTCTCGGTCCACGAATGCTTGAGGCTTCTTCTTGAGTTTCAGATGAGCATTTGCGGCGTCGCTCATTATGTCCGGCCAAGCGGCTGCGGCAACTCCTCTTTGCTTTGTCAAATTCACTTGGCTCGTGAAACCTGAATTGGAGACACTAGCATAATTTTAGCTATCAAACTGACTATAAGGATTGGAAAAGTAGGGAAAAACTGAAGCGCAGAGTTTCTTACTGGAATTCGGAAAAAGCTGTTTATTTCATCAATTCATCATCTGATACAAGAACTATAGCAGCCAATTATAGGTGAATGGAATATATCTTTTCTTTCTTTTTAGCATTAATAACGATCGATTAAAACATACTGAATTACAGAAGATGGGGAATAGCAAACTCAGGCGTAATAGGCTCCCTAAATTTGGCCCTTCAAATTCACAAAAATCAAAATTAATTGCACAAATTTTATTAAAGTAATAATTAATAAATAGAATATAAACTTTACCATTTTTAGATAATTATACCATACTAGTTTGAGTAGCGTCCATAAAGGAAACAGAAACTTGCTGCTTTAGGACATTTTTCTGATTTTGTTATTAATTTGTTGCGGAATCACCGCTTGATCTCCTTAATGATGACTATCCTAGTTTACGTTCAAATAGATTTTAGGCATCTTGGCTTCCGTTGCACTGGAAAAAGAGAAGAAGAAAAAGTCCACAAAGACCAGGTTTTTATACTCTAGTAAGCATTGTTATTAGCCACTAAGCTAATCCAATTCCTAGCCGGTACAAAAATGAAAAAATCGCTTAAACACTCCGAAGCTTCAATTAAGGCTTAGAGGGGGGTTATGAAGAAGAACCTGCTACATTGCTGACAAAATCGCTGCCGGGTTCCGGCGACAATGACTACCGGAGACTTGGCATGAACCTGACAAACCTTGTGTCGCCGGTAATACCGCTCATTGGTTAGATCAACACCGCAATTCTCCACCTGACAGCACGGTGGCGCCAGCCTTCCATTGGCAGCTGCCAGTGTTGTCTTCTTCTTCATAGTTTCCTGCTCAAAACCACCACCACTTGTTTCTTGTTCTATGTCGTCGTCGTTGTCTTCATCTTCATACTCTATTTTCTTAGCAGCGGGCTTATTATATGTCAAGGTAAATGATGATTTTGTATCATCCGAGGCCATTTTTGATCTTTAATTAAGAAGCAATGGATGAAGGCATGCTGAAAATTGGAGGAACAAGAAAAACTGAGAAAAGTTGCGAGTACCACAAGCGACCTTGCTATCTCTTTCTTTCTCCCCCACTTTTGTCCATATCCTCAACTCTCTCGCGCACTTGTGTCCATATCCTCAACTCCACAGACACGTCTAAACAATCAGCTTTGAATGTTTATTAAAACGCCCGGCAAGGGTGTTCGATCGGTTTTTACCGTTCCGAACCGAATTGATAACGAATAGAAAGTAAAAAAAGTTTGGTATTAATATCGGTATCGATTGAACCGGTATACTAAAATACTGAACCAGTAAACCGGTTCAGTACCGATAAAAATTGAAAATTAATATAATTATTATTTTAATTATAATAATAATAATAATAATAATTATTATTATTTTTATTATTCTATTATTATTTATATTATTATTATTGTTGTTATTATTATTATTATTTATTAATAATAATATAAATAAAAAATAAAAAATAAAAAAACCGGTTCGGTTCGATATTTACCGAATCATAAAAAGACGGTACCTAAACCGATACCGAAAAACCGGTATATACCGATTTTTTTGTATCGATATCGAATCGATTTTTTTTATATCGAATCTCCTGATTCGGACCGATCCGAAAATCATAAAACTGAAAAAACCGTTGGAGATGTCCATCTCTATATGTGGAGACTTGAGATTTCAGACACCCTCATACACCCTGTTGTCCTATAATTAGAGGCATATTTTGACTTTCTAAGTTAATAATTTGTAAAAGTTTAATTTTCAGATTGATATGATTAAAATAGTACTCTCCTGTACCACAAAAAAGAGTTGGCGAGCTAAATTATTAAATATTACAGATATAATTTGTTTCAAATATAATAAATTATTACTTTAATAGTAATAGCATGATACTGATATTAACCCATGGTACCATAAGGAGTCATTGTTACTTTCGACTAATGAATCCATAATCTAGCTAGCCCTTAAAGATACAGAGGGAACTTGTAATGATATTAGGAGATCTGAATTCAGAGAAAAACTAAGCAAGTAAAAAACAGATAAAAGAGGGAACTTGATATTGAAGGGACTTTAATTTCTGGATGAGGAGGGTGAGTGGACGGACCCATCACTCTAGAACAAAAGCAATTAACTAGACCAGTATAATAAATAGAAGGCCTAATAAATAGAAAGATAAGTTTATAAATACAACAATTGAATACAATATTAAATATTATATTTATTTTTATTATTAAATGATATTGTATTGCACAATTTTTAATACCACATAATACAATTTAATGGTGAGAATAAGTATTCTGTCCGAATATTATGTGGTGTTGTGTTTGTGTACTTATTCAAAATAGAATTGGACCCAACATTGAGAGAATAATGAAAAAGTAGTACCTGTTTGATTAATCAGGACTGACCCTTCTGGTTATAATATGAAGAAAATTGGATCTTTTCTGGGGAGAATTAATTAAAAAGAAAGATGGACGGTGGCGCGTGGACTAGAAGCTGAATGGTTGGAGTTCGTTCTCGGTAGTGGTCTAGCTAGCAACGTAAAAGTACTTACCCGGATTATCGGAACCCATTGACAATGCAGAGTAATACTGTACGTAATTAGGGTAAAACTACGTATATGAAGAAATTCTAAGAAAATAATATGGATATAAAATTTTCTCATACAATTGTACAAAAAACTGTTAAAAGATATACAAAACAACTTTTTGTTTTAATTTTTTTCTTCACAAAAACAACTTTTTCTTATATAATTCTTGTACCGAAAACTGTTAAAACATATACAAAACAACTTGGTGACTATTTTTTATACGATTGTATAGGAAAAAATTGTTCCATACTAATTTTTTTGGGTGGTATTAGTTTAGGAAGGGTTATAGGACTAGAACAACTCTGGAACTCAGGACGAAATAATGAACGTTCATTTAAGAAAGTTTAAAATATTTTCTTACCTACACGTGATAGTACGTACATAGTTTGTGTGAGAAAATAAATATTTGCAAAAATATTATTTTATTTTTTTGTTTGTAACAATGTTTAGAAAATTGGACCGATCATCGAATCAAAAAAGTTACCGAGTGAATAGGTTATTGGTCGAACTAGTGGTTGAACCGTTATTGAACCAGTAATGTCGTAAATACATAAAAAAAATATATTATTAATAATTAATAAAATTTTAAAATATTTAATTTTTTATAAGCTAAAATATAATAAAATAATGTTATAATATTAGTAAAAATATTTTTGTAAAAAAAAAAACAAAAAAAGCTTGAAAACTGGGTCAATCGGTTCAACTAACCGATTTTACCTGTGGTTAACCGATTTTTGACTGGGTCACTGTTAAACTGATTTTTTGGACTGTCTCCCTAAGTGTATTAAAATTATCATAAGCGTTGAAGATCAGGAAGGGTACGAGTATTGTTCAATTAAGTTTTTTCTTTTAAACGTTATATAAACACTCACACACACATCAGTTTACAACTATTCCTTTAGAAGACTCTTCTATTAGAAAATTTATTTTGAAAAACTTCATTTGAAATTTTTTATTTTGGAAAATTATTTTCTTTAAAAATTATTTTGAAGTATATTTATATAGTCAATTGGATAATTTTATATACATAAAATTGGTATGTGTTATTTACCAATTAAATTATGAATATACATATAGGTTGATCAATCTCATAAAAATTGTATTTAGTCACGAGATAAGGTTGAACAACTGTCTTGAGCTATTGCTTCAATGTCAAACCAAAAGCTTATAATTTCTTTTTCAGACATAGGGATAGAGAATCTAGAGAAAGGAATAAAAGAGGAAAAGAAGGAAAAGGAAAAAGATGTTGTACAAGTAGCAAAGATTTTCAAATCGGTAGACACAAAATTCTTCACCAACTCTGTTTTTGAATGGTTAGAGGCGGAAACAGGGGGGGCGGGGGGTGGGGGGGGGGTCATTTGACCCCGGTAACTTCGACCGCCTTAGGTGAAGTTTTATTTCTTGACCCCCCAAAGTTATGGGTTTGATTTGGAGAAGGGTATGGAGAAAAATGGGTCAATGTCGCCCAAGATTGAGATTGTTCCGTTTCTGGGGAGAACTAAGAGTAGAGGGATTGAAATTGAAGCGGTTGGGCATGAATTTAGAAAGAATGAGAGTGATGGGGGTTTTGGGTCCAGGGATGGAGTAGTGAGAGGTGAGCATCAAAACAATAGAGCTGAGATTGAGCCAATTTTGACAGCCGGGAATGAGGATAGAACAGTTGGTTTGAATGGAAATGGTAATAGGGCTAAAAATGGTGATGGGCATGGAGTTCCGGCAACTTGTAATCCGGTCACTGAGCCAAAGAAAGATGATGAAAATGTGGACAGAGATGTGGGAATTATGTATCCGGGTGGTGAGGAACCTGGTCATGAAGGGGGGAAACAGTCATCCACATTGAAGTGTGGGATGAGAGACAAACCTGATTTTGATGAGTATAAATTTATGATTTGAATTTCCTGATTTGGGTTTGTGTTAATTCTACTGTTTTCCTTTTCAATTTTTATGGTTATATAATCTGTAATGGAGTTGGAATGCTAGATAAGATAAGAATTGGAAAGTATTCAAAGTAAGCAATTAGGCAGAAAGAAACATTTGTTATTCACTAAATAATGCATCCAATCACATTACTTAGACATTGTTAAATGTGTAAAAAAAAATTAACTTTAAAGTCCACGAAATGCTGCAGTCTATGAGAAGTCCAGTAAGATTGTGTACTTGGACCAATTCAAGGAGAAAAATGAGATTTTTGTCATTTTCAAATAGAATTCATCAATAAAGCTGATAGTTTATATTGAGAAGGATATTTTTTCAACAATTGAAAACGAATAAATTTTGAGACGTTTTCAAGCTATGCAGTGTCGCAGAATACAGTTGTCTCCTCTTAGTCGTACAGCCGAAATAAGCAGTTTAAGCGTCAATAAATAATTTTTTTTACTGAAAGATTTTGACCCCCCTATTATATGGTCCTGGTTCCGCCACTGTGAATGGTCAAACAATTTTTTACAATCTCAATTTAATTCTTCTTGTTTTAAGGGTACTAGTTACCTACACACACTACGTGTGTGATTTAATGGAAAAAAAGAAAGAAAAGAAAATGGGAGAGTAGAAGAGATACGAGATTAGGAGAGAGATAGTATGAATGAAAAAATCTACTCTGTTTAAAAGAATGAAAATGGATGGAAATGATAGTAAAGGAAATCTCTTAATTTAATTCTTGTTATTTTAAGGGTACTAGTTATCTACACACACTACGTGTGTGATTTAATGGGAAAAAAAAATTAAAAAAGTGGGAGAGTAGGAGAGATAGGAGAGTAGGACAGAGATAGTATGAATGAAATTTAAAATAATGAATATGGATGGAGGGATGGAAAGGATAGAAAAGGAAATAAAAAATGTCACAAAATTGTTAATACCAAAATAACTGTTTTGTTTGTCTCCTGCTTTATAATATAAATAGATAGATAGATAATAAGAATAATGATTTTTTTTTATTCAAATCTTTTTTATTTTGGGTAAAAGATTTAGAAAGACAGTAGAGGTTATTTTTTATGAATTTTAGTTATAGGGATCATGGGGAACATGAGAACTAGATTCATCCAAAAAAAATTATATTTTCTATAAGGAATAGTGAAACTGTATTATAGTCTACAACTAGACTGTAATTGATTAAGAGCATCTCCAGCAATAGTTTTCTAGACTATATTTAATCTAGGATTTATTTTTTTGCTCCAGCAGATGGACTAAATATAGTCTATGACTATATTTGATATCCTCAAAAGACTATATCTATGAATGAGATAGTTCATGGACTATAAATTTACTAATATTTAAATAAAAAAGTAGAAAGATGATAGGAGTTTTGTTGAATTTATTTAATATTTTAATCTTTTTATATTATAGTCCATGGGATAGTCCATCTGCTGGAATGATGGAAGACTAAAGGACATTTGCTGATGTCATATGGATTAAATATAATCCATAGGATAGTCCATCTGTTGGAGATGGCCTAATAGATAATGAAGGAGAAGAGAGAGATAGAAAGGAAGGAATAATATTTTTCATTCAAGTTCTACCCTCGTACAATTACATCAGTTGATATTTATTTGGAGTACAAACTCCTAGAGAGTACACAGAAATCTAGATAATTTCGTTACTCACACACTCCACACATTCTCATTGCATCTATTTTACTGACTAATAACATATTCTGCAGCTATTTCCTTTTTATACCCCTGGAGTACCCTTGTAACCAGATGGGCTCCCTTAGCTGTCTTCTAGACCTTCTCAACTTATTCAAAGTGATTAGTTCCTCTAGTTTAGCCTCTTCATTGTTCATATTATCTGTTATTTCCTGCTTTTTAAGCTCCTCACCAGTTGTCATGTCATCCTACAATTCATTGTCAGCCTCTTTGCGCATTTCCTTTTCATTAAGCTGGGGTTGCTGTAGAGTTTGCTGCTGCCAGGACTGGTCTAAGGCATCCACTGGAGCTTCACTTGAATCAACTCCTACAGTTGGAACAACCTTTTCAATTATATCAAAGAGCTTGGCCGATTATGTTGTCGACGAGTACATGCAAAATAGAGGTAGAGATCTAAGATCTTACTACTAAGTTATGGTATAGATAGTATCCTTTAATGAATTAGCTCACAATAGTTAGCAATAAAACAGGAAAAAAATTATATATATATATTCATATTTTATAATTGAATATAGTTAGAGATTAGTTTTGCCAAGTTTAGTTTGACGAAAGCATTGGCGAGAGGTGTTGACTAAACAACCTTTTTATTTTGAAAATTATTTCAATTTTCAAATTAAAATTGAAATTTTATCTCCTATGTCTCTATCCTTTTGCAAGACAGCACTTTTCTCCTACTCTTTTTTTTTCTAATTTTTTTCTCTTCCTCTCTTTGCTCTTTCATGGGAATTATTAACTTGTCATAATCATGGGTTACATTTTTTTTGTTTGGTTGGTTGTTTTATACATTTATTTATTTCATTCTCTTTTTAACTTCCTCGTATATGAGGCGTATAAATTTTAGGTATGTCAGTTATCATGGATTTGCAGGTTTGAAAGACGATTATTTGTTCTTAGGATTATTTTGGCTTCATTATAAATCGAAGCAATGTCACCTAGATTGGGGTTTAATGTAACACGTGGAATGAAATCGGAAGCGAAAAATGTCACTCTTCACGTACGGAATATAGTAGAAGTATGTTTCTTAGAATTATTTAGTTGATATAAAATATATTTATTTGGGATGTGGTCACTAAGAATAGCTTTTTGAAAATTATAGTTAAAAATAATTGAGAGATAATTAAACAGTTAAGCTGTTTTTAAGTATAGTGTCACTGCAAGAACAATTTCAATGAGATTATGTTATGTCATCGTTTACTTACACCCGTAAAGCGCTCATTTAGTTAAATTAGTTGTCATTCTTTTGAATCTTTTTTGTATAATATATACATTAAATTTTTTAATAGCTTGTTCTAGATTTATTCACGTAATTACTACTATATTTTGTAAATATCTTTTTATTTTATTTTATAGAATGAATCTAGATAGTTAATTATAGGCTTTCATTAGATGTGATCTTAACCGTGAGTTGTTTGAGCCAAGTGTTATATAAAGGGGTACATGATACTCCTCATCTATAAATCTTAAATCGAGGTTGTAATTATGATTATGTAATAAAAGTTTAAGTAAATAGACGGAAAAAATTTCAAATGATCACATTTGATTTTCTATTACAAAAATATCCTAGTGCTCATGATAAATGAAATTGTA
This sequence comes from Hedera helix, assembly GCA_947179155.2. Lineage (NCBI taxonomy): Eukaryota > Viridiplantae > Streptophyta > Magnoliopsida > Apiales > Araliaceae > Hedera > Hedera helix. The sequence goes on along the minus strand of OX359268.1, from coordinate 34,428,973 downwards.
AGGGACATTGCCTTGGTAAGCAACCCACAATCCCAAAAAAAAAAACTCCAATGTCGCAGGGATTACAAACATTGGGTGAATCTCGGAACAAACATTCTGGGGTTGTAATTCTCAAAATGCAATAGAGAAACAAAAGCAAAACTAAGGAAACGTATAAATTTATAACAAGTTTATTTGAATAAAATTAAGTGATTATTTTTTTGTTTTGTAGTTGTAGTGTGCATCATTTTTTGACTTTATTAAATTGCTCCTTTTTCTTGCACATTCCAAATTCTCAAACATCTTTTTTCAATCCTTCGCACAACTGAAACAAAACAAATGTTACAGTGTTTTAGACCTTAAGTAATGTAAATCTTTGTTCTTTATTGCTTGCCGGCTGAGAAATCTTTAGGTGCCGTTTAGTTCGTGTCAAATTAATATAATAACTTCATAATATAATTGACTATTATATTAAGTGATCTTTATTATATTTGATTAATCTATTACATATATTAGTTATACATATACTATATTTATTACATATAAATTGTAAGTTAAAATATCAAATCAGTTATAATTATTACTTTCTTCTTTCTATTATATAGGTTGTTTTAGATTTTTTTTTTTTCAAAATATAAAACGTTTAACATATATCTAGAAGAAAAAATCTAATTATTTTTTTACTTTACCATTAAAGATAGAGTAATTGCGAGAGAGAGGGAGATGAGTAAATAATTAGTGTATAAGTAGTAATAAAATTTTAAACTAACATTAACTACCTAATTGTTAATATTAATGAGATTTCGTAATATGTATGTTTATGTCTTAAACAATCTATATAATGGAAAGGATGAAGTACTGTTTTGTGTTTTATCATGACATATTGCATTACGGATATAATGAGCTAATATATCAACTGGAGACTCTAATGAAAAACTTAAAATTTGCTGTAATAGTATTACGTCTGTAATTAATAGACTAATATATGTAATAGAATACGCAAATATAATAAATATCACATAATATAATAGTCTATTATATTATAAAGTTATTATCTTAATTTGACACGAACTAAACGCCAATTTTTCATGTTAGTGGCTAACATGGCCCACAAAGGATAGCTTTCCATGTGTATAATAATTCAATTTTCTTCATAACTAACCCCACATCATCAAAAGTTAAAAGTGATTGAAATGGAATCCAATCCAATAATGGTCCAAAAATATATAATTATGACAGTTGTAAAGTATGTAGAAAAGAAATCTTAAAAACCTTGACAACCTTATAATTCAAAAAATTGGGTTGCCTAAAGATTTTGCGATCAGGTGAAGTCGGAAAGGGATTGCAAGAAATGAAGTTCTTGTTCCAATGCCCCTGCTGTTCTTGTTTCTGCTTCATGAAGCCGAAAAAGGGCAAACCAAAGGAGAAGGAATTGAAGGAAAAACCAAAAGCTGAGAAACCAAAGGCTGAGGAGAAACCAAAGGCTGACGAGAAACCAAAGGATCAGAAACAAGCTGAGGAGAAACCAAAGGGAGAGTGAGTACAAGGGTGTATGATTTCTTCTTAATCTTGGTTCTTATGATTTTATCCGCAAATATATGTGGCCTAATACATCTATTATTACTTGAGTTCAAAATCTAGAGATGGGTAATGGTTGTACTGTTCAATGTTTCGGTAAGGGGAATAAATGTATTATAATTACCTTCCCAATAGTTTGTTTTTTCATACTCATTTGCTTTGGTAATTGATGATGTCAAAAACTAGACAATCAGATATAGTAACAAGTCGGACGGACTTTTTAGGTGTTTTCTTGATTTGTAAGCGTCGATCAACAAATCAGATCGTCGGTTTTCTCATAACATGAAAGGTGGTTTGAGAATTGGCACATACATGTGTTGGTGACTGATTGCAAATAATACCTAATGGCTAAAATTGCAAAATAATATCTATTTTTGTTTTGAGAGTTGTAGACTTGTTTTTTAACTTATAAATTGATAGTTTTTGATAAGTAACGATTTCTTACTTTTGAAAAACTGATTCGTAAGTTATTTTAAAATAAGTAAATTTGACTAAATGTAAAGACTTTTTTGTCCTTAATTTATTAATCTTTATAACTTATTTTAATTTATAAGTTATTTTAGCTAAACACATTCACAATTTATTTTAATTTAATTTTTAACTTATAAATTAAAATGGTGCCAAACAATATTTTTATTTATATATCACAACTTAAAATAATTTATAAATTATTTTAAATTGTTCAAAATTTTGTTTTCTGGGGCTCGACTATAAATGAGACTGCAATATGAATCTAATTGTAAAAACTGACCAGAAACAACCATGATAGAGACTTGCTTGACGTGATCATCAAATCATACTATGCTGATCAGTGTTCTACCACTAGAACAGTAGCGCAAATAATATTTTCCTCTTTCTTGGGCGTATGAGTTGTTATAAGAAAAGAACGGATATTTTTCACGTGAATTTCTTTTACAAGTCTTGCTTTTTTATTTGAGAAATTATTTGAAAATATCAGTTTTCAGATGCTGTGTTCATTCTACAAAATTTGCAAATATTTAAGATGTATATTTATTTCTTGTTTACCTTGAAAATATTCCTCCCTCCGTTTCATCAAATATATTTCATTTATAAAATTTGTGAATATTAAAATATACTTTTCTTTCATGTATACCCGTATTAATAAGTTGATAATTTAATATGGCAGTATGATACAAAAATTATGATGATAAATTTAAGAATATTGTGTCATTTTTACTACTATAATTAAAAATTATTCTTTTTGTAAAAAAAAATAATGAAATATGACTCTTTTTTGACGAAATAGATTTTTTTTGTGAAACGAATGAGTAAATTGTTATCAGCTGCTATGATAATAAAATTATGATGATAAATTGTCATTTTATTTATCATTAGAAGAATTAATACGATTTTCATAAAAAATAAAACTCTTCTCGGAAATGAGAGTAAATATTACTACTTTTCTAAGGTAAATAACAAAACAAAAAAGTAAAGTTGACGCCACTGTGGGAGATCTTTTCAACTGCTCCTCTGTTGGACTGAATTTTATTGATTGGATTTTGGCATGTGGAAGGAGGGTTCAAAAATCGGCTGCTGCTACCAGTGTGCCTGTTTGAACAGTGCTACAATTAAAGAACTTCCTCCGCTGCGAAAGCTCGAGTGGCCCTATGTTTCTAAAGAGAGAGTTCACTTTCAAAGTTAAAATTTAGTAAGGCTTAGTTTTAACCAAATTAATGGTCAAGATGACAACCTACCTAAGGTAAATAAATAAATCAAATAAGACTTTCTAGAACAAAAAGAGTATATGGGGTTAATGTTGTTTCAATTTGTTTTCCCTTTACTAATAAAGGGGGTGGAAGCTAGTGAGAAATATTTAGAGTGAGGAGGCTAGCACGAGCTATCAATGAAAGTATCAATTGATTCAAATATGAATTTATTTTGCTCGCTTAAAAAAACTACTATCTTGCCTCTGAAAAATTGGCTTATTTTAATTTTTTTGGTCAAATTAATTAATTTTAAAATTAAAATTGATAGTATTTATTTTTATTTTCAAACTCATGAAAATTATAGTTAGTAGTAAATTTAATATATATATGGTTATTGCTTCTCTATCGATATTTATAAAAAAATAATATAAATTTTAATTATAAAAATTATCAATTTAACTGAAAATGTCAAACTAAGCTAATTTTTCAAAAATACAAAGAGTTAGTTGACTAAGGAAAGAGGACGAAGCCTATATTAATCAAGACCAAATTATGTTTACAATCGTTGTCCCTTACTGTTCAATTTGAAATTCGCATCAAATTCTAGTACGATTAAATAATTGAAAAAGGAACAAACATCATACATACATATGAGAAAAATGACGAGATAATTAGTCTGCCGAATGCAAGTCGTTCAAAATCTTAAACAATAATGTAGAGTGTCCGTCACTTTCGGTGTCAAAGGTTAACTTAGCTTATGTACTTGTTCATCTATTAGCATTTGGTGTGTTTAAAAGTTCTAAAGGCATCAAATAAATAACTTATTTCAAATGCAGGTTTAGTTAAAGTACAAAACTCCTCCTTTTGCACCATATATCAGCCACAGTGGGGAGGGGTAGTGTTTTTCTTCATCTTTGGGTTGGACTTGAAGTTTGATTTAGGGAGATTTGCCTTGTCTATGTAATTTCTACGTTCTCAGCAATCTATGTATTTGTCAATAAGGTCTTAACCTATACGTTAAGGCTGAAATACTGTAATCTTTAAATTTCATGTTTGATTCTCACTTTAGGTGAGTTTAATTTTTCTAAGGTCATATTTCTAAGTTTTTTTTCCACATAAGGTTTATAACCTAATAGCTCCTAATACTAACCTGTGACGTCCCCAAATTCAAGTACTTTTACCCAAATTCGGTGCTCACGATACCATACATCCATCACATAAATCTATCACTTCATTACCTAATAATATTAATAATTACATCACGACTTGCATAATATCCCAGGTTCTGATAACCTTTATATTACATCACTGAACTAATACAAAAGATCATAAAGGTTCATAACATTTATATTTAATTCAAATACTAATTTTAACTTAAATGACTATGTTGCCTTGGCCTTTTCCTAATTTTTACCAGAGCTACTGGCCTTCTCAGTCTTAACTGTAAACAAGTAATGTAAAACAAGAATGAGCAACAAGTTACTCAGCAAGTATAAACAAATAATTAACAATATTTAAGTTCAAAGGTTCATAATCTTAGGATATTCAACAATTAACGATAATTCTCCAAGGAATCTAATGAATCAATAATGAAAATTTTTCAATAATTTCAAAGTCTGAGAAATTTAAAGTCTGAATGATTCATAAATGATCAAGTTTCAAACATTCAATGAATGAACAATTTTGATATTTCAAAGTAAGAATGTATCATTATTGAGTGGTCACTATGGACCAATGAACTCTACAAGGATTAACAATATTTTACTTAAAAACCTTCAAAAAATAGGTATATAAGCTGATCAGCCTCGACGTACCTTATATTATACATAACGTTTAGTCATAGCGCGCGAGTTGAGTTCATCGACATAAAATAATTCCTCTTTATCAAGCTTGTTCATCTCAGCATATCATAAGAGTCCGCACCAAAACAATTGGTTTGGATAGCTTTCTCAAAAAAATATGATTGATTAACAATCTATCTTATTATTGGTTTAGCCAAATCAAACGGTATAAACGTACTTCTCAAAAAAATCTCATGGACAGTTTTACTTTCTGTGTCAACCAACCAATGTTCGAAAGGTTTCTCGAAGATACAAATGTATATTATCAAAGATTTCATGTTCAATAATTTGATATAGGAATATTCTTCAAAAACACATAACTGTGAACAAGCATATTCAATACATGTTATCTTTTATGATGTGTAACATTTAAGTACTTGTACGAACAATAATAATGTACAAATTAAAGGAACTTGTCTGCTTCGTCTGCTTTGCTTAATTTTATGCTAACGACCTCCAGATGACTGTGTTGTAATTCGGTCTACCGGTTAGTCTTTATCGGACCACATATAAACTCTCAAATCAATCTATAACTTAGCATACAATTAATTCATAATTTGTTTTATAATTGAATCCTCTCTAAATAATCTTTAACGTTATATTTTATTATCATCATTTGATTCACCTCTCATTACTCATTATTATTCATAAGTCTTTTATTCATGCTCTATAAATAATAGTTATTATTATTTGTTTAATCGTTCATTCACATATTTGTGGTTCACCATTTATCCTCACTACCATTTTATAATAGTTCTCTTATTCACGTTACATAAATAAAATAACCTTCATTAATATTTTATTTGTTTATTAATTACCTCCACGTTCCCGATTCACAATTAGTGTTCAATATTTAATTTAGTTATCCCCTTTTTCAATATCATTTTTTATTTATTCATTGATCTCCATAAATAAAGTAATTTTTCTTACTTTTACTTTATTTGTTTAATCACTTCTTATTATCATCACATAAAATTATTTTATTTTATTTGTTTAATCATTCCTTCATTAATCTTTACAAATAAAATAACTATTATTGTTATTTTATTTGTTTAGTTATTCCTCATTCCTTTACTTACTCCTTTGCAAAAATAATTTTATTTGTTTAATCACCCTTTATTTTATTTATTATTTATCTATTTATTTATTTTTTATTTTTTAATTCGGATAGGATCAACTCGGTTGGGCCAAAGCTGCTTTGACCAAACCTGGGTAACTGGGTTTTTGGTCTAGCACCCTGGCGTACTTGCTAAGCCTGGGGGAATTCACCCTGGCTGTGGTTGATAGAGAGGTCCCTGCACCGGCGGTTTTCGAGTTCACCCCGATCGTCTCCTGCAAAATTTTAACCCTAATTTTTTAATCTTTTCGATTTTGATTCGACTTGTTTCAAGGCTTATTAAATTGATCATCTTACATTCAAATGAGTTCAAACGTGTCTCATAACATATTAGTTTCATATTTTATCATCATTTCATGATCTTTAACGTTTTCAACAACATTATTAACCCATATGCTTAACCAAAGTTTTAGGGTTTTACATTCAAAACACTTTTTCTTCAAAAATTCATTGCAACTTCTTTTTCACTCATTTCACTTGGGTTGTTTTTGTATTTCATAGATCTTCAACATATAAGTTATAAATCTTAAGTTTAACATGCTTATGTTTAAGTGATTACATGAAAATCATTTTGATCTCTTAGGTTAGTTTTATGAGTTCATCACATATACATTTTCACATATCAAACTATGATCTAAACACAAAATCTTCATCATAACCATGTTATGTTTTCGGAATCCATTATGATTCCCACACACAAGATCCTCCCACAACCAAGCGTGATATTTTTTCTATATAACCATGTATGCTATCAAAACTAAAAAGATTTAAGTTAAGAAAATTTATACATTCTTAATGCCCTTTTTCTTCTTGCTAGAAACTTGATAAAGTTTTCCACAATGACCTCCTTCTCCTTTTTTACTTCTCCTTGCTCACAAGACCTCTCTCACACTTAGTATTTTTCAAGCTCTCACTTCTCTCTTTTTTCTTTTTTTTTTCTATCTAGAACTCTTCTAACACCTAGTCACTTTGCCAACCTTTCAAAAATGTGGGTGGAGGCTCCTATTTATATAGGAGTAGTAATCATACTTAACTAGCCTTAATCTCCCAATACTTGGACAATTAAACTAATTTAATTACTTCCCAACATATCTCCATGATTTAAGGAAAAGCATGTATTGAGAGTATTTTAGAGAACTTTTTACACTTCTCAAAATTTTGCAAGGCTCAAGATTTGGAGTTCCCCCAAAGGGGTGGCCGGATTCCTCTCTTGATTTTCTTTTTTCTTTTTTACACACACACACACACACACACACACACACATATATATATATATATATCACATACTTTCATTATATTGGGGCACCAAATGGGACTTATTTAATAGATTATTGGGCTAAGTATTGGGCCAATTTAGTAATAACTAAAGGTTGGGCCAAAACAATTACAATACATATATTTGGACTAGCTAATTTAATTCTTACTAACCCTACTCACATAACATATGGGTTTAATTAATCCTTATTATTGACTTAATACATAAATTATTCAATTGTGGATTTCATCTAAATCTTCTTTATGAATTAATTAAGGCGGACAAATTCATAATTAATCCATTGATTACTTAATTACATCTCTTATAAGGTTCATCACACAATTTACTTAATTCTCATCTTAGATTTATGTTATTCATCTTTCATGAATTAATCAAACATTTGATTAATCATAATTACTTCTTCATTAATCATCTTAAAAAAAATTATTGCCACACAAAGCTTAACATCTGAGCTTAGTTAATTCATAACACAAGTTTGTCACACATTTCTCAAAATTTATAATCCATCTTAACTTCTTATTAATTCCTACTCAATTCAAATTCATTGAATTAACTTACTTCATATTCTTTCTTATCACATAAAGAACATCTATGCACATAATTATTTTTAAATAATTTCTTTTTCATTGATAATAATTTTATAAATTCTTTGGTCATTACACACACACACACACACATAAAATGATTTACATTTAAAGTTGGATGAGAGTCCCCATCCATCCATTCGATTCAAATTTAGCCATCTAATATACCATTGAAAGGTTAAAAAATAAGCAATCCGCATAAATGTTATTAGAAATTCGTATAACTATTATGCAGTAAGTGGACCCATATAATAAATGAAAAAAGGTTTTGCACAATTATTGTGTAGTAAATAATGGAGTTGTCATAGTTAACCAATTGTAGAGGAAATGAAGAGAGAGACGAAAAAAATCTGGAGACTCGATTCCATGTCGAAGTAGTTATCTCTAATTTCAAGAAATTGAAGAACGAAATTGTATTGTGAGTCTTCATAACAATCAAGCAAAATCGATTTTGCTTGACTCGTCACCATCAATATTTCACACGACTCTTTAACCCCTAACTATAAACTCCCTCAGTTTGTGTCCCAAATTGAAATCTCATTGAATATTTTTTACCCATTTTAAGTAAAATACTTGTATTTTTATGTAAAATTAACAATAATTAAGCTATATATATTATCCAAGTATTGGACCTTTATGGTGGCAAAAGCAGTAGACTTAGAAGCCTGTGTTAGTACTTGCACTCATATGTTTCCCTAATTAATTTGATAATGACAATACTTTAATGTATATTTGTATAAATAAGTATATTTTGTAAAGCCTTTATGAGATTTTTATGTAAAATAACTTAGTTAGAGATCTAATTTGTTAAATAAATCCAAAATTATAGGAAATGGCCATTTTTTCTTTCCAATAGCTGGAGCTGATCGAGTATGCAAACACTTTGTTGAGTAAAATTAGTTAAAGTCACTCTAAAATCGCAGAGTAAAAAACGATTTTCTGAGATCATAGAGTGAAAAGTCAAATCATAGAGCCATATCGCAGGGTTACTAAGATCGTAAAAAGCCAATATTGTTGAGTAAGGACATTTAACGATTAGAAGACCAACTCTACGAATCTATATTGAATGTCAGTTTGACTAAATTCTTATAATATAGGATAATGACAAAATAGTGACAAGTTCATGACAATGGTCATATAACCTTAACTCATACATTTCAAAAATGATTTGCAAATGAGTTAGTGATAAAAATGAAGAGACAATGCAACTTTTATAACAACTAACTTTGAAAGGATAAGACACGAGTCTACTGGTGCACCAAACTTAATACTGTTGAAAGCAACAAAATTTGTGGTGCAGCAGACAAGGCTTTGAAGTAAAAAGAATTATGCATTGACAAGTGTTTCATGCTATTTGGAGTAACGGTTACAATTCAACGGGAAAAAAATTTCAAGAAGTGACTATGAAATGATTGCTACTACAACATTAAAAAAACTAACTAATCCTGAAGAATCAAGTGCTTAAAATTTTAAGTGTTCAAAGTGCTTCACCCTACAATCCAAGAATTCCTACTACTAATACTTTTGAAGAAAAGACTTAAAACAAATTAACAGCACTCAATCAACAGCTTATTTTTCGTGATTGTAGATCTTAGTGATCTTTGTATTCCAAGTCTTTTTGACTTAAAAAATTCTAAGTGAAGCAAGAGTTATACTGATTCTAATTGAACCTTGGTTATTTGTAATCTCATTCTTAGTGGATCATTTCTACTCTCGAATTAGAAGAGGAGATTATGAGACTTTTATACTCCGAACCTTTTAAAAATTATCCGTGTTCTTCACTTTCTTGCACTTTTTATTTTGTTGTCACTCTACTATTTCTCATTGTGACTAGTTTTTGTAGTTACACTAGTTTCATAATTTTGAATTTTTTTTATAATCTTTGAAGTAGTTTTCTAAACTAATTCTGCTGTGCTAATTAAATTAACTTATTTAATTATTTGGTAACACTTTATCTAAAAAGAAAATTTTAAAAAATTTATTGATCAATCCCCTTTTTAGATCTCTTTTGTGCATTTAAAAATAACAACTTGAAACATGTTATTTTCCAACGAGTCAGGGGAGCAGAGCAGTGACGGCCGATATCTAAGTCAGAAGATAATTGTGGTCTATTAGCCAATTGCGAAAGAACCGAAGGGAGAGATGGAAAAAAAAAAAAAGAGTTTACTTATCGCAGAATAGTTGTGCAGAGTTACTTACTTTTTAATCTTCTGGGATGGTACACTTGATAGCTAGATCTGGGTTGGAGGCTTGGAGCTCTAATTATATTTAATAAGCTACCCATAGTAATGTGATTGTGTCAATACAATATGTATATATTTCAATTATATAAGTTTTTATATGAATGATTAATGTTGCATGTTTTGGGCAATGTAAATGAAGTAAAATTTCTCACTTTAGTGTATTCATTGTATACACAAGTAAAGGCTTGCAAGACACGAGATCAAGAGTCCTTTACCAAAAAAAAACTTTAGTATTTCATCCGTTTTTATAAAAGAAGTCTCAGTTTCAAAACTTAATGTATGCCTATTATTTTTATATTTATTTAAGATAATATTAAAATAGAACTCCCTCATAATATTAGATATTTTACAACAACAACAAAAATTCAATTTATTTGGGCTACATTTGTTTGCAAGGATTATAATTCCGGAATTATAATTCCAAGACATGAATTATAATCTCAATGTTATATTTGCTTGTAAGAACTACACTTAAGATAAAACTATTAATTTCAAAAATGTCTTGTTTGCTTTTAAATTTGAATTTAGAACCATTAATTCAGAGATTATAAAATGACTTAATAGTACTGAGATTATAATCCTTGAATGAACATGATATTAAATAGTCTCCCATATTAAATCATTTTATAATCACTAGATTCATAGTTTTAAGTCCAAATTTAAAAACAAACAAGATAAAAATAAAATTAATAATATTATCTCAAGTGTAATTCTTATAAAAAAAAACATAACATTAGTATTATAATTCATGTCTTGAAATTATAATCCCAAAATTATAATTATTACAAACAAATATGGAAAAGTCTTGGGTGACTGGTGGCGACCGATCCATTTATGTTATTTTATTTTTCTCTTTTGACTTCTAAAATATTTATAATATTTATTCTAACAATTTTTTTTTATAAAATTTTGTTATTTAAGTATAATTTAGATACATATAAATAATCGTGTCGTACAGTCTGTACAATACTGTTATTTATATACATATAAATTATAACTAAATAAATAAATTTGTACAATACTGTTTTATTCAAATTATACATAAATTATTTAATTTTATAAAAAAATTATTAAAATAAATATTATAAATATTTTAAGAGTTAAAAGTGAAGGAAAAAAAAATTAGACTAACAACGGTCCCCAGCACCCGTCCCCATAGAAAAGTTGAACAAATTTGGCCTTGTTGTCAGGGCGGATCTATTATTCAGGGCAGTGGGGGCAACTGACCCCACTGAACTTTCTACTTCTACCCTTTAGCAAACTAAGCAGTCCGTAAAGAGAGAGAAGAGCACGGAAGAATCTTGCACAGAGAGAGAGTTTGCTCTACTTTATTTTGAACCTTACAAATCTGTTTCTGTTTGGGTTTGGCTCCTATACCTTTTGTTAATGCATGTGTATCCCCACCATCAGACAAGAAGCAACATGGATTATTAATGCTTTTTTTACATGGGCCACCGCCATTAAAAGGAAAAAAAGCTTCAGAAAGAAGTGGAGAAAAATAGGAAAAGTAGAGTAATTGGAGAAAAAAGAGGAGAAGTGCGTAATAGAAGGAGAAAATGCGGAAGAGTTGGAATAAAATAATAATGAGCTTTAATAATCAATTCTAGCTAACCAAAATTTGTCACAAAAAGACAAAATCCCACCTCTAATTTTATTTTATTTTTTTCCGTTTTCCATCTTCCAAAACCCCCACCTGAACTCTCTGTAGAACAGTCATCGGAGAATTCAAAAAATCAACCATCATGACCCCTAATCCAAAATCCCATCTGGGTTTCCTGTTTTTCTCTCTTCTAACCTTCACAGTCTCATCAATTTCTCTTTTTTTATGATGACCCACAACCAGTTTACCAAATCTTCCCTAAATTCGGCCTCCCGGCCGGCCCCTAGTCGGCAAACGTGAAGTTTATGGGAATTTTTTGGTTGAGCTTGAAAAAGCTTGTTATACTCACTTCGATTATGTAGTTTATTAAGAGAAGAAGATCACTGGAAAGTTGAAATATGGGTCGATTAGTTCTGGATGAATCGTTCCTCCATTTGTAGGTTTATTCAAAGATTTTTTTTTTTCAAATTTACTGAACTACGAGTCTGATGCGTCCTGCCGCTTGTTTACAATTTCTAAAGAGAATAAATTATTTACTATTCCCTCCATCTCAATATAAATTTTTTTTATTAACTTTTTAATTAAATTAATTATTTTAAAAATTAATAATTAAATATATATATATATATATATATATATAGATTCTCAAAAAAAACAAAAATTAATATTAGTACTAAATTATATATAATTTATAATATTTATAGGCTTTTTACATATATATAAAATAATAATGAGATATATTAATTTGAAAAATTATCAATTTGATCATAAAAATTAATATAGTTTTTATTCTAGGACGGAGGGAGTATAATACTATCCTATGTAGATCTGACAATTTTGGCCCGGCCCGGGTTAGGTTGCCCGCAAAATATCGAGCTTTGGGCTTTAAAATTATAGCCTAAAAAAATTGGAGTCGTTTCTGGCCCGGCCCGCGGGCTAATATATATATATATATATATATATATATATATATATTTAATTTTTTTTTATTACTTGACATTGTTGACAAAAAAAAAACTTGAAAAATGAATTAAATAGAGAATTATGAAGAATATAAGAATAAATTTTAACATGTGATCTTAAATAATAATACAAAAAGTATTATGAATAAGATATATATCACCTTTAGTCTTTTTTCTTTTATTCTTTTACTCTCTTATCTTTAATAATTAATATTATATGCATTTATCAATTAATTAATCACAATTCACAATATTAGTTACATTTTTAATGTATAAAAGTACAAAATATCTATAAAATTATTAATTATTTTATTTTATTTACTAATAATATTATATGATTATATAGAAATTATGTGTCATAATTGTAAATAATTAGTATTAATATTTATTTCAAATTATAAGTCGTAATAAAAAATAAATTTTTTTTATTTTTTTTTAAAAAAATTACTCAAATGGCCGGCAGGCCAATCCAACTCGAGCGAACCACAGGCCTAACATTTGCCAGCCTGCAAAAAACCAGAGCATTTTTTGCCCGGCCAGGATTAGGTCTAATCCTATGTTACCCCTCGATTTAGTTCTCAACTTTCAATAAAAGGATAGTGTTAAATATTTTTTATCGATTCCTGTGCATGAAACTAAAATAAAAATTATGAAATTAAATTATTAGTATAAAAATGGTCACATTATCACCATATTACTAAATTCTCGTTGCACTTGTTTTAACATCAACAGTTATGAAAAATTATTGCCTTCTCTTGTAGCATGAAAAACAGTATATTCTTTCTCTCATATGCATGTGAATCTCTTATGAATCCTATTACAGAAGGTCTCACATGCATGTAAGAGGAAGAACAAACTATTCTTCATGCTTCATGAGCAAGGAACAGTTTCTCCGATACATATTTTGTAATCCAAATAAGTATAGCTTGACAAATAAATATATTACTCTTCTTGTTTTTTTGTTAAAAGTATATTTCATATAAAGAAAAAAAAAATTATTTAAGTAAGAATTAAATCTGAGACTCAAATATCACCGTACATCAGTCTTAATTAGTAGGCTAAGACTTGGTTGACTTATTTTTATGGGCAAAACAACTCTTTTAGTCCCTATACTCTTCCTTTAATTTTGTTCCTATACAATTTTGTATGTGAATAATATTATCCTTTTTAGGTGTTTTTAGTACCAACATAGAATTTTTTAGTTGTTTTTAGTTTTTTCCCTTCTTTTTTTTCTCCTACCAATAGCATAATTCAAAATAAAAACTCCATAACTAATTTCATCCAATCCAATTTTATGTGCAAAATATTAGTAATTAATTTCAAATATAAAAATAAAAATAAATTAACACCTCAAAACTAGAAATTTCTTGTCGAGCTCAATTAATTCCTTTTACAGTAATAAATTCTGCTGGTACACCAACTTATTATTATCACAGCCAACTGATCGGTTCAATAAATGGTCTGTATGGGGATTACTTACTTCCATTAACTATTAATTTATTTTTAATAAAAATTCAGCAGTAGCGACATTTTTGCAAAAAAAATTGGTAGTTTCGTAAGTTAATTTTCATATATAAAAAATGTGGTAGTGTCGTAAGATCATGGTCCAAAACGTGCTAGCAAAACTACTATGCAATTATATTTTGAGAATTACTTGCACTCAAACAAAATACTCCCTCCTTTTGTCCATCAAAAACTGGTTTGAATGGATTTATTTAGTCTAATTAATTAATTTTAAAATTAAAAATTAAACAAATTTATTTATATTTTTAAATACATGAAAATTCAAAGTAATTATAAATTCGATGTAGTTTTTTATAATTATAATTATTGTATCAATATTTTTAAAAAATAATATAAATTTTGATTTCAAAAATGATCAATTAAACTTATTAAATTAAACTACGTCAGTTTTTATAAGGGACATAAACAGTATTAATTTGAAATTACACATTCCAATGCAAACGTTTGCAAGAAATATATAGGATGCTACTGACTCTTAAAGAAAGACCACTATGCAACAATCATTTTTATTTAAGTTTGTAAATTTTATAAATGATTTTTTTACTAATAAAATTAAGGGAATATATATGACCATATTTCTTTGGTGAGCTATAGACAACTAAAAACGCTTCTTAACGCCATAATATTTCACAATATCATTGTTAGATAAACTTGACCTGCACAATATAACAAACCGGCGTAGCCGCCAGGAGAACCCTTCGGCATAAAAATTAGTCAAACATTTAGAACTATACTTTAACTTATGTCTATTTCCTACAGAGAGAACCATTTGGGCTTGGCTCTAGCCATGTTAATATAATAATCAAGGCTCCTTGGCTCAAGTGATAAAATAACTACTCAGAAGCTCTTGAGTCCAAGAGGTCGGGGGATCCATTTATGCCAAAGGCAGGAATATTAAGATTTCAACTAAACTTACTAAAAAATAAATAAATATATATATATATATATATATATATATATATATATATATATATATATATATATATATATAATATATCAGGGCTTTATGCTTTAGGCCCAATTCTTGATATTTTATATCTTAACATTAATGTTAAAATTGGTCATTTTGATTATAAAAAATCAATTAAGATAAGTAAAGTCAGACGGAATGAGTATTTTATTTTTTCACAATATAAATTATTTTTGCACATTTTTTATTTATAGTTAATATTAAAGATATATTTAATATTTTTTTTGGGTATAAAAATCATAGCTTTACACATTGACGCAATGTTCTAGGCTTAGGCTAGTTTGTTTCTGCCATAGAAGATTTGTATAAATAAATATTTGTATAAATATAAATATTCCTTATAAGTTGGTACTTAAACTGAAAAAATTATAAATAAATATTTGTATTAGAAAAAATTTATAAACCGTTAATTATTAGAGTTCTGTTTAATTTTTTAATATGTCAACAGGAAAATGATGATATGGCAATGACTGGGCGTGCTACGTAGATAAGGGAAATCAACTTTTGGTGCTTGTACTGGGATTTGTCTTACAATTTGGTATTCCAAACTGGTGGTTGATATGCATTTTTATTTTCTATCGATTTTATAATTATAAATACATTTTTATTATAAGATTATAAACTGATATGATATTTTTAATTTATCATTATTTTTTTTACCACCATTACTAATTTTTTAGCTAATATTAAATGTATATTTAGAAATTAAAATTATTCTTAAAAAATTTTGTACCATAAATATATTTCTAAATATAAATATATTTCTATATTTATAGAAATATATTTAATAGCATCATATATAGATATCTTCATGGTTTTTTTCCCTTGAGAGAAATTAAGAATATATAGTTACATATCTTCTTTTTATTAGGGTTACATCCAACTTTTGTAATTATATATTCTTAATTTTCCTCCAGTGAAATAAACCATGAAAATAAATATGTATGATGCTATTTTAAAGCATTAAAAAAATATTTATACACATTCTTCTATCATCATAGAATTATATATATATATATATATATATTCCGTGAATTTTAAAATTAGAAATATATTTATAATATAATTTATTTTAAGAATAATTTTAAATTTTAAATATACCTTTAATATTAGCTAAAAAATTAGTATTGGCAGTAAATAATAATAATAATAATAAAAAATTAAAAATATCATGTCACTTTATGGTCTTATAATAATAATAATAATTTTACATGAATATATATATATATATATATATATATATATATATATATACAGTGAGTTTCAAAATTAAAAATATATTTATAATACAATTTTTTTTAAGAATAATTTTAATTTTTAAATATACCTTTAATATTAGCTAAAAAATTAGTATTGACAGTAAATAATAATAATAAAAAAAAAATTAAAAATATCATGTCACTTTATGGTCTTATATTAAAAATGTATTTACAATTATAAAACCGATTGAAAATAAAAATAACATACCAACCACTAGTTTGGGTATCAATTTGTAAGTCGGGTCTCAATACAAGCACAAAAGTTGATTTATCCCTTATCCGTTAGCCACCTTAAATTTTCCATCATGTTCGTTAGTCAAATTTAACGATTTTACATAAATATTCAAGTACAATTACAAGATTATAAGTTTTTTCTAGTATAAGCACTAGTTTGTAACTTTTTTTTCAGTTTGAGTACCAACTTGTAAGTTAGATCCCAGTACAAGTACCAAAAGTTGAATTTTTCCCGTTTATTTTCTTATGTGACTGTATAATATATGTTGGTTGATAGTATCATAATAATAATTATATTATCAAAGAAAATATAGAGTATTTAATAATAATTTTATATTTTATTTTAATTACATTTTGAACTTTCATTAGCATCTATTACTCTGAGAGAATAATTATTACTTTTGTATAATTAATGTCTTAACAAGCATGATATCAAAGTACGATTAAATTTGTGAAATCATTAGTTAAATTATGCAAATTTCATTTGGTGTACCATTTTCAATAAAACAAACAAAAATCAAATCTTGAATATGCTAGTAATAAAATTACTTGTATATATGTGTGTAATTACGCCTATCGCAATGTGCTTCAAAATCATATAAATTAGTTGAATTAAAAAACCTTCAGTAAAACAAACAAAAACCAAATCTTGAATATCAATTCATGCTGCCAATATAAAATTAATAGTATATATTTGTGTAATTACGCCTACTGCAATGTGCTTCAAAATTATGTAAATTAAATGAATTACCGAAGTATAAATTAAGAGATTGACGAATTCCATCAACAACATTCAGAAAATAATATAATTTAAAATACAATCAACACAATAGAAAACAATGCATAATTAATTTTACCCGTAAGTGTCTTCGTTGATCTACTCTAATTTCTTGAAGCAATCCACGTTTCAAGAATCCCATGACGATTATTTTCTAGATTGAGCTGATTATAACCAGCCGCAACCATCTTTCTCTTTCTAATAAATGTATACACACACACACACACAATTATATCAGTCTCTTATAAAGTTAGGGTTATAAAAAAGGGAAGTTAATTTCAAAATCGTAAAGCTGTGAAAACTAATAAAAGAACGAATAATGATATATAAGATGTGAAGGGGGCAGACGACCGTGAATTTCTTTTTCCTACCGCAATTCACCGATCGCGAATCGAATTCTCGACTGATCTAACGACCGGGAAAGAGACGGAGGAGATGAAACCCTAAACTCTGATAAGGTGTACCTGACTTTGTTAGTTAGAAAATCGAAGTTGAGGGCTTATATTTGTAGATTCAGAGTAGCTGTGGTAAATTGTCTGATGAACTACCTTTTTTCTCTCGATTTCTCTCGACTTCTGTGAGAATTTGATTTATTTTGGTTGGGGTACCTTTGCTTATTGAATTGAGATTTTCTCAAAAAGGAACATGGAAGAGGAAGAGGCGATTGAATTCCATGTGAAGAAGGAACATAGTGACTCGGGTTATTTTGAGGTCCAACGAAATTAACTCACTTCAATTTAATTCCATTTAAAATACTATTTGACAAGGAGTACGATATAAAAAATTGAAATAAATAGGGCAAACTTGATAATACTCTATAAAATTTATAAAAAAAATTGACCTAATTAATTCATTAATTAGTGGATCTCTTAATGACTTATTATATATTAATATTGGTAAGCCTAACTCTATCATGTGTATGCATTTGTGTGATGTTTTTGTCTTTAAATTTAATTAATTAGTAATTTATTTTACATTAATTAAGTAAAATATATTTTAACATTTATTAAAAATATAATAGTGCCTGTATGGCATATACTAGTAATCTAGTATGATAGTAATGAATTCATTTTGAAAACTTCATCATATTTTATAGGTTAAAACTAAATGCATCTCAAACGGACTAAAAGAGCGTACATCTAAATTTGGAGCAAAGGGGTATACCGTAAACTTTATACTTTAAATTTGGAGTGGGTTTTTCTTTTGGCTTTGGCTCCCCCTTCGATGAATCTTTGACTCGTATCTTATTCAATACATTGTTAGATACATTAATTGGCAAGTCATAAAATAAATTGTAACGACTAAGACCATTTCAAATATTACCAAAAAAAATTTAATGACCAAGACCATCTCGATTATAACCCTAGTAACACTTTTTAAGTTAACCATGACTCCATGAGTATGATACTATCATGGTGATTGCTTGGAAAAAATATTATCATTAAAACCAATATTTTTAGCTATCAATCTATCGTGTATTTGATGAAATTGAAGCGACTGCATGCCCTAAAGAGTACTCTTTCTTTTGTATTCTATCCTATCGCCACTCAATTGAATAGAACGTGATATTGTGTATTAATAAAAGGAAAATATCACCTTTTGAATATTCATTTTAAAGAAAGTACTATGTATACAGGTGCAAATTATGCTAGTCTATATTAATTTCATAGTGCTAAGCACTAACCATTAACTACCAAGAATAAGATTGGTAGAGACGATACTGATGGGGGAGAGTTTATAGGTAGAGCACTCCATCATTTCAAATGATGCCTAAACCTGCAAATTAACTTGGTCGATATTAATCAGTTCAATGATTCAATCCATATGCTTAATAAATTAGTTAGCAGATTCACTAAAAGATCATTGTACATTTTTTCTTTTCGTGCCGTTAAAAGTAGTAAAATTATGTGATTTAAATATGAGAAATGTTCAAACGTGACATGAATAAAAAATGATAGACAAAGGAATTTACAAATTATGAATCTTGGAGATAAGGAGACGTGTATGTATGTAATTCTTTCTTTTCTTGCTAGCAGAGCGTGACTTTGCTTCTTGGTTTTAATGCCTACATGTTACATATTTGTCTTTTGCTCCCATTCGATTTTTAGAGTTTGTAGTGTTTGGGACGGGAGTGGATTCATTTCTTGGTCAGTGTAGGCAATTGCTTGACCAATGTAAGCAATTGTTTATATTGGCTTTCTGAAAAATAATTTTTTTTTAGATATAATTATATATATGTGTGTGTTTAGAGAATTAGATAAAACTTTTTCAAGTACTTTGATAAGAAAAAAGAGAAATTTTTACATTATATTTATGAGTTTTGAATACAAAAGAAAATAAAAAACTTATAAGTTTTCTTCTGTATTGTTTGGGAGTTTATAATTTTTTCATAAACTTAATTTTAAAGTAAATATCACCATTTTACTCTTAAATCTTATTTTATTTGTGTATAAAAGGTAATGTAGGAGCTATAAAAATATTTACAACTTTTAATTTTTTGGCCAATTCCGTCCATTTTTGGACCAAAGACTTTGACAAAAAGTTTAAAGTGGTCAAGTTTAAGAGTATCTCAAACAAAAACAAAATCAACCCAAAGCAAGTTTAAGAGTATCATAGTATTGTAGGTCATCCCGAAAAAGTATAGTTATTCAGATCCATGAGTTTGATGTTCCTTTTATCTAGATCCCTAAGAATAGCATGATCTATCCATCCATCCATCCATCTATATATATATATATATATATATATATATATGAAAATTAATATTTCAACAAGTTAATTTAATATTTCCATAAGTAGGTCATATTTGATCTTATGAAAATATCAAATTAACTATCATTATAACAACACACTTTCACTATTAAATTCTTAGTTAATATGTTCTTAAAAAGTTCTTAGTTGATATCAAGGATAAATTTGAAAATATAAAATTATCTTTAAAAATTGTTGTTTTAAAAATGTATTCTGGAATGGAGAGAGTATATTGAATTTTAATTATATTTACTTTGCTCTAATGATTTTTAATTAATAATTTTTTTATAAATAAAAAAAGTTATTTATAAAAAAAAACAATCCTGCCGACATTGAAGTCAAATCCTGAATCCGCCACTGATTTGCAGCATTATCGTTTGGTATATTTGAACCTTCAAACATGTCTCATCTTTTTTGCCTCAGACGTTACATTGTGAGTTAAAAAAATTGTTTTTAGATGAACAATTTTTATAAAATACGTTTGGACTTCAAAATGTTCCAAATTTACTAAAATGTTATGTAACCAAATATGCATTCAGCATCTTGTGTCGTCATGGAAATCTTGAAAGATCCATGAAACCGAATAATAACTAAAAGTTTTAGTAGTATGAAATGTTAGTCTTTTTAATGTTAGAGCCCAAATTTCACCACCAATGTGAGCCCGACCCTGTACAGGTCCATCAACTCCTTGTTCTGATTTTTGTTTAAATTTTATTTGGAGAAATGGAAAGACAAGGAGAAAATTATTACGAAAAATGACTCTTCCCGGTGAATTAATGACATTGCTTTGCCACTGACCTTTCCCTTTAAAAAAATTCACTCGAGATAGGAGTACATAAATTGCTGCTGCTTCATGATGGAATATTTTCTACTGTTTTCTTTGTTTTTTACCACAGAATATAATCCAGCTCTCCTACAATATCTGAAGAATTAGCTTTGATTTATATGGGTTATAAACAAAATTATTATAAATTTTCACGAGCTCATAACTCAATGAAAGTTCTAAATGAAATGATTAAATTCAAGTTTCTGATAACTCAGTACTATTTCTTGTGCTTACTTTTTGTACTGATTGATAGATTGATTTGAGTTTCTAAATTCTGTTGATTTAGGTTGGCTTAAGCGGTGCACTTGAGACGCTATGTGTATATATCTACAAGCATCTTGCATAATTTCATTTTGTTTCTCAGTTATAATATCCATTCTCTGGGTATATACTGAACCAATACTTCATCAAGATCCTCAAATATCAAAGACAGCTGCTCTTTATATCAAGTACCTTATACCAGGATTATTTGCCTATGGTTTCTTGAATAACATCTTGAGGTTTCTTCAAACACAAACTGTAGTCATGCCGCTGGTTGTCTGTTCTGTGATACCTTTACTCATTCACATTGGCACTACATATGCTTTAGTTCATTGGACTAGTCTCGGATTCAGAGGAGCGCCATTAGCAGCTTCGATTTCTTTGTGGCTATCGGTTCTTATGTTGGCTACTTATGTACTTTGTGCGGAGAAATTTAAGGAAACATGGGAAAGATTTTCTTTAGAGTCCTTCTATTATGTTTTTGGTAACTTAAAGCTGGCTCTCCCCACTGCAGCTATGGTGTGGTTAGTGATCAACCCGTAAATTTCTTTCTTATGTTAATTGTATCCAAGAATTTGAACTTCATGCATAACCTTTTCGATACTGCTTTTAGTTACGACTTGTGTAATGTTATTCCAGTTCAAATTCTACCTCACTAGGATCCAGTTCTAGTCCTTATTCAGAATAAGCTAAATGCAAAAATATAAAATATACTGGAGCGTATTGTTGAGATTCATAGCCGGATAAATTACATATATAGAAACTCATTATATATACTCGAGGGACCTGTCCACTAACCGCCAATTTCGTTTTAAGTTGGATGTTTCAAAATAGTATCAAAGCTAAGGTTATCTCTTCATGTGTTGTGTAGCCTATGGACATAATAGGGACCTACACGCTCTGTTCTACCCTTATAAGTTGTCCACGTGGGGTGTGTTGAGATTCATATATAGCCCCACATCTGGAAACTAATTATATATACTTGAGGGGTCTCTCTGCTCGCTGTTAGTTGGTTTTAAGTTGGATATTTCAACACATAAATGAGTTTCTTTTTAGTGGAATAGCGTTAGAATGATCTCATATATTTTCATGGACAGAGCCTAATAATTCAAATGTTATGTACAAGCTAATGAGAACCTTGTTATAAATTTTTGGCAGTTTAGAATATTGGGCATTTGAGATTCTGGTGTTACTAGCAGGATTGATGCCAAAGTCGGATATAACCACTTCACTGGTTGCAATGTGGTAAGAATTTTTTTCTTTCCTAGAATTTTCTGATATCAAATTTACAAGGCTTGTCAAATGTTTAAAATACGTTCTTATTTGGGGTTTTTCTATATTGTAGTGTGAACACGGAAACAATCGCCTACATGTTTACTGATGGTCTCAGTGCGGCTGCAAGGTTAGCTAGAATACCAAGTATAGAACAATTTTCTTTTTGTTCTAAGTGCTGTATTTTAATACTCTTCATTTGTTGAAATTGATGAAAAACTCAACTGCAACAGCACAAGGGTTTCGAACGAGTTAGGAGCAGGTAATCCTGGTCGAGCCAAGCATGCCATGACCGTTGGTCTTAAGCTTTCTTTACTTCTGGCTCTTGTGGTTGTTTTGGCTCTAGGCTTTGGTCATGGTATCTGGGCTGGTTTCTTTAGCGATAGCTCTGTCGTAATAGAGAAATATGCTTCAGTGACGCCCCTGCTTGTAATTTCCATAATGCTCGATTCTATTCAAGGAATCTTGTCAGGTAATTCTAACATTTCCCATTCAATATTATAGCGTATTGTTTTGGAGATTTTTCTTAATTTTTCACTGGAATTGACTTAAATTCTCCAGGCGTGGCAAGGGGATGCGGTTGGCAGCATTTTGCAGTGTACATTAATTTAGCAATGTTCTATCTCATTGGAATGCCAATTGCTGCAGTTCTCGGGTTTGTGTTGAAACTATATGCAAAGGTACCATAGCACAAACAAAAATAAGATGAACATATATTCAACATATATATTTCATTTGCATTGTTAAAATTGTTTTTTCCCCCCCTGATTTTCTTGATTTGGAATTATAGGGATTATGGATGGGATTAATCTGTGGTCTCTCCTGCCAAGCCGGGAGTCTATTGTTGCTTATGTGGTTCGGTAAATGGACCAGAATTGAGCTTAGTGAAAGCATAAGCAAAGATAATCCAGTTGTAGTTTAATCAAAATTAGTGGCAGCAAAAATCTCAAATAGGTGAGTTTGGATATTTTGTTTTGGAATTCAAATGAAATTGTAATTCTATGATATTTAAATTCAATGAATTTTAATACCAAAATATTAAAATTATATTGTTTGGATTTTTCATTGAATTTGTATTGTATTTGAAATCTATTGTTTGGTTAACCAGTCTTCTCATATGGAATTTGATTCAATTGCTTTCATGTCCATAAATATTTTCTTTCTCACTTATCACCATTTACTAACGTTGTAAATGGTATCTAAAAAAATTGTATATGTCTGTATCTGTATTTGAAAAAAAATACATGTTATTTGTATTCAACAAAAGCGAATATCCATATCTAGTTTAAAGAAATTCACAAATAAACAAATACGAATACGGATATAGACATATTGACACTCATTTAAGATCCGACCGTAAATATATCTGATGGATATCCGATATTTATATTCATTTACAAATTATTCATAATAAATTTGTACTGCTATATTTTTAAAGGGTAAATTGTCATTTGTCATGCTTAAAGTGTGGTTGAGTTAAAATTTTCACTCCGTAAACTTGTTAGAGAGTCGCACAATGAACTACAACTCACGCTCTCCATAAAACAGTAATGTATAATGAAGTAAAATTAATATTTTATAACTATGTAATCTATGTATTGATGATAAATAATAAATAAAACTCTCTATAAGCATATTATTAAAGTTTAAATGGTGAATGATGATGAGTGTTTGCCTAATTTTATTGAAGATTTTACACACACAACTATACGTAATCAACAAGTAATTTAGTGATTAAGAAGACTGTTGAACCCATAGAGAATTCAAAATAATTATTACTAATTACTAACTTTATATTAAATTAATTTTATTTAAACAATTAAATTAAACTACAAGATAAAATCTACTTAAGATTAACAACTAAATTAATTTCAAGGATTAAAATCAAATTAAAAAATTAATATCACAATTTCTCCCAATGCTTCATTTAAATTTTCTATCTCTTTATTTAATTATATTGTCAAAATGAATTGCTAACCAGGAATTCTACATTTATTTATAAGCATCTCCCGATAGCATATAAAAATATCAATTCAAATAAAATTACTATATTCCTATGCAATTTAAATTAGAACAAATTCATTAAGAACATATTCCCCCGTTAGTTACACATGACATGTAGGTATATTTTTATCCTATACACAAATTATGCATTCAATTCTAAGAAGAATAACATAAACACATGTCATCATATTCAGATCTAAACATATAATTCATCTCCCAATTTTTTATAGATTATCAAATTAATTACCAGTTGTTAATAATTAAAATTAACCACAAAATGTAATGAATCAATTCATATGGTGTCAATCAAATAAAAAGAAATTCAATTTAAATTACACATTGAGTTTAAATCTTAATATAAAATTAACCCATAACTGAAAAAGAAATCATCATAAATAATTTAAATATCATTATAAGAATACAAAAACAAAAGAACAAGAGTTTAGAGATAAAAATCTGTAATAATATTAGTGCAATCTCCAAAGTTCCTCCTTGAATTCTTGCAATCCTTCTTGTGAATCATTCTTCAGATTTGATGAAATTCTTGTTTCAATCTATTATATTCTACTCTTAACTATGTTAAATCTATGTTAATTATATTAATTATATGTTAATCCTCCTCTATGTATGCCTCTCATAGTGTATTTATAGGTTATAAGTTCAATCCCAAGCATATGTGAAAAACAAATCCAACTATAACTCAAAAGGCTTGCAAAAACGAGTCAAAATCTAAAATTCTCGTGGCCTGTCCGACCTGTAGCGCAACGGCGCTGGTTTCTAGTGCAGCGGCGCTGGTTTCTAATGCAGTCTGTTGGCTAAAAGGTCATAACTTTTGATTCAAGAAGAGTTATAGGACGCGTCACCTATCAAATCGAAGCTCTCGACGAACTCTACAATAAAATCCAAGTCTCAAGCAAAGAAAACATGTCAAATCAGGCTCATTTCCTTCCTTTCCCTTCTTGCTATTGATTGTATGCTCATGCAATGCCTTAATTTTTATTTCTATGTTTTTGCTCCTAATAACCTACAAAACCCAATAAAAACACAAAAAAGTAATAAAAATTCATATCCTACTAAACAAGGTAAAAACACATAAAATTAAATAAAATACTTGAAGATTCGCTAATAATCAAAGCCAAAAGATAATCAATTAACTGATATAAAACCCACTTATCAATGAGTAATTATTATTACTATTATTATTATCGAGAGGAAAGAAGTATAAAATGATCTCGAGTGTAGGGGTGTCCAATCGGTTTTTTATCGGCCCGAACCAGATCAATGCCGAACGAAGATAGGAAAATTTTGGATTGGACCGGTAAACCGATTCGGTATCGATAAAAATCAAATAAAATCGAAAATTATATAATTATTATTTTATTATTTTTATTATTATTATTATTATTATTTTAGTATTATTATTTTTATTATTATTACTAATTATTTATTAATAATAATATAAATAAAAAATAAAAAAACAGGTATAACCGGTTCGGTTCGATATTTACCGAACCATAAAAAGGCGGTACCGAAAAACTGGTATTTATCGGATTTTTTGTACCGATATCAGACCCATTTTTTTATCCCTAACCGACCAGTTTGGATCGATCCGAAAAATTGAAAAAATGGTTTGAAATGCCCACCCTTACTTGAGTGTATAAAATGATCTTGAGTTGCATAGGGATTAAGATATGATTTCAAAGTTTGGCAGCAACCTCAAGTTGAGGAAAAGTGTAGCTAGCTATAGTTCTGCTTGGATTTGAGTAGTATCAAAAAAGAAAAGAGGACAAATAAAATGCAAGTGACCAAATGAAGAAGCAACACAGAAAAAAACCATGATTGCGTTGTCTTGCAGCTATTTTGCTTATCCGGGAAAAAGAAACCCAAATTTGGCTATAAAGTCATACGTCAAAACCACGTTATATTTAACAATAAAATAATAAAATATCTAAATTATCATCAAATAAAATAATAAAAAAACAAAAATATCATTAATAAGTGAATGTAAATATCTATATTCAAATTTAACTATGACATATCATAGCTTGCCTTCCCTTCGTTATTAAGCGGTGTCAAGTTATAACATATATAGTGGATCAAATATATGATTTTTTTAGTTGCATGATACCCAAAAGTATGATAAGACTGCACTTTGTGATCCATACAAAATTTAACGCGTCATCCAGATATTTAAAATATTGGATAGGTCTTATTTGACACGTCATCCATATAAAATTTAACATAGATTGACACTCGGATAAATTTACACACACAATAATTAAATATTATATTATTAAAAAATAAAATATAATATATTTTTAATATCATATTTTATTTTTTAATAATATAAATAAATATAATATTTAATTATTGTGTATTTATATTTATAGTAAACACTCGTCTCTCTGACGCAGGTTGCAGGTGGAACACAGGTTGCATGAGCCAGTGGCTCATATTAAAGGTTTGTTTGATGTTTATAAACTAAAACACACACGTGGTGGTGACGGCAGGTGAAGCCCCACTCATTGGCAAGTTCAGAAATTACCAGAGTGGGTTTATTAAGTTCTTTCAGTTTTGTTCTTATTTGCACTCGAGTTATGTTTCTCTTTCTCCATGGTCATAATCTATTGTGTAACTTCAACGTACTAGGATATACAAAATGAATGTGGCTCAGGTAAATTCAGAAAACATCTTCAGCTCTCCATATTGAACACATTAAATGTAATCCAACCACGTTCCACCTTTCCCCCAATTACTTCCGTCACCCTTCACCCTATCAGCTACACAGTAAGGCACGACCGAGCAAGACATGCAGCTGCCTGAATTCATCTCCCCGTCTAAATTATCTTTAAAGAAAATATTATTCCATCCAAAGCTGCCGTCCACATAAATTATGCAACTTTAAGTGGGGCTAAGGTCTGCATATACTTTTACAAGGGAAAGAAACTCCTCCCTTACTTGCCGCATAGAATACAAGGATATGATACTAAACAGGCCTCCATTCTGCCCAGTCACGTAGATTGTTAGAATCGAAACTTTATAGAGTCATAATCGAAATTAATTGAAAAATATGACCTGAATGATCCCTATTCTTAACGTCTTTAGTCACCATCACGATTGATTTATTATGAGTTACAAGCAATATATCTTTAGCATATATGCCAATTTTGGAAGTTGAACAATCTTGTGATAGCAATTCACAAAATGTTTCGGTGGAATCCTTTTTTGTGATAGCAATTTTTCTTTTTCTTATAATGTAAGTATTCTTCATTTCTCATGGATATTTTCAAATCTATGAAGTGATGTCTATATAATAAACAAATAAAATTGTTCAGTTGGATAAAAGAAAGGAGCAATAATTTTAAGGACTTGGGTTCAAGTCATGATAACAATATTTTTAGAATTGAGAGGTTGCCGATGGTTAATTGGGAGTTGGGATGCCAATTAATTAATTAATTAATTGATTTGGATGTCACATCTTCAAATGGGTGTTTGGTTAATTAATTAATTAATTAATTGGGATGCCATCTCCTCAAATGGGTGTTTGGAAATTTATAAATAGGTTGTAAATCTACCCAAATTACTTACTTCAATTATTCAATAAACCCTTCTCAAGTTCTTAGAAAAATATTAAAATAATATTTTTCTTGTTATAAATTCATTCTCTCTCATTTATAGTTTTGTACTAAATTTGTTTCTACACAACAAATTCTAGTACAGAAGAAAATCTAACTCTTTCTTATCTTGGAAGACTAATTTATAGTAACTCTGTGTAGTAAAAGTAAAAGGCGAATATAGTTTTAAGAAAAGAGTGGTCAACCATTCGATTCAGGTAGTAATACTGTTGATCTACATCAAATACAAAACGGGTTATAACAATCTTAAGACTATATTGACAATGGAGGACAACAATTTAAAAAGTAGCTAGAATCAAATTAATGAACTCGAGAAATTTGATGGATTATTCTACAAACGTTGGAAGAGCATAATGCATTTTTACTTAACAGCATTAAAACTCTCTTATGTGCTAAATGAATAGAAAAAAAGGAAGAAAGAAAAAATAAGACACCGAAATAAATGAAGAATCGAATAAAATGAGAACAAGATAATTTCATGTGTAATGGGTACATTCTAAATGTGCTATCCAATTCATTGTATGATGTGTATGAAGCCAAGTTCATGGAAATGATGGCAATGGAATTATGGGAGGATCTTGACAACAAGTACAAAATCGACGACGTTGAAAATAAAAAAATTCTAGTAAATTCATTATTTGATTATCAAATGATAAATAACAAATCTGTTATGTTACAAGTACATGAACATTAAATTATTATGAATCAAATTGTGTCAGAAGGACATAGCCTTGATGAAGGGTTTCAAGTTTCGACAATCATTTCAAAATTACCATTTTTATGGAAAGATTGTTGAAAGGAATTGAAATAAAAGAAAGATGCAATGACTATGCAATAGCTTATTAAATTTCTTCAAATTGAAGAGAATTCTCGAAACTTGGATAAATTGAAAATAGAAAACAAAAGTGATAAAGCTCTTGTCATAGAAAATGCATCTAAATCAAAGGGCAACAACAAAAGAAAGTGTAATGGTCAAGATAAAAGTTCCGAAAATAAGAAACCGAAAGGTACTTGTTGGAAATGTGGTAAGCCAAGACATTTCAAGAAACAATGTATTTTGTACTTGAAGTAAAGACAACAAAAGAATGACCAAGCAAATATGGTAGGTAATGAAGATATTGTTGCTATGATTATGGAGACTAACATGGTTGAAAATGACATGGAATGTTGGATCGATTTTGGAGCAACCAAGCATATTGCCAAGAATAAAACAATGTTTAAAGCCTATGAACCTATGAAGGATAGTCAAGAACCATTCATGGAAAATTCATCAATTACAAAGGTGATGGGCAAAGGCAAGGTGGTTCTCAAGTTATCATCCGAGAAGACAATCACTCTTAATGATGTTCTTTATGTTCCAGAAATTAGGAAAAATCTTGTTTTTGTTAGTCTTTTAAACAACATGGCATAAAGTCTTGTCTGACGCTAATTGTATTGTATTGTCCAAGGATGGCATGTATGTTGGAAAAGGATATGAATCTGATGGCATGTACAAACTAAATATTATTAATGAAAATTCATCTTTTGCTTATATGATTTTTACTTTTGATGTTTTGCATGCTAGATTAGGACATGCAAATTATAAAAGTATGCGTAAGAATGAGTAATCTTAGTTTAATTCTTAAGATTAATTTTTCTGATTTAGAAAAATGTGTTATATGTGTTAAGTCTAAAACTACCAAGAAGTCTTTTAAAAAAGAAGAAAGAAATTCACAATTATTAGAATTAATTCAATCCGATATTTGTGAATTTGATGGCATATTAACTAGGGGAGATAAAAGATATTTTATAATATTTATAGATGATTGCTCTAGATACACTCAAGTTTATTTGTTAAAGACTAAAGATGAGGCTTTAGAAAAATTTAAAATCTACAAGACTGAAGTTGAAAATCAATTAGATCAAAGAATTAAAATCCTTAGATCGGATAGAGGAGGGTAATACTTCTCTTATAATGATTTTTGTGAGAATTATGGTATAATTCATCAAATTACAACCCCTTATAGTCTTTAACAAAATGGAGTGGCAGAATAAAAAAAAAATAGGACACTTGGAGAAATGATTAATATGTTACTTCTTACTTCTAGTTACCTAAAAAATTATAGGGGAAACATTAATGACTGCTTGTTATATACTTAGTCGTATACCCTATAAGAAAACTTATACTACACTTTACGAATTGTGGAAAAAGAGAAAACCTTCTTTTGACCATTTAAGGGTATGGGGACGTAGGGCATTAGTAAGGTTAACTGGTCCTAAAAGGCCTAAGCTTGGAACTAAAGCAATCAAGTGTGCTTTTATAGGTTATACACAAAATAGCAAAGCCTATAAATTCTTGACAATGGAATCCACGTACAGATTCTGTTAGCCAAAATATAATTTTGGAGTCTAGAGATGTTAAGTTCTTTAAGAATTCATTATTTAAGAAAAGGTCAGGAGAATACACTGTGACGCCCCCAAATCCGAGTTCTCTAAACCTCGGATCCGGTGTTCACGGTACAACATCCACACACAACTATCTACCTATTCAATCAAAGATGCAATGTTAAATACATTGCTCATTTCAACAAAACATAAAATCTCAGGTTAACTAACCTTTATTATAAAACGTGACATCATAATCAAGAGTCTTAACAACATAATTTAAATTAAACGGAACAATAAAACAGCTACTCCTTGGCTTTCCCTTTACCCTTGTCCTTCTTAAAACCTTCCGAGAACTCAGGCTTAGCTGAAAGGTTTAGTTTTAAGCAAGTGGGAGCAACAAATGGCTCAGCAAGTATATAAAAAGGTTTAAAGCATTATAATCAGGAATAATGATATGGTCTCTGATGATCTTGACAACTGAACATCAATTGAGGATAAAAGATGCATAGACATTTACTTTATAATTCAAGATTTAAGAATTTGCATGTTAATGATCAAGTGACCTTGAAATTCGTTAAGATTATTGACATTATGTAAAGGATGCCAATAACCAATAGTCATAAGACCAATATCGTTAAAATTATTAACAATCTATATAGCAATTGATAATAACCAAAGATGTGTACTTTGGGGAATCAGCCCATCGTACAAATACATTGTGCACAATATACAACATTGAGCGACACAACCACGCCATATAAGAATTATATCCAAATTTATAGTTTTAAACCCCTACTATGAGAGTTGTTCATTTCAACTTTAACAGATACCGCACCAGTACAATGTGGTTTGGTTTAGCATTTAGAATTATAGAATTCAAATTTATCATGGCATTATTGATCTATCCGAACAATGGCTTAGAATCGCATATTATAATTGTTCATGTATAGAGAACGTTAAAACTTAACGTCAGTTCAACAATTGAATAACGCTTGAAATGCACGTAAGTGCAATCATGGCATATAGATATTTGAAATCAAAACATTTGCACGGAATAATAAAGTGTACATAAGTAAAGAAAACTTACCTCAGTTGTCGTTTATGCTCAACGTTAACACTTTGTTTTGTCTAACGCCTACATAGTTAACAATGTCGGCTAACTCATTAGTTTTAGATCATAAACGTCAATCTTGATCATTTATCTAAGATGCGTGTTAGTTCTAACGCGCTAGCTCGAATTACACTTAGCATATAACCTCACTATTAAACATACCTAACTCGGTTACCAACCACATGGTATATAACTTTTATCTTTTAACTTAAGCGTACTAGTTTACAATGCTAGCATCATTACACATAATGCTTACACATAATACCTATCAAATAGGTTAGGTATTCATGACATAGGTCTTTGCATTTTAGCTCAAGTCATGGCATTTTGCTTTAAATGCCACTCAATTTAGGTTCATTATATCATTTCCTTTTTATCTTAGGCTCAATCTACATGTTATAACAATCATGTAGTTCAACTAGATCACATATAGGTATGTATGACGACCATATAGCAAAACATGAAAATTTTAACAACCTGAAAATAGCAGGGTTGAACGCAACTGCATTGGACCCGAGCGCAGCTGTGCTGGGTTCACCGCAGCTGCGCTCACCTGCTCCGCAGGTGCACTCCATTTGAAAAATCTGACAGAAATCTTGGGCGCAGCTGCGCTCACCATGACCGCAGGTGCGTTCCAGTACAACGTCCAGACGAAAGCTCGGGCGTAGCTGCACTCACCCTGAGTGCAGGTGCGCTCGGCCCAGATTCCAGAACTCAACAGATTTTTCTGACCTTTGATAATTTAAAACATACAAGCAACATTTAGATATTTATACGCTTTATGCAAATCCCTCTTTCCTTGACTTCTAGCATGCATTTCTTGACTTACTCCCACTACAAAACATACTTGACATTATTGAGTTTTGAAAACCTTTTTCATACCACATAGAACCAAACTTGAATCTTTTCAGTGCAACATGTTTCATTAATACTCACATAATACACATGCTTGACTATTATGAATCTTTGAAACCCATTTTGGCATATTAGGGTCTTAACACATATATGACCATTGTTTAGTTTTGAAAAACATGCACTTGAATGGTAAACCCTTGAAACATGTTGCAGTAGAACTTTCATCACTCACTATCATACATGCATTAACTCCTAGTTACTCATATAAACACATAAACCTCCTTGACATGAATCCTCATTAATACTTCAGTAATTCATTAATGAGAGCATATGCATGTATTCCATGGATTCAACATAACACTTCTAACACATTAAGGAAATTGTCTTTTTTGAAAACAACTCTTTAAATAACAACATCTAGAAGACTATTTAATGAGAACTTTGATCAAACACCTAGCAATAATGCATTGATCTATAGCACATTCATACATATTAACACATAGAGCACATAAATTTCAGCCATAATGTCCACCTTATATCACCGGGTCCTTCATGATCTCTAAGTTCACAGCAATAATACAACTCCCAAAACACCAGAATCAAAACCATAACTAGAAATATAAGAAGTCTAGGAGTTTAAGCATAAGAAACTTTTAAACCTTAAGAAGGTATTGAACTAGAAAGCAAGTTGTTGGGTTTCTTTCTTCTCATTTAGGTTGTTGTGAGCTCTCCTTCCCTCTCTGCTGAAAGTTCTTCCTTCTTCTTTTCCAACTGGATTCCCTCTCTCTTTATTGCATTTTCCTTAGCTAATACACTTAGCAAATAAGGTGAAGGTTTGGAAAGGTTAAGCTGTATTCTATAGGAGTATACTCTTTCTCAGCTGAATCATTACCACTTAGTGCTCACTTGGTTCAGCCTCCCTACTAGCACTCCACAACTGTAATATAGAGCAGCCAAAACTCTACCCCATATCCTTCTAAAGGTGCCGAAAATGGCCCTTGGGCAGTACCAAAGTCAAGCTCAGTTATGCTCATGATGAGGAATCACATGCACCCTTAGTTGCTGAAGTTTTTTTCTTTGGCTTGTCCCAAAAAGAAAGTCCCAACTAAACTTGTACGTTAAATTTCTAATCAAGGGTTTGGGCTGCTAAATTCACCTAGCATTTGGGTCAAGGATTGGGTCTTATTTGTAATTAATGCTACACAATAATGTATTGGGCAGTCCTAGCATCATGTTGGGTCAAGGTTTGGGTTTAGTTAATTACAACATTGGTTATAGATAGAGAGAACAATTAGGTTGGGCTGCTCCAACATTAAGTTTGGGCTCACAAATCTAATGATACACTAATCCCATTAATTACTAACTTGGGTCAAATTAATTATGAGACATTTCACGAACATCTTAGTTAATCAATCTAATTAATTAATTAGTATTATAAAATACCCAAATCAAGTTCAATAATCGAGTTGGTTAATTAGATCATAACTCGTGTAAATAAATTAATAAATTAAATCACATGGTCATTACTTTTGTTTACTAATTAAATCAATTAATTTAATTCATTGGGTACGAAATAACGTAACACATTAATTGCAAACATCACGTAACATTCTTAATTTAAACCTAGGTATACACACACACACACACACGCACACGCACACACACACACACACACACACACACACACGCATACCACATAATTGTACAAAATAAGTTTGCATAATTTTATTCCAAAAAAAAAAATTATAGGCGAATTTTCTCGATCATTATAAACACTGATAAAGAGGATCAAGGAACAATTCGTCATGAAATAAATGATGAAATGGAACTTACTATATCTACAAAAGAAATAGAACCAAGAAGGAGTAAGAGAGTAAAGATAGAAAATTCCTATGGCCCTAATTTCTACATGTATCTCGTAGAAGAAAACATGGATGATATTGTTTCTTCTAATATTTTTATGACTGAGTATATTTCTAGTGATAGAGATCCCTTGACTTTTAGATAAGCTTTGTCCTCTCAAGATTCAGGTTTTTGGCAATAAGTCATTAATGATGAAATGGATTCTATAATGGGTAATAAGACTTGGGTTTTGGTGGATTTACCTCCTGGTAGTAAACCCATTGGTTGTAAATGGATCTTTAAAAGGAAAAGAATACCGGATAGATCCATAAATAAATATAAAGCTAGACTGATAGCAAAAGATTCTAAGCAAAAGAAAGGAATTGATTACTTCGATACATATGCTCTAGTAGTAAGTATTAGTATCATTAAGTTATCAATTCATAAACTTGTTATACATCAAATGAATGTTAAAACTGCTTTTTTAAATGGTGATTTAGAAAAAGGAAGTTTATATGGAACAACCAGAAAGGTTTGTTTTAAAAGGCCAAAAAAGAAAAGTTTGAAACTTATTAAATCTTTATATGGCCTAAAACAAGCACCTAAATGGATTTAAAAAAAAATGAATCAGATAAATGTGTTTATTCTAAGTTTAGTAAAGGTTTTAATGTTATAGTTTGCTTATATGTTGATGATATGCTTATTTTTTGTACTAGTGAAAAAGTAATATAAAAAACTAATGCATTTTTGTCTGCTACCTTTGATATGAAAGATATGGGGGGAGACTAATGTAATTTTAGGTATTAAAATTATGCGTTCTCGAGATACCATTTCTTTAACTCAGTCTTATTATATTGAGAAGTTGTTAAAAAAGTTTAATCACAAGAATTACAAGATAGCCTCTACCCCATATGATCATTCTGTTAAATTATTTCTAAATAAAGGAAATAACATATCTCAGTTAGAATAAGCAAGCATAATCGGTAGTCTAATATATGCAATGCAATGTACTAGACCTGATATAACATTGGTTGGAGCATTAAGTAGGTTTACTCATAATCCAGGTCAAGTTCATTAGGATGCAGTATCAAGGATACTTAAATACCTTAAAGGCATAATGAATTATGCATTATACTATACAGGATACCTAGGTGTGGTAAAGGGGTATACGAATGCAAACTGGACAACATATTCAGATGAAATAAAGTCTACAAGTGGATGGATATTCACTTTAGGATGAGGGACAATTTCTTGGGGTTTCAAGAAACAAACCTTGATAACACATTCAACTATGGAATTCGAGTTTATTACGTTATCAAATGCTGTAAAAAGAAGCTGAATGATTTAAGGATTTATTATTTGAGATACCACTTTGGCCCAAGCCAACTACTATCTCAATATATTGTGATAATGAAGCAGTGTTATCAAGGTCTTATAATAAGGTTTATGATGGGAAGTCTAGACATATAAGTTTAAGACATAATTATGTAAGGGAACAAAACAATAAAGGGGTTGTTACCTTTAATTATGTAAAGTCAAAGGAAAATTTGGCGAATCCTTTTACAAAAGGCCTAGGCAAGGATGTAATATGTAAGACTTCCAAGGATATGGGTTTAAATCTTTTAAATGAGAGGTAACCTATAAGTGGAACCTAACTAAATACTATAGTAACATCTGGTATATTAGTTCAATGGAAAAATACTTATAATATAAGCACTTATACACTAGACAAGTATGAAGAAGAAATTCTTTGAAATCATCTCAAAGTTAGTGTATGCTTGTATGGAGAACAAAGAGGGTTGGGTAAACCTTTAAGTAATCTATGTCCAACGTGGAAGATATAGGTCATACAAGTACATCTAATTAGATTCACCTATGTAAGTGAAGGAAGTAGGGTTGCTTTTGCGAGACTTAAGGCTTGTCTCTAATACTTACGAAACCCAAGAGGTAAACACAAGGCCATAAATGTGTTGGATTTTCTTAAATTATAAGGGATATAATATATCTATTAAGCAACATATCACTTTAAGATTTTTTAGTTCAAAGTTAATACTACTAAGAATTCGAATATTTTGTGATATAGACTATGTGACACCCCCAAATCTAGGCCCACACAGCCCAAACTTGAGTTGTCAAAAGACTACAACAAAAATTATTACAAAGTAGAGCAACGTTCAACATTACAACGTATAATAATACATAACTAAGTCTTCACTATTATTGTCACAATATTTTACAACACGTGAAGACTATGGTAGCTATCTCTCGGACTCTCACTCCATTCACCGGCTAGACCCAGCTACATTCTCATCTCCTGTTGAAAAACAATGGAACAAAAGAAAGGGTGAGCTCAAATAGCCCAGTAAGAAATATCATGACTAAAATAATGACGAATAATTTATCATTAGCCTTCAACAGTTGAGTTCTTGATAGAATACAATAGACTACAAGGTTTATATCAAAAACTGTAGTTAAATTCTTGAACAATGTTCAGATCAATAATAGCAGCGGAATGAGCAATCTATTAGAAGAATAATGCAGACTATAATGTCCACTCGCTTATCTTTTTAGTAAAAATATCATCAACTTTTATCATCTGAAGTACCATTAGTCAAGATAATACAACTTCACAGTTCCTGGTCATAATCATGCAGATCAACAGTTCATCTTTGCACTACGGGCCAAAGACATTCAATATAACACCAACGGTCATGATTATACCAGATTCAGCATTTGGTCATAATCATACCAACCAACAGTTCATCTTTGCACTACGGGCCAAAGAGAACATTCACCACGTGTCATAAAAGACACCGAACAGATGTATCGCCTTTAACCTAGTATATCGCCTTTAACCTATCATCTGTTCAACAATTATATCACATCTGTGCCCCCGGCCACAGATATTCACAACAAATTGATTCTTGAAGATTAATAATAGTGATACGAATGATGAACAGAAGAAACAAGATAAACAATAAGTATCGGAAGTTTACTTTGTGCAGATTCAAATAATGTCCAAATTGTCAACATGATGTGGAGTGAAATTTAAAAATGATATTCAAGATCCACAGTTCAGAATAACGGTTACATTTCAATAGAAAGGTTCAGAAAATAGGAAGGTTCAGTTGAAATAATGAAGTTCAACTATTATGGAACATATAATATTTTCAGGAATTATAGAAGCAATAGTTCCATAATAAGTTTCGATTTAAGAGTATGAAAGAAAATAATATCCCTTATCGTAGCAGGTTTGATTAACAAAAGGTGAAGGAAATTAATATCCCTTACCATAGTAAGTTTGAATAATGGAAGATGAAAAAGATGGTATCCCTTATGAGTATAAAGGAAAATGATATCACTTACGAATATGGAATAAAAGTGTCATGTGATAATTCGGGTAGACAAATTATTTTCACACGAGACAAATAAAAAAGGTTATTCACCAACAGGAGGTAATCCGCGCCGTAAGGTTATTCCCATCAATTTGAATACGAAGAGTTATTCACCAAACAGGCAGTAATCCGCGCCGTAAGGTTATTCCCATCAATTTGAATACGAAGTAATCCGCGCCGTAAGGTTATTCCCATCAATTTGAATACGAAGAGTTATTCACCAAACATGCGGTAATCCGCGTCGTAAGGTTATTTTCAGAGATTAATAAGGAATAAATACAAAAGGTTATTCACCAACAGGCGGTATTCCGCGCCGTAAGGTTATTCCCACAATTTAATACATGAAAATAAATGGCACAAGAAAGAAACGATATTATTTTCGAGAATCAAAGAATGATAATCCCTTACCGTGGTAAGTTTAAATAATAGAATATGAAAGAAGATGATATTCCTTACCTTAACACGTGACTGGATATTGATTTAAATGAGGCTGATCAACCTATATATTTATAATAAAATTAGTAATTACCACATATAAATTTCAAAGTGTATGATAACTCGTATAATATGAACTATCAAAATTATATATATTTAACATAATTTTTGTAGTATAATATAACTACTTTAACATAGTTTTTAAAATAATATTCCAAAATAAATCTTCCAAAGAAAGCTTTTAAAAATGAATCTTCTCAAAGAAGAGTCTTCTAAGGGAAGATTTATGAATACCGTGAAAAATAGGAATTTATGAAATTACTACTCTTTAATAAAAGACTTACTTGAAAAATTCCTGCACTCCTTTTGGCTTTCAAACACTCAAAATAACCTTACAATTCTCAGAGAAAACTCATAAAATTCTTATAGAAAAATTTTATGTTTTAGGTGTGATTTTTCTATTCAGCTGAGCAAGCTATTTATAGGAGAAAAGAAGTTACTATGCGTGTGGTAGGTGAACTGGCGTGATACACGCCAGCTGAGGAATCAACAAAGGCTGCAGCAGCCTCTGTGCACCAACTTCAGCAATTCCTCCACATTTTTGTGCAAATTTTTTTCAGGTGGGTCCTACAGGGACCCACGCGTTACTATTCACGTTACTATTTCAAATAGTAAAATTAATTAATTTTTTTTTTATATTTTTTTTATTTATTCTTCCTGTGGGTCCAACATATAAAATAATGCTACAACAATAACTCAACAATAATGTAATAAACACGTTACAGATTATTATTAATTTAATAATATAAATTACAGTATATTTGCTACTGTGACAATTATTAGGTTCAATAATTTTAAAAACAGTGCAGCAATAATTATTGACTCAATGATATAAAATACAGTGTAATGATAATAATTGAATCAATAATGCAAAATACTGTGTAGCAACAATTATTGAATTGATAACATAAAATATTATGCAGTGACAATTATTGATGAAATGATGCGCAACAGTTACGGTGTCAATTATCAGACCAATAATATGAGACACTGTGCAATACCGTGTGCTACAGAAAAATACCATAAATTACCGTATGCTACTATTCTTTTATCACTGGTATTTTAACAGTTAACACCGTTGACTATTTTTATTTAAAAAGGTTACTTCTGTCGTTTTCTATATCCGACAAATATTCTGTTGTGGGGTCCACCAATAATTAGTTATTTCGGGGCCGTCGTACGACCCGAATATTCCCCGACAAAACAAATATTGTCCGACAAAATAAAATTTGTACATAACATCCTTAACTTTCAATTTCGTCAATTTAACCACTTACTGTTTCAGGAAAAAAAAAATATATGAAGAAAAATTAAATTTTATATTTCATAAAATTCGGGGTCTTACAAACTATGTAAAAGTTCAAGTCGAAAGACACCACTTACTTATCTATGCTATATCTAATAAGAGAAAGAAGAATGTCAAAGAAAAAGGATTGCAAAATTATGAAAATAGGGGAGGATTGTTGGATATTTTTAAATCTATGAAGTATATAGTAAATATATTATATGTTGTCTATATAACCAACAAAAGAAATGGTTCACTTGGTTAAGAGAAATGAGTTGTAATGTTAAGGACTTGGGTTCAAGTCATAGCAACAATATTTTTACAATATATTTTTTAAAAGATGCAAACTAAGAAACGACTGTGGTTGGGTGGACTGCTCCACATCTTACTAGACACTAGGGGTGCACACAAAATCGACCAAAATCGAAAAATTGACCGGACCGGACCGAACCAAACCGTTACTATTTCAAACCGAAAAACATAAAACCAAAAAAATCGAATACTATAAAACTATAAAACCGAGACTAGTTCGGCCGGTTTGGTTTGGCTTCTCAAAAAATCGAAACCGACCGAACAATTTAAAGTTATAATATAATTTATATTTTTTTTAATAAATATTTTTTTTATATAATTATATATTTATTATATGTCTTTATTGTGACGAATTTACAAAATTTCTATCCTAGTGAGTGAGTTAGGTGATTTTTATTTTTCGGATTTAGAGAACTTCTATTATAATTAGTAGTTATTAAGTTAGTGATTTATTAATTATTATGAAAAATTGGCAATATAATAAATATCAAATTATTAATTACAGACCCGAATAACCGAATAAACCGACCGATTTAACTGAAATCGAATAAACTGATAATCGATTACGATGTAACAATTTGGGCGGTTTTGGTTTTTAATTTTATATAACCGACTTAAATGGTTTAGTTATTTTTTTTCCCAAAAAACCGACCAAACTGACCGTGTGCACCCCTACTAGACACTATACTTAAGAACCTAGTTCATATCGAGACTCGGAATTATATGATCCTTTATGATATAAAAATTCTCATTCTTGAGAAAATGTGGCAGAAGAACCATAACCTAAGAGATTGGCTTTCGGGTCCGCTGCAGTAGAAAGCTTGGCAAGCGTAAATACAGATCTTCGCTAATCGACATCTTCAAATGTCGTTATGTAGGAAAAATGACGCGTTACTGAACATTCAGAATATCGGGCTGATACCGGTGTTGACAACTAGGAATTGGCTCAACTGACAACTTGTTCATCAGTAAAGTAAGAAGCAGATAACGAGAGAGTCAAGTAAAACCTATCATTTGGTAACGTTAATCTATGATGTTAAACGGAGGATATGAACCTAGTGTAGTCCCTTCACAAAAATCACGCAGAATTGGGAGGTTGCCAACGGTTAATTGGGAGATGGGATGCCAATTAATTAATTAATTAATTGGAATACCACCTCTTCAAATGAGTGTTTGGTTAATTAATTAATTAATTAATTAAGATGCCACCTCCTCAAATAGGTGTTTAGAAATCTATAAACAGGTTGCAAATCTACCTAAATTACTTACTTCAATTATTTAATAAACCCCTCTCATGTTCTTAGAAAAATTTTCTTCTATCTCATTTATAGTTTTGCACTAAATTTGTTTCTACACAATAAATTCTAGTATAGAATAAAATATGGGTTTGTCTTATCTTAGGAGACTAATTCGTAGTAACTCTATGTAGTAAAAACAAGAGGTGGATATAGTCTTAAAGAAAGAGTAGTCAACCATTCGATTCAGGCTGTAATATTGTTGTTTTACGTCAAATACAAAGCGGGTTATAACATATATTAACAGTAGTAGTAGTAGTAGTAGTAGTAGTAGTAGTAGTAGTAGTAGTAACAACTATTATTGATTCTATTTAATTACACATTATTATTAAATAATATTGTAAG
Source organism: Hedera helix (assembly GCA_947179155.2). Classification (NCBI taxonomy): domain Eukaryota; kingdom Viridiplantae; phylum Streptophyta; class Magnoliopsida; order Apiales; family Araliaceae; genus Hedera; species Hedera helix. Next base: position 34,387,310 of record OX359268.1, on the reverse strand, counting down.
TTACATATTAGTCATAATGATGTAAGTTACAAATTATTAATAATATTATAATTTAAACAGAAAAATGGAGATTCACATTAAAATATTTAAATTAACTTGTTGTCAAATCCAAAATATGTTGAACTTCTTTTCTTTTGTTCCATATAATTAAATAAAATTACACAACTTATCCTTATAAAACAACTAGTCATCTTTTATTTACTCAAATATGGAACCAAAGACAAACTAGTTCTTGCATACAATTTTGCATCTTATCGAATGTCTCACTTTAGACATTGATAAATACAAGTCAAATGATTTTGACTTGAGTCAAATAAATTAATCTCTTATTCTCCACATAGAGGACAATAAACTACACCTCTTATACTTACTTAAATTATGTCCACAAATGAGTTTTATCAAACTTAAATAAGATAAATAATAAGTCGGGAAAGTATAAAATAAGGTGCAATATATAACAATCCCACACTTGTTTGAAAAAAAAAACTAATTTTATCCCAAACATTTTTTTATCATTCAAGGCTTGTATGTATAAATGAAAGTATGACGAACATTGAATCTTCTCTTAGTGTAAACAACTCAAAGTCATGTCAAAGTTGATGATGTCCGCAGATTGAACATCTACTCCCAAATAACATGACCATAATTTTCACACACAAACAAAACCCTCCTACCACTGTCAGTATTCTCAATACATTGTGCTAATATGGCCATGCACAAAATCCTATTTTATAAACCTCTAAGGGAGTAAATCACAACCCTCTATAATTTAGAAACGGCTCAACTTCTAATTCATATAGATCAAGTGTTTCACATGTGTTTATATTGCTAAGAACACAACAACTTTATTCAAAGTATAACTCAACATCGGTCGTGCAATAAACGTTACTATCTTAGACTACATATGGAACCACATCAATAGTAATACAGTCAACAACTGGAACTTGTTTTTCCCATTGAATCTATAAACTAGGAGTAACCTACAAATAGGTTGGGTTTCCATCACCCCTGACTCAAAGTGGTTTAAGTTTCATATCACAAGTAGTCAAACTTTCTAAACTTTGGTAAGAGTCTTAGTAATAAGATAAGCCTCACTTGACTTCCTCATAGACAAATATTATGATATTTTCTTGTATCAATTGTCTAACAAAAATTATATCTATGAACATGTCAAGACTTACCATTAGAGATAATCTCATATGTTGTATATGAAAACAATTTCATTATCACAATATAATGAGTTAATTAATCAATTTTGAAAGTGACCACAATTTGACATTTCAACAAAAAAAATTGATTTCATTTGCCTTTTAGATCATATAATAATAATATTACTTGTTACTTCAAGTAAATTATACTATTCACTAACGATAATAAATATCCACCTACTTGTGAAAATATAATTGTATATTCACTACTTGTGAATATTTTCTTACTTATTCAAGATCACAACTAGCTATGAATCCAAGATTAATAATTTGTACTTAATAATAATTTTTATTACCACAATATAGTGAAATCGGAGGCTTCAAATTATACCACAATCAATGTTTTAACAAACACCTTAATCCATTAAGCTTCCTTCACAAGATAATATTATATTTAAATAGTGAAATGAGAAGTATTCATTTGTTTCTTGCTTTAGCCAAAAAAATAATACCCTCAATTGACTGAAAATTCACCTACTTGTGAATTTATAATTTTTCTCACTAATATATAAATATCATTTATGTGATCTTTTGAAATATTGAGAAATCTAACATAAACCAATTTGCAACCACTAGTATATTTTTAAGTTTAAAACTAAAGGTGATATATGATCTCGTGCATTGTATATCATACATAAGGCTCCCACTAGCACTTGTGTATTCCAAATTTGTAAAAGCTAATCAAAATTAACTTCTAATGTACCACCACTATTAAAGAATTATGAAATTCTTCAATTTCAAGGTTATCAAACTTAGCTAAGAACATCTCAGTACAATTAAATTGGTTTAGTTGAAACCCCCACTATGTTTTCACATGATATTAAGATGACATTTATTTACAAGTCTTTCAACATAAATACAAAAGTAGATGTCTCTTAGTCTCGTTTACGTTGATAATATAATGTATAAATGATCAACATATCATTAATGTATACAAAAATTATCACATTATAGTTTATAAAATTGTACTGTTAGTGTAAACACATAAATAATTTTATATATATTAGTTCTCAGTTTAGACCACAAGCACATAACTATAATTCACACCTTAATTAGCCTCTTAACCGAAAAGAACAAACCATCTTGTTCATTCACAGTATACTCCTTTAATCAAATTTTTTGAAAACCTAAGTTGGAGTAATATCATAATCGGTGCTAAAATATTAAAATAGTTTATACCCTCTTGTTTAAAATCTTGAAATTATTTGTACTTTGAAAGTAAAATAGTCATTAGTGTCAAATCACTTATTCCTGTACAACGAATTTAGAATCTCAAGGTAATTATACTCATACCTAAGTATTATTACCTAATATATAATCCACTTTAATATTTATAGGTCATTTTTAATTTCACTAGTGAATTCATCACTATAAATATTTTGGATCATATTTAGGCTAATAAAATAGGTGTTTTATTTACCAAATTATTATATTCATGATTTCCTTCACCAAATCAATATTTTTCCTTCTAGATTTAGCTTATAACCTTGTAGAAACTTTGAGAATTAATTATGTGAAATATGTTCACATTTTAATGTCATTCAAAGAATTGTATTTCAAAGACTTTCATTTCATAAATTGGACTTCACAACAAGAACTCCATGGCCTTACTTTTTTAAACATAAATAAAATTATGCTCCAAATTGTTCGAAGGCCAAAGTTAGTCTATCAAAAATTGAAATTCTTAAAAGATCACTCCCGCACTTTTAAATAATTGAAATCTCATTGAATAATTTCACTTCACAATATTTTGCTCACTACTTAAAATAAATTTTAGATTAATTAACATTTTATGTAAAAATGTTAATTTCTATAAATATTACTTTCACATAAGAATATTACAAAACACTTCTTAGAACAAAAAATAAATTTTTGTACATCTTATGTATTAGTTATTCGTGTAAAGATTATTTCAACATAAAAATCTTTTAGAACACCCCTACATAAAAAAATAAGTTTTTATTTTCTGAATGTTCATAAAATCTCAAATTCAAAAATTATTTAACATGTGCATTTAAAATTATACATACATATATATATATATATATATATATATATATATATATATATATATATATATATATATATATATTCAAGTATATCAACGCGTAACATTTGACTCTATATATGTAAATAGTATGAAATTCATTATGTACAAATTATAGTGTAACTCATCATATTGCACAATTTTATTTGTATATAAATCACAAAATATAAAAATTTATATTTACTTTCTAATAAATTAATTTATCGTGTAGAAACAAAATAAAATTCACACATGAATTAACATATCCTCAAGATCCCAACTTGGACATGAAATGTCGTTATACCAACTGTGATTAAGGCCCAATGCGATTTCTCAATAGTGTCTTTTTGGATCATCTTAGCCACCACAGGCCCTAAAATGTCATGATTGAAAGTATTAATGATAGCAGCTTGAATTTTTACATGCACATTCAAGTATCTCATATTAACCGATGTGGGATTGATGTGTTACAATAATCATATTATATACAAGATTTATTATATAAAATTTACTTCTACAATATCTCTTTTAACTATTAATTGATAATTAATTTAGGGTTAAATGCATATATATGTAAGACCCCGAATTTATGAAATACAAAATTTAATTTTTCTTCATATATATTTTTCCTGAAACAGTAAATGGTTAAATTGACAAAATTGAAAGTTAAGGATGTTATGTGCAAATTTTATTTTGTCGGACAATATTCTTTTTGTCGGGGAATATTCGTTTTGTCGGGGAATATTCGGGCCGTACGACGGCGCCGAAATAACAAATTATTTGTGGACCCCACAACGGAATATTTGTCGGATATAGAAAACGACAGAAGTAACCTTTTTAAATAAAAATAGTCAACGGTGTTAACTGTTAAAATACCGGTGATAAAAGAATAGTAGCATACGGTAATTTATGGTATTTTCTGTAGCACACGGTACTCTACAGTAGCACACGGTATTGCACAGTGTCTCATATTATTGGTCTGATAATTGACACCGTAATTGTTACGCATCATTTCATCAATAATTGTCACTGCATAATATTTTATATTATCAATTCAATTATTGTTGCTACACAGTATTTTGCATTATTGATTCAATAATTGTCATTACACTGTATTTCATATCATCGAGTCAATAATTGTTGGTGCACTGTAGTTTAAAATTATTGAATCTAATAATTATCACAGTAGCAAATACACTATAATTTATATTATTAAATTAATAAAAATATGTAACGTGTTTCTTACATTATTGTGGTAACATTATTTTATATGTTGGACTCACAGGAAGAATAAATAAATAAATAAATAAAAAATAAAATAATTAATTTTACTATTTGAAATAGTAACGTGAATAGTAACGTGAATAGTAACATGTGGGACCCATGTGGGGCCCACATGAGAAATGAATTGCAAAGTTGCTGAATTTTTTTGGCGTGGGCGGCTGCTGAATTCTCAGGTTGGCGTGCAGCACGCCAACCCACCTACCGCGCATAGTAACATTTTTCTCCTATAAATAGCTTACTCAGCTGAATAGAAAAATCACACCTAAAACATAAAATTTTTCTATAAGAATTTTATAAGTTTTCTCTGAGAATAGTAAGGTTATTTTGAGAGTTTGAAAGCCAAAAGGAGTGCAGAAAATTTTCAAGTAAGTCTTTTATTAAAGAGTAGTAATTTCATAAATTCCTATTTTTCACGGTATTCACAAATCTTCCTTTAGAAGACTCTTCTTTAAGAAGATTCATTTTTAAAAGCTTTCTTTGGAAGATTTATTTTGGAATATTATTTTTAAAACTATTTAAAAGTAGTTATATTATACTACAAAAATTATGTTAAATATATATAATTTTGATAATTCATATTATACGAGTTATCATACACTTTGAAATTTATATGTGGTAATTACTAATTTTATTATAAAAATATAGGTTGATCAACCTCATTTAAATCAATATCCAGTCACGTGTTAAGGTAAGGGGTATCACTCTTTTCATCATCATAAATGGATATTATTTTCTTTCTTACTTGAAGGGATTATCATTCTTTGATTCTCGAAAATAATATCGTTTCTTTCTTGTGCCATTTATTTCCATGTATTAAATTGTGGGAATAACCTTACGGCGCGGTTTACCGCCTGTTGGTGAATAACCTTTTGTATTCATTCCTTATTAATCTTTGAGAATAACCTTACGGTGCGGATTATCGCCTGTTTGGTGAATAACTCTTCGTGTTCAAATTCTATTAAATTGTGGGAATAACCTTACGGTGCGGATTACGCCTGTTTGGTGAATAACTATTCGTATTCAAATTGATGGGAATAACCTTACGGTGCGGATTATCGCCTGTTGGTGAATAACCCTTTTTATTTGTCTCGTGTGGAAATAATTTGTCTACACGAATTATCACATGACACTTTTATTCCATATTCGTAAGTGATATCATTTTCCTTTATACTCATAAGGGATACCATCTTTTTCATCTTCCATTATTCAAACTTACTATGGTAAGGGATATTAATTCCCTTCACCTTTTGTTAATCAAACCTGCTACGGTAAGGGATATTATTTTCTTCCATACACCTAAATCGAAACTTATTATGGAACTATTGCTTCTATAAATCCTGAAAATATTATATGTTCCATAATAGTTGAATTTCATTAGTTCAACTGAACCTTCCTATTTTCTGAACATTTCTATTGAACTGTAATCGTTATTCTGAACTGTGGATCTTGAATATCATTTTTAAATTTCACTCCACATCATGTTGGCAATTTGGACATTATTTGAATCTGCACAAAGTAAACTTCCGATACTTATTGTTTATCCTGTTCTTCTGTTCATCATTTGTATCACTGTTATTTGTATTAATCATCAAGAATCAAGCTGTTGTGAATATCTGTGGCCGGGGGCACAGATGTGATATAATTGTTGAACAGATGATAGGTTAAAGGCGATATACTAGGTTAAAGGCGATACATCTGTTCGGTGTCTTTTATGACACGTGGTGAATGTTCTCTTTGGCCCGTAGTGCAAAGATGAACTATTGGTTGGTATGATTATGACCAAAGGCTGAATCTGGTATAATCATGACCGTTGGTGTTATATTGAATGTCTTTGGCCCGTAGTGCAAAGACGAACTGTTGATCTGCATGATTATGACCAGGAACTGTGAAGTTGTATTATCTTGACTAATGGTATTTCAGATGATAAAAGTTGATGATATTTTTACTAAAAAGAGAAGCGAGTGGACATTATAGTCTGCATTATTCTTCTAATAGATTGCTCATTCCGCTGCTATTATTGATCTGAACGTTGTTTAAGAATTTAACTGCAGTTTTTGATATAAACCTTGTAGTCTATTGTATTCTATCAAGAACTCAACTGTTGAAGGCTAATGATAAATTATTCGTCATTATCTTAGTCATGATATTTCTTACTGGGCTATTTGAGCTCACCCTTTCTTTTCGTTCCATTGTTTTTCAACAGGAGATGAGAACGTAACGGGGTCTAGCCGGGGAATGGAGTGAGAGTGCGGGGATAGCTATCATAGTCTTCACGTGTTATAAAATAGTGTGGCAATAATAATGAAGACTTAGTTGTGTTGTATTATCCACTGTATTGTTGTACGTTGTATTTCATTGTAATAATTTTGTTGTAGTCTTTTGACGACTCAAGTTTGGGCTGTGTGGGCCTAGATTTGGGGGCGTCACAGTTGGTATCAGAGCTTAGGGATATGGTCTTTAATGGAGATCTGGGGTTAGAACTAGGAGGGGAGAGACGAATAGAATCAGTCACTAATATGTCCTACATAAATTAGATTTTATTATCTAATGAGTTGATTTGAATATAGGGACATGAAGTGATGAGTCAGTTTATTTGAACTAACATTTATTTTGTGACCACAGTTTAGTATGACATCTGGAAATCAAGAGGTTAACTATGAAATACCCGAAGCGAATGTAGCCGAAAATCAAGAAGCCACAAACAATCCTCCTGCCAACTCAGGAAATAATATTCATGATAACATGATGAATGATGGATTCTTTAGGAATTTCATGCAGTTCATGCAGAATCAGGCAAGAGGAAATCCAGTTAACAATAACGGTAGAAACGCTGGTAATTTGAGGATAGTCACTGTCAAGCAATTTAAAGAATTGGGACCACCTGAATTCCACGGGAAGCCTGACCCACTCAAAGCGGAGGCATGGCTGAAGCAGACGACAAAAATACTTGATGTCCTACAATGCGCTGATGATCAGAAGGTGCCCTTTGCTACTTTTATGTTTCGAGGTGAGGCGGATCACTGGTGGGAAGCGGTAAAACGTATCCACCCTTCAGCACTTGAGATGTCTTGGACAGAATTCCAAGAGCTATTTAATGAAAAGTACTTCCCAGAAAGCATCCGCCATATGAAGGAAGTGGAATTCATTAAGCTGGAGCAGGGAAACATGTCAGTTTCTCAATATGAAGCTAAGTTTGCTGAACTGTCTCGTTTTGTGACTCATCTAGTAGATGACGAAGCACGGATGAGTCGGATGTTCTTACGTGGTCTAAGATTCGAAATCCGTCAACAACTTAGCTCTCATAAATTTAGTTTGTATTCAGATGTTGTTGATAGGGCTCAAAGGGTGGAGCAAACAGATGAAAAATTACAGCCAAGAGTCAATGATCAGAGAAATGATAACAACCACAGGAACGAGAACCATCGAGGAGGTAACCAACACTTCGGTGGTAATTCCACATCAAATAACAGAAGAGGAGAATCCAGTGGAAACAATTTCAAAAGAAAGAGATTCCATAATACTTATGGAAGGGCACCAGTACCAGCACCAGCACCGACCCCAGTTTCAAGGGGAGAAGATCGACCACCAGTGAGATGCTATAGGTGTGGTCAGGAAGGTCATATCAGCCCAAACTGTACACTGCAATCCAAAAAGTGCTACAGTTGTGGGAAAGAGGGTCATCTTGCGCGGTTTTGTCCTGCCACAAAATCAAGTCCAGCTGCAGTGATGATACCAAAAGCTAGCGCGGATAAGGGAAAATCTGTAGTTCAAGGGAGAGCTTTTGTTGTGACATCCCAAATGGCACGAAACTCGAACGAGGTGATAACCGGTAAGCTATTCATAAATTCTCGTGAAGTCTACGCTTTGTTAGATACTGGTTCTACCCATTCTTTTATCTCACCTGCATGTGCTCAGCGTTTAAACTTAACTCCTGAAAATTTGGACTTTGACTTATCAGTTGAAACCCCATTAGGAGAAATGACCATTACATCTACTGTCTATAAATCTTGCCTAGTTCAAATCAACAACCTCACATTACCTGTTGACCTTATTTCTTTGGAGATGCATGAATTTGATGTGATTTTAGGAATTGATTGGTTGACTACCCATCATGCTAAAATTGATTGTTTTCATAAGATTATTAGTTTTCATATTCCTAATCAACCTATCATGCAAATTCAAGCAACTAAGCCATTGAAATCTATAACTGTTATTTCTAGCCATAAAGCCATTCGTTTATTGAAAAACGGATGTCAAGCCTTTTTAGCCCATGTCACTGATTTGAACAAAAATACGTCAAACTTGAATGATATTCCCATTGTTAATGAGTTTCCTGACGTTTTTCCGGAGGAACTTCCTGGTTTACCCCCAAACCGTGAAATTGAATTTTGTATTGATCTTGAACCTGGTACCAAGCCCATTTCTAAAACTCCATACCGAATGGCTCCCATTGAACTTCAAGAGTTAAAAGTCCAACTACAGGAATTGTTGGATACTGGTTTCATTCGTCCGAGTGCATCACCTTGGGGTGCTCCTGTTCTATTTGTGAAGAAGAAAGACGGGAGTATGAGATTGTGCATTGACTACCGAGAATTGAACCATGTCACCATCAAAAACAGGTACCCGTTGCCTAGGATCGATGACATGTTTGATCAATTACAAGGTGCTCAACATTTCTCAAAGATTGATCTCCGTTCTGGATATCATCAGTTAAAGGTTAAAGCTGAGGACATTCCAAAGACTGCTTTCAGAACTCGTTATGGGCATTATGAGTTTTTAGTCATGCCTTTTGGACTAACCAATGCTCCTGCAGCTTTCATGGACATGATGAACCGAATATTTAAGGAATATTTGGATCATTTTGTGGTTGTCTTTATTGATGACATCCTCATATACTCCAAAAGTCGTGAGGATCATGAACAACACATGAGATTGATACTCCAGAAGCTCCGTGAGAACAAATTATATGCCAAGTTGAAGAAATGTGAGTTCTGGCTTGAGGAGGTCACGTTTCTTGGGCATGTGATTTCTAGTCAAGGAATATCAGTCGATCATGCGAAGATTGAAACGGTACTAAATTGGGAACAACCCAAGACAGTAACCGAAGTCCGAAGTTTTCTGGGCCTAGCTGGTTATTATCGGAGATTCGTAGAAGGATTTTCTCGAATCGCCACTCCATTAACTCAGCTTACTCGGAAAAGCACAAAATTCATATGGAGCGAGCAATGCGAGAAAAGTTTTCAAGAGCTTAAGAGGAGACTTGTTTCAGCTCCTGTTCTGACCATTCCATCAGGATCGGGAGAATTTGTCATATACAGCGATGCTTCAGGCAAAGGTCTAGGCTGTGTCCTTATGCAACATGGAAAGGTTATAGCCTATGCCTCTCGACAACTCAAAGATTATGAGAAAAATTACCCTACTCATGATCTAGAGTTGGCAGCAGTCGTTTTCGCGTTGAAGATCTGGAGACACTACTTGTACGGAGAGAAAGTGGATATCTATACGGATCATAAAAGTCTCAAGTATTTCTTCACCCAGAAGGAACTCAACATGCGACAACGACGTTGGCTTGAGCTGTTGAAGGATTATGATCACACAATCCAGTATCACCCGGGAAAGGCGAACGTTGTAGCTGACGCTTTGAGCAGAAAATCTTATGCGAGTACAAGTGCACTGCTGACAACACAAAAGTGTATTTTGTACGACTTGCAAAAGATGGAGATAGAGCTAAAGACACCAGGGACCCACTCGAAGATTGCTCACGTGCGAGTAGAACCAGCTTTAATCGATAAAATTAAAGCTGCTCAAGCTACCGATCCGGAACTGATAAACATGATAAAGAAAGTACAAGAAGGTACCATTCCCGAAGCAAGAATCGACGAGAAAGGAATAATTCGAGTCAACTCTCGACTCTGTGTTCCTAACGATCCTGAATTAAAGCATAAAATCATGATGGAGGCACACAACACGCCGTTTGCAATCCACCCAGGAGGTACCAAGATGTATCGAGATCTTCGACATACATTTTGGTGGAACAATATGAAAAGGGAGATTGCAGAGTTTATCTCAAGGTGCTTAACTTGTCAACGTGTCAAGGCAGAGCATCAAGTACCTAAGGGTCCTTTACAACCACTTGAGGCTCCCGAATGGAAGTGGGAACACATCAATATGGATTTCGTGATGGGTCTTCCCAAAGTTTCTCAAGGCTTAGATGCAATTTGGGTCATCGTAGATAGATTGACCAAATTCGCTCATTTCTTGCCTATACGAGAAAACTTTTCACTTGAACGTCTTGCCGGTATGTACATAAATGAGATCGTGAGATTGCATGGCATGCCAGTTTCCATAGTTTCTGATCGAGATCCTAGATTCACTTCACGCTTTTGGATCAGTCTACAAAAAGCTATGGGCACTGAACTACGTTTTAGTTCTGCATACCATCCTCAAACGGACGGACAATCGGAAAGGACGATCCAGACCCTCGAAGATCTTTTGAGACTTTGCGTACTAGATTTCAAAGGAAGTTGGGATAAGTACTTGCCATTGGTGGAATTTTCCTACAACAACAGTTACCAAGCAAGTATAGGTATGGCTCCATTCGAGGCTTTATATGGACGCAAATGTCGCTCTCCAGTATGTTGGAATGAGGTAGGAGAAGCAAAACTGTTGGGACCCGAGTTGGTACGCTTGACGACCGAAAAGATCCAAATGATCCGACAACGAATACAGACAGCACAAGAACGACAAAAGAGTTATGCCGGTCTTCATCGGAGAGATGAGAGATTCAACGTCGGAGATCATGTATTCTTACGTGTTTCTCCATGGAAAGGGGTTACGAGATTCGGAAAGAGAGGAAAACTCAACCCTCGATTTATTGGCCCATTTGAAATCCTCGATCGGGTGGGAACTGTAGCTTACAGACTAGCCTTACCACCAAGTATGTCTCGCATCCATAACGTTTTTCACATATCTATGTTACGTAAATATGTGAAGGACCCAAACCACGTCATTGAGTTAGAACCAGACGTTATAGCAGAAGATTTAACGTATGAGGAAGTACCTGTTAAGATCCTAGATAAGAAGGAACAGATCTTACGCTCAAAGGTTATACCTCAAGTTAAGGTTTTATGGAGGAACCAAGATATTGAGGAAATGACCTGGGAGCTAGAATCTGAGATGAAGTCTAGGTATCCATACCTCTTCGAAATGCCAGGTACGTCAATTTCGGGGACGAAATTTCAGAAGGAGGGGAGGTTGTAAGACCCCGAATTTATGAAATACAAAATTTAATTTTTCTTCATATATATTTTTCCTGAAACAGTAAATGGTTAAATTGACAAAATTGAAAGTTAAGGATGTTATGTGCAAATTTTATTTTGTCGGACAATATTCTTTTTGTCGGGGAATATTCGTTTTGTCGGGGAATATTCGGGCCGTACGACGGCGCCAAAATAACAAATTATTTGTGGACCCCACAACGGAATATTTGTCGGATATAGAAAACGACAGAAGTAACCTTTTTAAATAAAAATAGTCAACGGTGTTAACTGTTAAAATACCGGTGATAAAAGAATAGTAGCATACGGTAATTTATGGTATTTTCTGTAGCACACGGTACTCTACAGTAGCACACGGTATTGCACAGTGTCTCATATTATTGGTCTGATAATTGACACCGTAATTGTTACGCATCATTTCATCAATAATTGTCACTGCATAATATTTTATATTATCAATTCAATTATTGTTGCTACACAGTATTTTGCATTATTGATTCAATAATTGTCATTACACTGTATTTCATATCATCGAGTCAATAATTGTTGGTGCACTGTAGTTTAAAATTATTGAATCTAATAATTGTCACAGTAGCAAATACACTATAATTTATATTATTAAATTAATAAAAATATGTAACGTGTTTCTTACATTATTGTGGTAACATTATTTTATATGTTGGACTCACAGGAAGAATAAATAAATAAATAAATAAATAAATAAAAAATAAAATAATTAATTTTACTATTTGAAATAGTAACGTGAATAATGACGTGAATAGTAACGTGAATAGTAACGTGAATAGTAACATGTGGGACCCATGTGGGGCCCACATGAGAAATGAATTGCAAAGTTGCTGAATTTTTTTGGCGTGGGCGGCTGCTGAATTCTCAGGTTGGCGTGCAGCACGCCAACCCACCTACCGCGCATAGTAACATTTTTCTCCTATAAATAGCTTGCTCAGCTGAATAGAAAAATCACACCTAAAACATAAAATTTTTCTATAAGAATTTTATAAGTTTTCTCTGAGAATAGTAAGGTTATTTTGAGAGTTTGAAAGCCAAAAGGAGTGCAGAAAATTTTCAAGTAAGTCTTTTATTAAAGAGTAGTAATTTCATAAATTCCTATTTTTCACGGTATTCACAAATCTTCCTTTAGAAGACTCTTCTTTAAGAAGATTCATTTTTAAAAGCTTTCTTTGGAAGATTTATTTTGGAATATTATTTTTAAAACTATTTAAAAGTAGTTATATTATACTACAAAAATTATGTTAAATATATATAATTTTGATAATTCATATTATACGAGTTATCATACACTTTGAAATTTATATGTGGTAATTACTAATTTTATTATAAAAATATAGGTTGATCAACCTCATTTAAATCAATATCCAGTCACGTGTTAAGGTAAGGGGTATCACTCTTTTCATCATCATAAATGGATATTATTTTCTTTCTTACTTGAAGGGATTATCATTCTTTGATTCTCGAAAATAATATCGTTTCTTTCTTGTGCCATTTATTTCCATGTATTAAATTGTGGGAATAACCTTACGGCGCGGTTTACCGCCTGTTGGTGAATAACCTTTTGTATTCATTCCTTATTAATCTTCGAGAATAACCTTACGGTGCGGATTATCGCCTGTTTGGTGAATAACTCTTCGTGTTCAAATTCTATTAAATTGTGGGAATAACCTTACGGTGCGGATTACGCCTGTTTGGTGAATAACTATTCGTATTCAAATTGATGGGAATAACCTTACGGTGCGGATTATCGCCTGTTGGTGAATAACCCTTTTTATTTGTCTCGTGTGGAAATAATTTGTCTACACGAATTATCACATGACACTTTTATTCCATATTCGTAAGTGATATCATTTTCCTTTATACTCATAAGGGATACCATCTTTTTCATCTTCCATTATTCAAACTTACTATGGTAAGGGATATTAATTCCCTTCACCTTTTGTTAATCAAACCTGCTACGGTAAGGGATATTATTTTCTTCCATACACCTAAATCGAAACTTATTATGGAACTATTGCTTCTATAATTCCTGAAAATATTATATGTTCCATAATAGTTGAATTTCATTAGTTCAACTGAACCTTCCTATTTTCTGAACATTTCTATTGAACTGTAATCGTTATTCTGAACTGTGGATCTTGAATATCATTTTTAAATTTCACTCCACATCATGTTGGCAATTTGGACATTATTTGAATCTGCACAAAGTAAACTTCCGATACTTATTGTTTATCCTGTTCTTCTGTTCATCATTTGTATCACTGTTATTTGTATTAATCATCAAGAATCAAGCTGTTGTGAATATCTGTGGCCGGGGGCACAGATGTGATATAATTGTTGAACAGATGATAGGTTAAAGGCGATATACTAGGTTAAAGGCGATACATCTGTTCGGTGTCTTTTATGACACGTGGTGAATGTTCTCTTTGGCCCGTAGTGCAAAGATGAACTGTTGGTTGGTATGATTATGACCAAAGGCTGAATCTGGTATAATCATGACCGTTGGTGTTATATTGAATGTCTTTGGCCCGTAGTGCAAAGACGAACTGTTGATCTGCATGATTATGACCAGGAACTGTGAAGTTGTATTATCTTGACTAATGGTATTTCAGATGATAAAAGTTGATGATATTTTTACTAAAAAGAGAAGCGAGTGGACATTATAGTCTGCATTATTCTTCTAATAGATTGCTCATTCCGCTGCTATTATTGATCTGAACGTTGTTTAAGAATTTAACTGCAGTTTTTGATATAAACCTTGTAGTCTATTGTATTCTATCAAGAACTCAACTGTTGAAGGCTAATGATAAATTATTCGTCATTATCTTAGTCATGATATTTCTTACTGGGCTATTTGAGCTAACCCTTTCTTTTCGTTCCATTGTTTTTCAACAGGAGATGAGAACGTAACGGGGTCTAGCCGGGGAATGGAGTGAGAGTGTGGGATAGCTATCATAGTCTTCACGTGTTATAAAATAGTGTGGCAATAATAATGAAGACTTAGTTGTGTTGTATTATCCACTGTATTGTTGTACGTTGTATTTCATTGTAATAATTTTGTTGTAGTCTTTTGACGACTCAAGTTTGGGCTGTGTGGGCCTAGATTTGGGGGCGGCGTCACAATATATCTATGACCCCTATGTATACACTCGTTCACACATTGTAACCCCATATTTAAAAGCTCTCATCTCGCTACCCAAAATATCGTTAAGTAAATATTTCGGACCATTTCCAGCCTTCTGGCCAACGTGTCACAATTTCATTGGCCTAAAGACTGAAAATGATCCAAAATATTTACTTAACGATACTTTGGATAGCAAGATGGGAGCGTTTAAACATGGAGGTACGAAATACAAAATAATACATATTTCGGGGTCAAATATGCATTTAACCCATTAATTTATTGCCCATTAACAAGGTAATTTATTTTCAAAATTTATGCATACAAATTCCAAATAATATTACACACTAAATATTGTTTCAAATTTTATATACATAAATTTGTTCAAGAAAAATACAAAATTACTTACCTTCATAAATAAATTAATTTAGAACAAATTTGTTATACATAGACATAAGTAAATTTCACAAGTTTTACTACAACTCCTAATAATAAATTAATTTCAATTAGTTTATAAGAACAATAATTTTCTTAAAGCTCATGCATATACACTTTTAGTAATATTATATATTCATAAAATATCACTTGTCAATATATATGCATAAGTTAAAATTTGTTCCACTATGAACAATTATCAAATTACTTCCAAATCAATTAAAACTAATCAAATTAATTTATTATATGAGATTATAAGTAAATCTATTCGTACTCACATAGGTAAATATCATCTACACATGATATAATACATCACTATATACCATTTATGTATATATACTTATAAAATAATAAACAAACATCATTCTCTAAAATAAAGTAAAAATTTATAACACACCTTCTTAGATAAAATACGAAGAACACTACATCAACTTTGATGTCATCTTCATTTGATATTTTCTCGCATTGGTTTTTCTTTTCATCCACAACAATTTACACACTAGTAAATTGAAACAACTCTTCCACTTCCATTTCTATAATTCCATTCTTTGAAAATAGTGTTTTAATTTATCTCACCAAAATCATGACTCCAACAAATCAATAAAGACCTTAAAATTATTAGAATCGTAGTTTTATAGAGCCATAAACCAAAATTAGTCGAAAAATATGACATTGGCGATGTCTGTCTTGAAGGTCTTTATCGCACCCACCACGATTGATTTGCTATGAGTTACAGGCGATATACTTCCAAGATATATGCGAAGTTTCAAAGTTGAACAATCTTGTGATAGCAATTCACAAAATGTTCTAATCAAATACTTGTTTGCGATAGTGATAAAAAAAAAACTAAGAGAGAAGAAAATCTTATATGCAATTTTTCTTCTTATAATGTAAGTATTTTCTATATCTCATATACACACACACACACACACACACACACAATAGTAATAACTATTATTAATTCTATTTAATTACATATTATTATTACATAATATTGTAAGTTACACATTAGTCATAATGATGTAAGATATAAATTATTAATAACACTATAACTTAAATAGAAAAATGGAGAGTCATATTAAAATATTTAAATTAATTAGTTGTCAAATCCAAAATATATTGGACTTCTTTTCTTTTGTTTTATATAATTAAATAAAATTACATCACTTATGCTTCTAAAGCAATTAGTCATCTTTTATTTAATCAATATGGACCCAAGACAAACAAGTTTTTACAAATAATTTAGTAACTTATCAAATGTCTCACTTTAGACACTGATAAACAGAAGTCAAATGATTCCAACTTGAACTAAATGAATTACTTTCTTATTCTCCACTTAGAGGATAATAAACTACACTCTTTATATTTACTTAAATTATGTTCACAAATATTTTTTATCAAATTCAAATAAAACAAATAATAAGTCATGAAAGTATAAAATAAAGTGCAATATATAACATCAATGAATCAACTCGATCATCCTGAAGTGTTGCATCGCCGAGAATACTCAAAAAGTCTTTGTAAGCACAGAAATTATGTACCTTGATAGGGTTAGGGTTCGTAGTTATGGTGGTGGCGAGAAATCCACAGAAGATACATAATCGGTTGAAAGATTGGAGAGGGGAGAAGAACCGGTGAGCAACTATCAAATTAACAAGTGGCAAAACTCTCAGGATCACGACGTAACCGTTGGTGTCCGAAAGTCATGACAAGTGTTTCAAGTGAATTCAAGATAGGCAAACTAACACTTTCGTTTACTCGATTCAGAGTCAATCACAAGTTCTCAATTACTTCCAACTTATTCTATATTGAGAGAGAGAGAGAGAGAAAGAGCGTTTAGATGGACAAAGTTCTCAAAGTGTCCAAAGTCCCTTCACTTATCAAGTGAAGGGATATTTATAGACACTAGGTTATGTGTCAGGCACATGTCAAAAAGAAAAATTTCAGAAATACCCTTAATGATAGTAAATTCCTAGAATACCCTGGGTTACTCGAGTAGTGCCCAAATTATCCAATTCTTCTAGCCATCAATTCAATCCCTCAACTGATTCCCAGTAAAAGTTGTTCTCATAAGCCTTCTACCTCGAGACTCATGACAACACCTTTTAAATTATACATTTAAGATTGTATAATGTCTAGAAAGATTGAATAAATCAATTTTATTGTCGAAGAAATGCATCACGAGACGGGAAAAGAAACACCCCAATGGGGTCCACCCTAAAGGGTCTTCATTCCGTCTTTTTCGGTCTTCATTCGTTTATTGTTCGTTTGTTCGTTATTCGTTACTTATTTTTTATTTTAGTTCATTCAATGTGTACCCTAATTTTATTTCTGGGCTCACATTTGCCCTCTGCACGTGAGTCACAGCTTGGAAGTGACGATCGTGCATAAAATTTTGAGTTTTCAAAGGGTCGATATTATTTTTATCATAACTTTTGACTCGATTGGACTTTCGGGACCTATAATATGTCGAAATGACCGTATTGACGAGTACTACAAAACTCATCACCAACAACCATGACAAACACTGTAAAAAGTCCAAAAAAGACTCAAAAGCATGTGTTTTGGCCTTTCGAAGTTTTTTCGATCTTTTGGATTTTTTTTAGATTTCTTCATATTTTGATTATTCATTTCATATTTAAGCTTTTTAGTGTTTAAAAGATATTTTCACATATTCTAGGGTTGAACCCTTCGTGAAATTACATACCTTAAGTAGAATTTTTAGGCATCTGAAATCTAAAATTTAAGAAGCAAAATCCCTAGGGCCGAACCCTAGGGAGGCGAACCCAATTGTTTATCGCGGTTTGGGATGGTTTTTTTAGAGTTATTATTTCTTTGTTCCTTGCTTCTTTTCGGAAGTTCAAATGAAGTTTGCTTGAAACGGGAACATCGAAACTTTGCCTCAAGGCTAGACCACCTAAAGTGGGTGAACCCTAGGGGGCGAACCCTGGGGGTCTTTCCCCTCCTTCATTAATTTTGTCTTTATTTTTCTTCTTTTCTTGTGTAATTATATAATTTTTTGTGTATAAATCTTCTTTTGATGGTTATTTTTTCTTGTTTTATGTGTTTTCAATATATTCACAAGGCTTTTCCAAGTCTCTTCATCTTAAAGGGACTTTCACTTTTCAAGGAAGAATTAACTTCTCTGACGTGAGGAAAAAATATGTTTCAAGTAACTAACACGTCAAGGAGGATTTCGAAAGAGGTATGCGTGAAAAACCCCTAAGGGGCCGAACCCTATGAGGGGCGAACCCTAGGGGGGGGGGGTTTCACCACCCTAGGGGGCCTAACCCTAGGGGAAATTTACATTTTTGCTCTTTTATTCATTTCTTCATGTTTCGTTTCGGTGGTTCAAATCAAGTTTTCCTTAGAAAAAATTGTCAAAACTTTGCATCAAGACAGGACCACCTAGGGTAAGAGAATCCTAGGAGGACAACCCTAGGTTTTTGTCTTTCGATCAAGTTTATCTGGGTTTTTGTCTTTTTTGACTTTCATTTAATTCCTTAGGATTAACTGTGAACCTTAGTTTAGGTTCACATTTGCCCCATGTACATAAGTCACGTTTTGAGTGAGTCGCATGCGTAATACTTTAAGTCGCTGAGTCCTTAGGATTAAGTGCCTTAGACTCTTTTAAAAATATATAATTGTTCGGGTCGAAGGCTTAGGGTCAATCACCTCATCACTTTTGAAGTAAAAATGTAACTTTTTTCGAGTTCGAGGACTTGGTCAAATCGGGGTGCCTCGATCACTTTTTGAAGAAAAAATGTAACTTTTCGGGTCAAGGGCTTAGGGTCAATCGCCTTATCACTTTTGAAGTAAAAGTGTAACTTTTTTCGGGTTCGAGGACTTAGTCAAGTCGGGCTGCCTCGATCACTTTTTAAAGAAAAAGTGTAACTTTTTTTTGGGTTCAAGGACTTGGTCAAATCGGGGTGCCTCGATCACTTTTAAAGAAAAAATTGTAACTTTTATATATATAAATTATTTTGTCACTTTTGAAGTTCAAATTTTAACTCTTATATATGTAAATTCAAATCGTTTTCGTCACTTTTGAAATTCAAAGTGTGACTTTGAAGAAATTCTTTGCTCAAGATATAATGCATTTATTTAATAATATCAAGAGACACAAATAAAAACGAGAAAGTACCTTATTTGACAATGACTCATCTAATATGTCGACTCACTGTAAGTGATGGCTGATGGTTCCAGATTATTTTCATTCTTTTTTCTCTTTTCCCCCATGTGGCTTTAGTTGAGAATCTGGTAAAACCACAATAATTGTCTTCTTACCCTTCTATATAACGGTCTCGCGGCTCTCTGGTAATAATTCAATTCATCCCAAATCTTGTGCAAATGATGCAAGTGTTGTGAAGAAGTTGCAAGCCATGGTAATAATGTAGGGCTGAAAGGCATCCAGAGCACCATTGTTATATATGCTGACGAGATTCTTTTCTTCAATTAGTTCTACACACTTTTGTGCTTGAGTGTTGAATCTATTGACATAATCTAATAACCCTTCGCTTAATTTTTGTGTGATTCTCATCAACTCTACTATGGTTCTGCACATAGAAAAATTTCTTTAAAAATTGTAACTTCATGTCATCGCAATCCTGAACCGACCACTTTTCTAAATTCTAGTACCAACTAAAGGCACCATTTGTTAGCGTTTTGTTGAACTCCTGCAACACGATATTATGATTACCGACTTCATCGTGAACCAACCAGGGAACATTGATTCCACAAATCTCCTCATTGTATTTCGAGAATTGTGGAGGGTGTTCAATATAACTGTCGGATAAGGTACTCTACGAACATATGCCGAATAAGGAGGAGTGAAGTCTAGTTATGTGGGCCTGATTATTTGTTTGTGAAGTTGGTTGATCACATTTATCATGTCGTTTTTGGTTACATACTGACTTGACATATGAACCTCTCAAGGAGGTGTGGCCATCGGAGTCTGTATTTGTGAAAATGGTGATATGGTGGTTGGAATTATTGCTGGTCGAGGCAGATTTATTTCTATTTGGGGTAGTGGTATGTCACCACTATTCTGGGGCTCTAGAGTGATGGTTGGAATTTGTTGAGTTTTCGTTATTGGAGGTGCATTTTGAGTGTCGTCGTTGTTGTTTCTCACTCCTGCTCGCATTCCTTGCGAACTTTGTGGAAACATGGCACTCGTGTTTACTCCATGGTATTTTGCTCTCTTATTGCTTCCTCACTTTATACTCCCGTGTTTACTGTTATGGCACTCGTGAGTTGTTAATCAGCCATTTGCGGTGAAGTGCTGCTCGTAATCAGTGAATCTCTTCTCGTGGCTCTCCTACTCCGAGTCGTGGATATATCATTCACAAATTCTCACCTCCCCAGCAGAGTCACCAAAATAATGTAGGCACATAAATTATGTACCTTGCTAGGGTTAGGGTTCGTAGTTATGGTGAAGACGAGAAATCCGCAAAAGATATAGAATCGGTTAAAAGATTAGAAAGGGAAGAAGAACCGGTGAGCAACTACCAAAGTAATACGTGGCAGAACTCTCAGAATCACGACGTAACCGCTGGTGTCCGAGAGCCGTGACAAGTGTTTCGAGTGAATTCAAGATAGGCAAGCCAACACTTTCATTCACTCGATTCAGAGTCGATCACAAGTTCTCAATTCCTTCAAATTTATTCCTTGTTGAGAGAGAGAGAGAAAGCGTTTAGATGACCAAAATTCTCAAAGTGTCCAAAATCCCTTCACTTGTCAAGTGAAGGGATATTTATAGGCTCCAAGTCATGTGTCAGACACATGTCAAAAAGAAAAATTTCAGCAATACCCTTAATGATAAAAAAAAATCTAGAATACCCAAATCATCTAATTCTTCTAGCCATCAATTCAATTCTTCAATAGATTTTCAGTACAAGTTGTTCTCATGAGCCTTATGCCTCGAGACTAATGACAACACCTCTTAAATTATACATTTAAAATTGTATACTATCTAGAAAGATCGAATAAATTAATTTTATCGTAAAAAAAAAACATCACGGGACGGAAAAAGAACACCCTAATAGGGTCCACCCTAGGGGGCGAACCTTAAGAGGTCTTCATTCTGTCTTTTTCGGTCTTCATTGTTTATTCGTTCGTTATTCATTGTTTGTTATTTATTTTTTATTTTAATTCATTCAATATGAACTATAATTTTATTCATAAGTTCAGAGTCTTTAAGTATCTCTAACTCCGGTTCTGGAAAACCCTTCGAAAGTACGGACACCAACTGCACTTAGCAGTGTAAATGGTCACTGGATTGACATCATACCTTCTCTATTTCAAAAATAAAACATACTGCTTTAAAATTACAAGAGGACTAACCGAAGATAACAAAGTAACAGTAACACACAAAAACAGAACAGTCCGGCCACTAACTGGAAGCACACTGAAAGGTGGATAAAAGGTGCTATCCGCATATTATTATGCGGTAGGTAAAAACAAATCTAATAAATAAATATTTCTACTACATAATAATGGTGTGAAGCCTCCATTTTTGACCGGAAGATGAAAAAGTCAATTGTTATATATGTCTGGTTCCGCATAACAGTTTTATAGACCAGTTGTACAGTTAAGCGGATAGTATTAATCCCAGCCTTTGGACCAAAAAATGAACGCCTGGATCATACTTGAATGGATAGGATAAGGATTCTCATCTAATTGTGAATATAGATTACGCACATTAATTGATTCTTTTATTTACAATTATTTATAAATAAATAATTTATTATTATTTTTTTAAAATAATAAAAATTAAATTATTATTTAATTTAAAAATATTATAAAAAGATGCATTTATAAAGAAAATAACAGTGATATGGTGTTAAAAAAAAAAATTATTAATAAAGACACATGTTAAGCGCGGAAAACAAGAGATAGGATTCACAAAATATTATTTATTTATGTATTTATATTGAATTCAATGTATAAAAAAATAATATACTAGTGAACTTCATGTATTGAATTCAGTATAAATATATAAATAAATAATATTTAATATGTTTCATCTCTTATTTTTTATACTTAACATGTACTTTTAAGATACATGTTAAAAGAACCCTTAAAAAAAATAGCGGAGTCAATTAATCTCACTCTACATGGCACTTCGATATTCATTAATAGTCTTAAAATAATAATTTATAAAATTATAATTTTTCCGAACAAACATGAGTCTACCGACTAGTCGTTAGGCCTGACTGAAGTCTCTAACGGCACTAGCGACAATCCCTCACAAATACGAATTACCTTATTAGATCACTACCTATACGGCTATACATACCTATATTTATACTCACGTATCTTTGTAATTAATCTACACTCAAATCAGAACATATACGAGGAGCGGGGATATCAAGTCGTGTTTCTCTTGCTTACGAAAATTATTATTTGGAATTTTGGAGTACTACCGGGCACCAGCACTTGTATTGGGACCCATTGTGGGTCCTAGGACAATGTATTCAATTGGTGTGAGAACGTTAATCTTTTGGTACCCTAGGCACTGTCGGTTAAATACTATTCGTTTTTGAATATTAATCATTGATTTATTATGATAAAAATAGATGTGATCCTAATCTACATTATAAAGCCTCTGGATGAGGTTTGATAATATTATATAACGTTTGCTCTTTTTCTTTCTCATTTGTCCTTTTAAACTTTACATATATTATTATTTTATACTTTTAATTTAATTTTTTATATATTTTTTATTTAATCCTCTAAAATATTAATTTTATTTGACATAATTTATACACGTAAGATGTGTGCAGCGAATGCTAGTTGCTAGATAACTTCTCGAATTCTATTATGAGAAGAAATCTTACTTTTAGTATAAATTTATTTTGAAAGTAATCTTATTTATAGTAGATATTTTTATTATATAAGAGTGTCTTAATTAGATTATGAAAAAAGGAGTTGTGGGTACTTTATAAATAAAATTTTATGTTTAGAAAGCGAAAAAACAACCAACATCTTAGAAAATTGAAAGATAGTGTAATTGAATTTTGGGTTGGTCTGTGAGGGAGGTTTTTTTAGTTTTTATTTCGTGCAAAAAATTGTACTGTAGAGATTAATATATTGAAGTTAATTTTATGAATTAGGTTATTGAATACTAAACCACGTTAAATATTTTGTTATTTTCTCTATTAATTGTATTGTTTTATTTTGCTTAACTTAATTTGCATCAAGTGGAATCAAATCTAGGTTTATTAGATCGGAGATAGAGGAAATTAATTTATGTAATACGATAGCAATGAATTTGGGTAAATTTAAGTTTCTAATATTGATGAGAAAATAAATTTCACGTTTGTGACAAAGAAGTGTGCAAAAGATCTTTTGGTGTTGTAAGAACTTGTTCAAACTTTAGAGGAGAAAAAACTAGACGAGGTGATCAAAGAAGCAAATTGGTAAATAATTCACAATAAGACAATAAGCACAATACGTTCATTGTTAGCACCTGAGATAAAGTATGATGTGTTGAAAGAGACTGATTTAAAAAAATTATGGGAAAAGCTTGAGAAGAGTTATGCTTCGAAGTCGCTAACCAACAGATTGTGCTTAAAGATGGAATTGTACTCCTTAAAGATGGATGAAGGAACGAATCTCCATGATCATCTAAATACTTTTAACAGATTAATGTTTTAATTGTTGAATACAGATGACAAATTAAAAGATGAGGAGAACTCATTACTCTTATTGCCCAAGTCTTATAAGTCATTAATATTAATGGTGAAAAAATTAATTTTGATTTTAGATGAAATGATTATTATTTTGCGAAAAAAATCAAAAGTTTATGAAAAAATAAAGTAATAATATTGGCGAGTAAACACTAACGGTTGAGAGTTTCAATCAATGGAGACTTCAATGGAGAGATAATAGTAGAGGAATATCAAGATTCAAGCCAAAAGATTATAGTGATAGAGAGTGTTACTATTGTGGAGAGAAGAGTCACACATCCAATATCAATGCAGAACATTAAGACAAGATATGAAGAGTTTAAGGAACTATCAAGAAAAAGTGAAGGAGAAAGAAAAAGTTGAATATGCTAATTTGCTTAGTTAGTTGAAGAATAAGTTATTTTAACAACTAAGAGTGATAATAATGAAGATGAATAGGTATTGATTTTGCGGCTTCTATGCATATAAGCAAGGAGAAAGATTGTTTTGAGAGTTTGAAGTAAGATGGATAATTTGGCTACGTTAATGCGGTGAATAAAAAGAGATTGAACATTTAAGGTGTTGGAAGTGTTCATTTCAAACTTTATGATTGTTTTACGAAGATTCTTGATAAGATATATTATGTCCCTAGTTATGGTGATATTATGATTTCATTGGGCAAGAAAATTCCTGCAAAGTGTTCAAAGAAGACAAATTAATTCTTCAAGATCAGAAGAATGAAAAATTAATTTGTTTGCTAGATGGACAGTCTATATGTGAAAAGAAGACCAAGAAGAGCAACCATCGAGTAAAGTTCAAAGATGACGTTCGTATTTGGGGATTTAAGTCGAGGAAATAATTGTTAGGTAACTCATAAAATTTTATTATGAAAATGAATTTTATTTTTGGTAAAAAATTATTTTAGAAGTGGTCATATTTGTAGTATGTATTTTTATTATTTGAGAATGTTCTAATTAAATTAGAAATAAAAGAGTTATGTGTACTCTATAAATAGAACCTTATGTTTATATAGAAGCAACACAATTAAGATGTAGTAACATCTTAGAGAATTAAAAGAAGATATAAGTGAGTCTTAGGTTAGTGTGTGAGAGAGAGTTTTTTCAAATTTTATTCCGTAGAAAAAGTTATACTGCAGATATTAATATATTAAAATTAATTTTGTGAATTATGTTATTAAAAATCAAACTATATTAAATATTATATTATTTTTCTCTCTTAATTGTATTATTTATTTTGCTTAACTTAATTCCCATCACTAAAAAAATATAAATAACCTTCTTATGACTAACAAAAACTTTATATAGATATAAAATTTAGACATAAATATTATTTAATTTTATCTATTTATATTTTAATTTTTTATTATAAAAAATAAAAAATAAAAATAAAAATAAATTAAATTAAATAACACTCGTATTTAGTTTTCATATTCTATTTTCATGTACAAGATGAGGTGTACATACATCAGGGAGGGATGGTGCTGCTGGCACTTGGCACTTGGCACTTGTGATGAGACTACTCCAACCAGGGACTCTTTCTATTAGTAATATTAGTCTTCTGTTCACACTTGATTACCCATCAATCAATTTTGTCTGTGGGCCTAGTGGGTCCCATTATAGTGTATACGTGTTTGTAACGTGTAATATTCCACACGATAAGAAAAACAAGCCAGAAAAATAAAATACAAAAAACAAAATGCATGCACGCAGCACATTTTGGCATTTATTTCACGTTTTTCCCCCACATATTAATTGCTCCTCTTTTTTTTTCTGTCTGCAACGGTTACTATATTTATAATAATATTTAAGTAAAAAAATAATAATAAATCCAACTTAATTCCAAACCCTAACATAAATTTTCTTCCGTTACCATATACTAGTACGGTATTAGTAATTAATTTTCTACACATCTCTATTTATTCATCCACAATATTTCTTTCTAATCACTAGCCAGTATCTGTCATTCTCAATATAATCAGTATTTGTTAATTTCACTATTATATATTTTCCTTTCGTGTGTATTTTTTCTTTTATAGGCGAGGTATTCAAGAACCTTCCATATATCTCCAATTCTACGCTCGTCGGTAAATTTGTCTGTTCTTATTATAGCTGGTATATATATATATATATATATATACACACACACACACACCCATTATCTCTCGAGTCTTATAGTATTACTAGCAGTAAGTAATAACCATGGACTCTGAAAGATTGAGGATATTATTATGCCTTTTCTTGATTCAGTATTTTGCCGGTTCATCTGTTGACGCTTACAACAAATTCAGCGTCGGTGGAAAAGATGGGTGGAGCTTAAAACCTTCTGAGAATTACAATCATTGGGCTGCGAGATCGAGGTTCCGAGTTAATGACACTCTTTGTAAGTCTCATCAAATCTCTCCTCCATCGTCTATACATATATTTTGGTTATGAAATCTTGTAAGGCATGCACTAGATATGATCTTACGGAGTTCATTTTATTATCTGTTGTTGAGAATCTAAAAAGGAAATTTATATTTTCTTAAAAAACTCCTGTCACATAAATGTTAGACGAAAGTACTCATATTTATGTGAATAAAATATTTTGAAATTATAAAAATAATAATTACATTAAAAAATGTAACTTTTCTACTGCAACATGTTTTGTGGAGAAGACTCATCCATCGGAACTGGATAATTTCGTGTATTTTTAAGTTCATACCTTATAGTGTAAGATGAAATTTTCCTTTTCTAGAGTAAATGTTGCATTACAAACTTTGGGGCTTGAAAAATAATTTTTTAAGCCGGCAATATCAATACCTTTTTTATATATTAATTGGTGTTCAACAAACAATATATATATATCCTTCGTAATATATGTATGCATTGTGTTTTTGTAGCTTTCAAATATAAGAAAGAATCGGATTCTGTTCTAGTAGTGAGCAAAGATGACTATGAGAAATGCAACACCGCCAAGCCCATCATCAAATTCGAAAACGGGGATTCTGTTTTCAAATTTGATCGATCGGGTGCTTTTTATTTTATCACGGGCAATAAATCTAACTGTGATCAAGGTCAAAAGCTGGTTATCGTTGTTATGGCCATCAGGAATTATCCCCCCAAACCTCCACTTGCTCCGGCGCCGGCGACTCCCGCCCCTTCCGGTGCTCATACTCCGTCTCTGACACCTGTTCCATCTGCGGCAAGTCACAGTCCAGTTCCATCTGCGGCGAGTCACAGTCCAGTTCCATCTCCGGCATCTTACACTCCGGTGCCATCTCCGGTTAGTCTGACACCGGTACCATCTCCGGTTAGTCAGGCTCCGGAGCCATCTCCGGCATCTTACACTCCGGCGCCATCTCCGATTAGTCAGACACCGGTGCCATCTCCGGCATCTTACACTCCGGCACCATCTCCGGTTAGTGAGACCACAGGGCCATCTCCAGTACCTTACACTCCGGTGCCATCTCCGGTACCTTACACTCCGGTGCCATCTCCGGCATCTTACACTCCGGTGCCATCTCCGGCATCTTACACTCCGGTGCCATCTCCGGCATCTTACACTCCGGTGCCATCTCCGGTTAGTCAGGCTCCGGTGCCGTATCCGGCTCCTTTGGCCCCATCTCCATCATCTGAGGGTCCGGTACTGGCGCCTGCAAACACTCCTGCAGCGCCAACTCCGACGGCCTCGTCACCTCCGGCTTCATCTGCACCTCCTGCGCCGACACCATCTGGAAACACTCCGGCGGATATTAGTTCACCGCCGGCTCCGCCTAAATCAGTTGCTTCCGGGTTTACTAGTCCTTCGGTTGGGTTGGTGTCACTTTTGTTAAGTGTGGCTTTGGGTGGTTTTGTTACTTCTTATTAGGGAAACCAGATGGGTTTCTTTTGGGGGGTTTTGTTCATGTGGATTCTTCTTCTTTTTTCTTTTTGACTATTTTATTTTTTATATTATTTTACAGAGTGATTCGCTTTCTCAATGTTGAATTTTATTATAGGTTGTTGAAATTTATAGATGAGTATTATATTATTTTTTATCCTCCTAATAAATTGTAATAACAAAAAAAATCATATAATATTATTATTAATAAAACGAAGATTAATTAAAATTTTCTTGTGCAATTGAGTTGATTAATTATGTGTGAATATATATATATTAGAAATGAATTAAGAGAAGGATTAGTCAATAAATTAATCAAGTGATTAAGAGCTTGAGTTATGAATTAATTAAACTTAAATATAAGTCTTATGTGGCAATGTGAGAGATTCAAGTTAAATTATGAACTAAGTTTCATAAGAAGTATAAGTAAATTAATTATATATCTAATGAACTAACTTAAGTGTTATGTCCGTGTAATCCAATAAAGATAATTAAAGTAAGCCCAATATGAGCATTTATATGTAATATGATTAAATGAATTGTCTCGCTCAATAAGATTAAATTAGAGGTCCAATGATATTTAAGTTGGTTAGCCCAAATGTGGAGTCCAATTAAGTGGAAAGTGTGTGTGTGTGTGTGTGTGAGGAAAAAACAAGCCACAAAATCCGGCCACTCCCATTCCCATTCTCCCAAAAACTTGTGGAAAATATGTTATGTTTAAAATAATGCCAAAATCCCCAAGCCATACTACTTTTCCCTAAATCAAGAGATTAGGTTAAACTTTTAACCTAATCCTTGTAGCTCATGATGAAGGCCTAAAAAGTAAGTGTATATTATACATATATACATGTGTATGTAGATATATGAGAAGCTCCTATAAATAAGAGACCTTAGTTGAAGTAACAAAGTTTGTTTTATTTGGTGTAGCTCATTAAGTGTAAAACTAGAAAGAAAGGGAGAAAAAAAAAAGAGCTTGAGCAAAAAAATTGCTAAGTGTAGAGGTTACTTTGGTGGAGTAAGGAAGAAGACCTGCAAGCTACTTAAAGGTTATCCAAAGAACGAGAATTTCGAATTAATACTAAGCGATAATTCAAACAAGTTTCCTAAACCTACTCGATTATGATATCGTGCAAGTTTTTATTACAAATAATACTTGAAAATTTCTTCAAATTGATGATAATATTGTTGATCGCACTTATATGCATTCGAAAGATTATTCTTTATTGAATTATGGAAGCATAATTGTTCCATTATTCATGAATTATTTAAGAAGAAAGTTTATGTCACTTGTTTCGGCTAAATGATTATCAAATGAATTATTGAATGTAACGTTTTGAAAAGCTAATACAAACCAAATAGTTGGTACGGACTCTTAAAATAAAACTGCGATGAACAACCCTTATAAAAGGAGAAATTTTATGTCAGAAGATCGACTTTGCGCGCTATGTTTGAATGTTATGCATAATATAGGGTACAATAAGCTGATCACCTTAAGTACTTGCAGAGAGTGAAAATTAATTAATCTTTGTGATTAACTTACACTCTTGAGGTAATTCATTGAAATACTTATTATCACTCTAGAAGTTCACGGTCCATAGTAACCTCTTAGTATGAAAGTCAAAACTCTTCTTTCATCATAAATGACTCATTACTTCCCATTGTTTCATGATTATTGAATATTGTTGAAGTTTCAGAATGTTAAATAATTTTTTACTTGATTTTCATAACCGTCGTATGTTATAAACTTGTTGGGCAATTAGTTACTTACTCTTGCTTTAACAAATTTTACAGTTAAGCCCAAGAAATTATGTGGATACGAAAAAGACAAAGGGAAAGGAAAGGTCGAAAATTGATTAGTGCTTATGCTAGTTGTGTATTTAACTTCTATGTTAACTTTTGAATTAACTAAATTATGTAGTGTATTAGTAAATGTTATAAGAACCTAGGATTGTATTTGGGCATGTACTATTAATTAACATAATTATTTGTATTTATTTTCGCATTAGAATATAGATAAAAATGATGTATGTGTGTATCGTGAGCACCATATCTGGAATTACAAGACCCAGATTTGGGGGCGTGGGGGCGTCACATAAATTTATGGAAAGAGAGAATGTTACAAAAAAAATTAAAAAATAATCAACTCATCCAAGTTTATACGTCTTAGTTTGAAAATACACGTTTATTAAAAAAATTATCTTCAAATTATTCATCTTAACTATTATATTATTATCTTTTTTGTTAATTAATCTCTTAACTGTTTTTTGGAATAATAAAACAGAAGAGAGAGACGAGGGGAGAAAAAAGAGCTAGTATGATTGTGCTTCTAATGTCAAATTTAATAGTGTTATTTTTTTAATGTATGTCATGTAGTTTTCGATGAATTATTTTTATAAAGTTAAATGGTGGTAATATTGAAAAAATAAGATAAAAATAAATTATAATAGAAAGATGACAAATAAATTTAGATAAATTAAAAAAAAAAATAGGACAAACAAATTTGGACAAAAAGAGTGCAATATATTCAGGATAAAATGTTTTGAAAAGACGAAAGAGAAAGGCATATGTATTTAATACTTAGGATAATTATGAGAAAAACTAAGTAATTAATGTTTTTTTTTAAATTAACATATAAAAAATAAAAAGAAACGAACAACTCTCTCCTAAAAAAATAATTAAAAAACTGAGGATGTTCATTATCAAGCCTTTTGTTTGTAACAAATCAACAATGGGACATTCATTTGATGTATACCTATTACGCTTTTCTTTTCCTTGAAATAATATTTTCAGATAATATTTTTAAGGCTCAAAGATTTAGCAAATGAATTTTCATAATCAAATACAAAATTATTATATCACTAAATTTACATTTATGATAAATAAATAATCAATCAAGCATCACATAAAATAAACAAACTTTACATAAAAATTATATATATCCACGCAAAATTAAAATTGAATATAAAACGTAAAGTTTTAAAGAGCCTCAATCTATACATCACTCATATTTTCATAGACATGCCACACGTTATTCAGATTGTATGTGTAAACTAAGGCATACAAATAGACTCTTATTTAATTGTTTTATTTTCTTTTCACATGCACATATTGCTTACTCAATAGATATATAATTTATTTATTATTTAATGAATTATTATGAAGAACATACACCATTGCGAGATCTTTCACAGAGGTAATCCACATAGCTTGTGTTTTTAGTTGGTTTATTCCGTTCTAAATTATAAAATTATTATTAATTTTTTAAAAGGTGATATAAGATATTTTTAAATTTAAAACTAATATAATTTATTTAAATTTTTAAAACAATAAAACTGATAACTAATAATAATTTTTAAATAATATATAATATTCATAATTGCATTGATATACACTAAATTAATTCATCTTAAATTTGAGTTTAAAAATATTTAAAATTAATATTTTAAAAATTAATATTGATCTTATAATTTAAAACAGATCGAGTAGTTTGCTTCTTTCATCGGTGGATTGGTAGTATTTCTCTCTTTACATTAAATTATATAAAAGAAAAGTTGTGTATAAATAGTGTAAAACAAATATAGAAAATAGGAAGTATCACCTACCATTTAGATTTTTATCTTTCTTAATATATATGCACAAACTCACAATGGATAATGGTTTATTATAATAAATGGATAATAATTTATTATAATAATTAATTAAATTTAGGATAAATATTTAATTAAAATTTTGAGAAGATAATGGTAGTTATTAAATTATTAAATATTTATCTAATTAATAAATTATTTAATTATGTATTATATAGGTTCTTTCGATCAGTTATTAAGCTTAACATTTTGAATATAATGTAAAAATTTTTAGTTATGATTATGAGAAAGTAATTAATTACTTTAATTTTATTTGGATTTGATAAATTCCTTGAAATTCTAATCTAAATAGAATTATGAAACTTAAGGTTTAATAAATTTAATTTAGTTATTACAATTAGTTAGTAATAAATTCACTATAATTTTTTTAACTAATTTACAGCTATTTCTAAAGTTTAGATTTAGTATTAATACAATTAATCATGTAATTTGACAAAATTTTAAATTTTAATAAATTTAATTTATTTAAAATATTAATTTAATAATGAAATTCACAACTAATACTAATATAATCAAATCACATGATTTATTAAGAGATTTTTTAATATCATAATAAAATTATTCTACATAAAATTTATTAAAATATATTATTTTTTATAAAATTGTGATAAAAAAAATTATAATAAAATTGCTAGATATAAAAATAAAAATTATTTTTTATTAAAAATATAAAAACAATAGACACTTTCCCTTTTCTTAACCGTGTGTGCCAAGGCCACCTCAACTAGACACATAATAGTTAATTTTCATCGGTTGCCATGCATGCGAGCTATTAGTCACAAAATCTATACCCTTTCCCTCCCAGATAAGTCTATTTACACAACATTCACCCACAAAAGTAATTAATACATTGATTTTAATTATTAAAAAATAAAATTAATATTAAATTTAATATAATTTTTTTTTTTTAATAATTAAAATTAATGTAATGATTAATTTTTATAATTAATTTTGTATATATAAACTTGTCCCTCCGTTAATATATGTCTTACATGTTTTATGATATATAAAACTGCTACTAATAAAACAATAATCAATTATTATTATTATTCATGGTCCTTTTGGGGATGATAAGAATAAAATAATACGAATGGACAATGGTGTGATAGTGCTTTGATTCTCAATATATTATATCTAGATGTTGACTACATCAGGGGTGGGCAAAAATTTTAATTTTTTTTGATATACAGGGTATATTAGATCGATTGATTTGATATAAAAAAAAGATTGATTCGATAATACCAACCGGTCCGAAATTTTGGAGAACCGATATTAGTTAGACTGAACCAGTTACACCAATTTCCTATTTTTTTTAAAATTATTATTACTATTAATAATAAATAATAATAATCAATTTTTTTTGATAAAAATCAATACCGAACTGATAACCGACTCGGTATACCGGTTCAACCGATATCGATTTTGATACTGAATTTTATGCAATTTCGGTATCAATTCTGTTCGATACTGATCCGATTTTAAGTAGTTGAACACCCCTAGACTACCTTATAAAATTAATTAAGACTCTAATGTGAACACAAATTAAGTGAAGCAATCACAAGCGATAAAAGTCAAATGAGACACTTTATGTAAAATAAAGGGAGTATTAAATAAAATATTATTAATTTTTTTAAAATTTAAATAAATCATATTAATTTAATTTTAAATTTGACAATATCCCAAATAATTTTTAATTTTTAAAATCGATCTTATATATCATTTGGAAAGAAGATTGTAGTAAGATAGATATGTATTGGATGACTTTTTGTTTAAATGTAATAAGGAATTTATTAGTATATATGGTCTTTCATTTCTGTTTTTTCTTTTCTTTTTAATAAAACAAATGTACTATATCTTGCCTTTTATCTTCTGTTATCTAGTCTGCAAATCTAATTCATTTACATCTAATTGCTTCCTCATTGAATATATATTAAAAATGAAAAATTAAATATGGGGATTGACATGAACTAAATATATATGAAAAAATGGGTTTGATAAACTATTTCTTAAAAAAGAAAAATAATATGGCCGTTGACAAGAAGTGACGAGGGGAAAGATGAAACTGAATATGATAATTGGGTTGTAAAGCCCATTGGGCCTACTCCAATCATTTCAGACTGCAATGGTTACGCTGGATGAGCCTAACTTGCTCCAAATAGAATGTATATGGACTGGGCTTGGCCAGTTCGATTAGATTCTATTTCGAATTAAGATTTTTTAGAAACGGTGGGCAGGGTCCCAGGACTCACAGTAAATATTAGCTCTACTCTAAATTATAAAATCTTATTAACTTTTAAAAGTCTATTTAAAAAAATAAATAAACTTAAAGTTAAGATATACATTAAAAATTATAAAATAATAAATCTTATAATGAGTAGCACTTTTAAGATATTTAATAAATTTCATTGTTAGGATAAATATTAAACCAGGCCTGATCCAGGAACTCACATTGGGCTAGGCCCAATATACCGTCAGCCTGGTAACCTTCCTAGTGGGCTTACAGCACGTGGGTGAAGGAGGAAACGGACATACATCATAACTACCTAGCATAATGGACAGAACCGTTACACAGGTGACCGTTATTCAAGTACATAGTATAAATACTCAGTTGATAATAGACAGAAGGGTAACGCACAATTTTGCAATACTAGATACTCAGACCTCCATTGTTGACTATTCTGATATCTTCACTAACACTCACAACGGAGGAGTCCACTAACGGCCCAAGCCGTTCGGACTTTTGTGCAGGTATTCTCACCGGACGGCCAGCAGGACTGCCCGACAGAATCAGGTGTCAACATTGGCGCTAGAAGGAGGGCCTCTAGTAAAACTTCCATCAACCATCGTTAACATGGAAACTTCACAATCGCAGAGTCATCCGCGACGACCACCTCCTTCCCGGTCTCACCAGGAGACGGCGGCAGATAAAGACCGCCGCCTCCAAATAATCCTCGATAGAAAGAAGGCACTGGACCTCCAGCAGAAGGAGCTCGACAGACAGTATGAGGAACTAACCGAGGCAGACAATGATCTTTTGAGCCAGAGAGGCTCGGCCTCCCGCTCAGATCGCCATACCAGACGAGATGATAATCGCACGGAAATCCGAGGGGGAGGAAACCGAAGAAGCGGGAAGGAACCGGCTCACTCCAAGTCGATCTGGACAGCAGATTTGAGGAAACGAGCTAGATCGCCGATAAGGAAGGATCGGGAAGACCGACATAGTCATGGGAGCCACACTGGCGAATCTTCCCCCAACAAGGCTTCGGATAAATATTATGGGTCTAAAAAGGCCCGATTCTCACCATTCTCGAAAGATCTGGAAGAAGCCAAGATCGATCGATCCCGCAAAGTGCCTACTTTGGAGATGTATGACGGGACGGGAGATCCACATGATCACACTTATTCCTTCGAGCAGGCCATGCGCTTTCATGGTCACGATGCAGTGGTGATGTGCCACTTGTTTTTATCCACTCTGAAGAAAACTGCCAGAGAATGGGTCATCTCCCTTCCATCCGGATCCATCAAATCATGGGAGGAGCTACAAGAACAATTCCATAACCGCTTCGGGAGCAACAAGCGGCGAGCCCGAATGATGACATCCCTCCTACAAGTAAAACAGAGGCCGAATGAAACTCTTCGGCAGTATGTCAAAAGATTCAGGGAGGCTGTGTCAGAAATCAACGGGATTGACTCGAAACAGGTAATCCAGTTTTTAACCATGGGTTTAAATGTTGATAAATCCAACAGGTTAATTGAGGAGCTTATCTCGAAGTCTCCCGAGACTTTATTGGAGACTTACGAGAAGGTGGACAAGTTCGTAGAGTTGGAAGAGGCTCTCGCCAATCTTCGGGGATCCTCGAAAAACACCGGTGATTTTCACCAGAGAGACCCCGGAGGCATTAGTGCCGAAAAGAAATCCAACGGCAATGAAAAAAAGGGGAATGAACGAAGAGATTCCAACAAGGATCGGCAACAAAAGAACGATCCCCCGAGGGATCGAAGAGGTGCCGACAAAGATTATACACCCCTGAACACCAGCAAGAGCAATATCGTGAAAGCGATAAAAAATAAACCCTTCTATGAGAAGCCCCCGAAGATTCGGGTTTTTGCAAGACAAAAGGAAGGAGATCGGTACTGCACTTACCATGAAGCCAAAGGGCATGATACTGAGGAGTGCTACCATCTCAAAGACTTCCTCGAAAAATAGGTACGGAGTGGCAACCTGGACTGTTATGTCGCCGATTCCTACCGACCATCGGCATTTGATCGCCTCGAGCCACCTCCACCCATTACTGAAGCAAGAGGTGTGGTTGACGTTATTTCCGGAGGATCAATCTCCGCTCTGTCCAACCGCAAGAGAAAAGCTTTCGGCAGAGAAGTCCATCAAGTGACTGGGAAACCGCAGAGCACCAAAACCGACCCCATCACTTTCTTCGATGATGATTACCCATTGGGGATGGTTATTCCCCATCAGGATGCACTGGTCATAACCGCTCAGGTCGGTACTATGGATATGAAAAGGATGCTTGTTGATAATGGAAGTTCAGTCGACGTACTCTATAACCAAGCATACAATCGGCTGGACTTGGGGGGAAGGAAACTGGAGATCTGCAACGAGTCCCCTTTATATGGGTTCGGGAATAACCCAGTTCGTATAGCGGGGACGATCGAGTTGCCTGTGATCTTCGGGACTGCCCCGAAACAAGCTTCCATCATGGTCCGCTTCTACGTGGTCCAAGTGGAAAGCAACTACAATGCCATCTTGGGAAGAACAACTCTATCGGCATTGAAAGCAATTACCTCCATCCACATTTAAAAATAAAATTTTCAACCAAAAATGGGATCGGGGAATCTGTTGGAGATCAGGATCTTTCCCGAAGATGTTATTTGCAGACCATACATACATTATCTACCAGTGATAGCAAACAGAAAGCTACAATGAAGATCGAGCTTGAACCTTTCACTGAGGGATGTACTGAACCATTAGCAACACCAGCCGAAGATACGGTTGAGGTGCCACTGTTTCAAAATGATGATCAGAAAACTGTACAGATTGGCACAAACCTTTAAGATGAAACCAAAACTCGGTTGGTCACCCTTCTTCGAGAATATGCTGACATCTTTGCATGGGTCCCAGCCGATGTGTCGGGCATTGACAAAACTGTGGCCGTACATCAGCTGAGCGTTAACAAGAACTCCAAACCCGTAAAGCAAAAACGGAGGAACATAGCTCCCGACAGGCAACAGGTAATTGATAATGAAATTGATAAACTTTTGGCTGCTGACTTCATCTTTGAAATCAATTACCTAGAATGGCTCGCCAATGTGGTGTTGGTCAAAAAACACAATGGGAAGTGGACAATGTGCGTGGATTATACAGATCTCAACAAAGCATGTCCGAAAGACTACTACCCTCTCCCGAGCATAGACCAATTGATCGATTCGACCTCGGGACATACCATAATGAGCTTCTTAGATGCTTTCTCGGGGTATAATCAAATAGCCATGCTTGAAAGCGATATTCCGAAGACGGCTTTCATCACTCATCGAGCCATATATGCCTACAAGGTCATGTCCTTCGGATTAATTAATGTGGGGGCTACTTATCAGAGGATGATGAACAAGGTGTTCAGTAGCCAGATCGGGAGAAACATGGAAGTATATGTTGATGATATGATCGTTCGAAGCATGAAGGAAGATAATCACTTGTCCGATCTAAAAGAATGCTTCGAGAATGTCAGAACGAACAACATGAGACTTAACCCAACTAAATGCACATTTGGCCTCGGGTCAGGCAAATTTTTGGGATATATGGTTAGCCGAAGAGGTATTGAGGCAAATCCCGAAAAGATATCGTCTATCCTTGAAATGCAACCGCCGAAGAACTTCAAAGAAATTCAACGGCTGACTGGGAGGCTGGCAGCTCTTCGGCGGTTTATGGCACGTCTAGCCGAGAAATGTCTCCCATTCTTCGGGACTTTGAAGGGAGCCCAGAATCAGAAAACTTTTCAATGGACCGAAGATTGCCAGGAGGCTTTTGAACAAATTAAGAGATATATCTCTTCACCTCCGATTTTGAGCAAAGCACTGCCCGAGGAAGATCTACAAATATACCTATCTGCCACATCCTTGGCAGTCGGGTCAGCTTTGATCAGAGAAGATTCACAAGGGCAAAAGTCAGTCTACTACGTAAGCCATGCTCTTCAGGATGCTGAAACCAGGTACCCAAATTTAGAGAAGTTAGATGGAGCAGTATACTTAGAAAATCTTCAACATCCGAGCACCCTCGTTCAGACAATAATGGATATTGAACAGGGGGATTCGTGGATGACCCCCATCTTCAAATTTCTTTTGGCTGATGAATTGCCCGAAGATAAGTCTCAGGCCCGAAGAATAAAGTACAAATCCACCAAGTACTGTATCCATAATGACCACCTATACCGAAGATCTTATTCTTCCCCATTGCTCCGATGTCTCGACCCTAGGGAATCTGATTATGCTCTTCGGGAAGTTCATGAAGGTATCTGCGGTGACCATGTGGGAACAAAGGCACTGACCTATAAAATTTTGCGACAAGGATATTTTTGGCCGACAATGCTTGAAGATGCCAAAGACTTCGTCAAAAGATGTCATAAGTGTCAGATATTTGCATCCGTACCACACCAACCTCCCGAGGAGTTATCTCCGATACTCTCTCCGATCCCCTTTTCTGTATGGGGAATAGACATATTGGGCCCTCTTCCACAGGGTAAGGGACAAGTGAAATTTGTGATCGTCGCCATCGATTATTTCACCAAGTGGGTAGAAGCCAAACCACTTGCCAAGATCACTGAGCATACATGTCTCCAATTCTTCAAAGAACAAGTAGTCTACCGGTTCGACATCCCGATGATCTTAGTTTCTGACAACGGGCTTCAGTTTGTTGGTAAAACTTTCGAAGGGTTCTTATCAGAACTTAATATCCAGCATCGTCGGACTTCAGTAGCCCATCCACAAGCAAATGGTCAAGTAGAAGTTACAAACATGACACTTCTTCATGGTATTAAAAGAAGATTGGAAGAGGCGAAGGGTGCCTGGCCCGAGGAGCTTTTGCATGTTCTTTGGGCCTACCGAACAACTCCTCAAACTACTACTGGGGAGACGCCTTTTAAAATGGCATATGGTTCCGAAGCCCTAATACCTATTGAGATCGGAGTACCTTCTCCGAGGGTCTTAAACTTCGATGAAATCCTCAATAGCGAAGGTCTTCGGTTAAACCTCGACTTATTGAAAGAGGAACGTGATTCAGTAGTCCTCAGATTGGCTGCTTATCAACAACGAACTGCTCGACACTTCAACAAAAATGTCAAAAGAAGATCATTCCATGTGGGCGATCTAGTTCTTCGGCAAGCCGAGGCATCCACTCCTCGGGACACTGGCAAACTGATGCCAACATGGGAAGGACCTTACTTAGTGATCGAAGTGTTGAAGGCTAGAACTTACAAGCTTCAGGGCATGGATGGAAAAAATATTCCAAATACTTGGCATGCTGTTCGGCTTCGTAGGTATTATCAGTAATTCACAATTTGTACTTAGTCAAATTTTGAGGCTATCATTGAAGCCGATAGAATTTTGTACATAGTCAAATTTTGAGGCTATCATTAAAACCGATAGGCTTTTGTACTTAGTCAAATTTTGAGGCTATCTGTTTAGCCGATCACATGTTATCTTTTCGATATTAATGAGAATGTTTTTTATCATCTGGTTCTTGTATTACTGTTTTGATACACACTTTAAAATTCATCTACTAGCCTGATAGGATTTATATCCGATCAAGCCAGTGGGGGGCAAAGCAGTATAAGTAAATAGTTGTACATACAGATGATAGAATAAAACTCATGAGAAAAGATAAATTATATTGATTAATTGGCCGAAGGGTTACAAAATGTAAAATAAAAAACAAAAACAAACAAAAATCTCTACATTTCAATCCTGGGGAAACACAATTCCCAGCTGATCGGGATCATGACCATTCTCCTTGACAAGCTCCCGAGCATATTCAAACCCCTTGCTGAATTCATTCACAACGGAGGCCAAGATGTCAGCCTGAAAAACATCCGAGGCTTTGTATTCATCTATCACCTTCTGTTTGAGTTCGGGAATTAAAACGCTCGGGGAAGCAGAGGCAATCGGTCCTTTCAGCCAATCGGCTTCTTTGGCACCCCAGCCTTCGACGATCAGTTCAACGTTGTCTTTAAGATTCTTCATCTGATCAGTCTGAAGTTGGATGATATTTTTCGATTAGGTCAAGATAATCTTCTGACTTTGGATTTGGGCCTCGAGCTCGTTCTTGTTATTCTCAAGTTGGATCTTCTTGAGCTCTTTGGCCTGCACCAAATCCATAGCATGGGCATTCGCCTTCTCCAGATCGATCCCCGGGACTTCAGGCGATCGATCTCCTTGTCTTTCTCAAGACGAGCCTCACGGACCAATTCATACTCCTGTTTCATGATCTGGAAGGAGTCATGCATAATCTTAATCTGGTCTTTGGTCTTCTGGTGGTTCTTTAGAGCCTCAGCATGCCCTTTGCTACTTTCCTCGGCTCTTCTCTCCAGAACCTTCTGCTCATCAGAAACCCTAAGGAGAATTGCATTTCCCTGAAAAGGAACGGTTGAACGATGAATGAGTCAGAAAGTTAACCAATTCAAATAAGAAAATTTTGCAGGCAGATCCTTACCTTTACATGACAGGAGAACAGCATCTCCATAAGCGTCTTCAGATCGGGCCCCTCGGTACCATCTTTGGCAAACGGGATCATCGAGGTACCCAAGGCCTGCATATTGATCCCCTCCTCGAGTCTTGAACCCCCGGTTGGCATTGGGGGATCCATTGGCCTGCCTTGGGTGCTGGGGGGCTCTTGACCTTCAGCGGGTTTTTTCCCTTTATTCTGAGGAGGGGAAACAAGGCATTCCTCTGATTACCTGGTGACGCTTCGCTCGGCGGGAGGAGTAGATGAACTCCCTTGAGGAGCGAAAGTTTGCTTGGTTCTTGCCTCCAGAACTGATGTTAGAACCAGCCTTCTCCTCTTTATTTTTGGTCTGCCGGCCCCCGAGTCTTCGGCATCAGACTTCTCTCCTTCGGTGGGCTTGATAATATCATCCACCTGAGAAGATCCCGTGGCCATCTCGGGATTGGCAGCGGCCTGGGTGGAGTCATTGGGCTTTGCAGCCCTCAAGCTTCGGCTCGCCTTTAGTTTATCGGCGGCACTCATCTTGGTCCTCGGGGCACCAGCCGCCTCCAAAATGGCTTCATTGGTAGGATGTTTACCTTGATCAGCCACTGCAATACAAAAAAAAAGGGTAAGAATATTAAAAGGGTTTTAGAACGAAGGAGCAAGCACAGGAACAGACTTACGGCCAAAAGAATACAACCAGTCTTCGTCGTTAAGGAGATTCCGATCCCACTTCACAGATGGTCTCTTGGAACATAAGACCTCGAACTCTTCTAACCTTGCCCGAGAGATTTTCTTCGGATTTAGCTGGTCTTTGTTCGGGTCTGACCAAGGTCCGACCATCTCAGTGTCCGGACCCTTGATGAAAAACCAATCCTCGTGCCACCCTTTGTTACTTGAGGGGGTCTCCATTAAGGTATCCCTTCCCGGGGTCTTTATTACCGTGTAAAACCCATTTTCCTTATTATTAGTGATGGAAAAGAATTGAAAAAGAAATCTATGGCCGGGAGGGTCGACTCAGAAGAACAGAAGGCAATAAAACTATTTATATGGATGAAAGAATTAGGGGATAGTTGGTTCAGACTGAGCCCCGTCGTATGCAGTAACTCCAATACGAAGGGGCGAAGAGGGAATCAGACCCCATATATCAGCGTTTGCCTATGGATTGGGATCCATCCATCCTCGAGTTGGTAGTACATCCTCTCCCCAGCCCCAGGCCTTTTGATTGAATATGTTTCGGGGATATAGAATTCTGTGGGGGCTAAATCGAAGTATTGGTTCCGGATTGAAGAAGGGATGTTGGCTACTCTATACAGGATATTAAAATACTTCTTCCTATTGTACTCCTCTACATCCCTTATCCTGGTGATTACCACGGGTTTCCATGGTTGGCCCTCTGGGATCCCCGTTTCGGCAACAGTAACTTCGTCTTCAACCCGGGAAGACGAAGCTTGTGCCCTTGTATCTTGAGTGCTCCTAGTCATTATGAGATATTGAGGAAAAGAGGGTAAAGAACTTACTTGATTTCAGAAAGGAGATTGATTGAAAAACAACGAAGCAGAAACGATGGAATCTGATCTGGGAATGACATTATTCTCTCTCAAATGTCCTTTCTCTCATGATAAGTTGCTTCTGATAAAAAGACGATCTGTTGGAAGTGACCCCTTTTATCTTGATTCAAGCGTGGCAACGGTTCAGATGGAAACGATCTGACGGATGGGGCGCACGCGCAGTATTTACTGCAGCGTAATAAATGCTCATTCCCGCGCACGCTTCGCTAGCTAATTGGACGCAGATTTCGAAATTCAAAAATAAATTGTTATACGAAACGGCCGTGCAAGCTATTGGGCCAGATTTGTTGGGTTAAAAAAGTAAAACTTTGGGCTTGATTGGCACATAGGTTCCGAAACTTGAAGCCCAGATTATGAAGGCCCAAGGCCTTATCCAAAACTTGCAGCCCAGATTATAAAGGCCCAAGGTCTTATCCAAAAAAGATTTCCCATCGGTTTGATGCCTCCGGGCTCCCGATGGAGCTTTTCCCATCGGTCTGATGCCTCCGGGCTCCCGATGGAGTTTCTCTTCGGTCTGATACCTCCTGGTTCCCGAATGACATTTTCCATCGGTCTGACGCCTTCGGTCTCCCGATGGGATTTTTCTCTTCGGAAGGTTTCGTTCTACTCCCCCAGTACATTCATATACTGGAGAAGTGGGGGCAATGTTAGGATGAATATTTAACCAGGCCTGATCCAGGAACTCACATTGGGCTAGGCCCAATATACCGTCAGCCTGGTAACCTTCCTAGTGGGCTTACAGCACGTGGGTGAAGGAGGAAACGGACATACATCATAACTACCTAGCATAATGGACAGAACCGTTACACAGGTGACCGTTATTTAGGTACATAGTATAAATACTCAGTTGATAATGGAGAGAAGGGTAACGCACAATTTTGCAATACTAGATACTCAGACCTCCATTGTTGACTATTCCGATATCTTCACTAACACTCACAACGGAGGAGTCCACCAACGGCCCAAGCCGTTCGGACTTTTGTGCAGGTATTCTCACCGGACGGCCAGCAGGACTGCCCAACAGAATCAGGTGTCAACATTGGCGCTAGAAGGAGGGCCTCTAGTAAAACTTCCATCAACCATCGTTAACATGGAAACTTCACAATCGCAGAGTCATCCGCGACGACCACCTCCTTCCCGGTCTCACCAGGAGACGGCGGCAGATAAAGATCGCCGCCTCCAAATAATCCTCGACAGAAAGAAGGCTCTGGACCTCCAGCAGAAGGAGCTCGACAGACAGTATGAGGAACTAACCGAGGCAGACAATGATCTTTTGAGCCAGAGAGGCTCGGCCTCCCGCTCAGATCGCCATACCAGACAAGATGATAATCGCATGAAATTCCGAGGGGGAGGAAACCGAAGAAGCGGGAAGGAACCGGCTCACTCCAAGTCGATCTGGACAGCAGATTTGAGGAAACGAGCTAGATCGCCGATAAGGAAGGATCGGGAAGACCGACATAGTCATGGGAGCCACACTGGCGAATCTTCCCCCAACAAGGCTTCGGATAAATATTATGGGTCTAAAAAGGCCCGATTCTCACCATTCTCGAAAGATCTGGAAGAAGCCAAGATCGATCGATCCCGCAAAGTGCCTACTTTGCAGATGTATGACGGGACGGGAGATCCACATGATCACACTTATTCCTTCGAGCAGGCCATGCGCTTTCATGGTCACGATGCAGTGGTGATGTGCCACTTGTTTTTATCCACTCTGAAGAAAATTGCCAGAGAATGGGTCATCTCCCTTCCATCCGGATCCATCAAATCATGGGAGGAGCTACAAGAACAATTCCATAACCGCTTCGGGAGCAACAAGCGGCGAGCCCGAATGATGACATCCCTCCTACAAGTAAAACAGAGGCCGAATGAAACTCTTCGGCAGTATGTCAAAAGATTCAGGGAGGCTGTGTCAGAAATCAACGGGATTGACCCGAAACAGGTAATCCAGTTTTTAACCATGGGTTTAAATGTTAATAAATCCAGCAGGTTAATTGAGGAGCTTATCTCGAAGTCTCCCGAGACTTTATTGGAGACTTACGAGAAGCCTGGTAACCTTCCTAGTGGGCTTACAGCACGTGGGTGAAGGAGAAAACGGATATACATCATAACTACCTAGCATAATGGACAGAATCGTTACACAAGTGACCGTTATTCAGGTACATAGTATAAATACTCAGTTGATAATGGAGAGAAGGGTAACGCACAATTTTGCAATACTAGATACTCAGACCTCCATTGTTGACTATTCCGATATCTTCACTAACACTCACACCGGAGGAGTCCACCAACGGCCCAAGCCGTTTGGACTTTTGTGCAGGTTGTGACGCCCCCAAATCTGGGCCCATACAGCCCAAACTTGAGTCGTCAAAAGACTACAACAAAATTATTACAAAATAGAATAACGTTCAACAATACAGTGTATAATAATACACAACTAAGTCTTCATAATTATTGTCACACTATATACAACATGTGAAGACTACAATAGCTATCACTTGGACCGTCACTCCATTCCCTTGCTAGACCC
Source organism: Hedera helix (assembly GCA_947179155.2). NCBI lineage: Eukaryota > Viridiplantae > Streptophyta > Magnoliopsida > Apiales > Araliaceae > Hedera > Hedera helix. Next base: position 34,342,926 of record OX359268.1, on the reverse strand, counting down.
GGTTACTCTCTCATTTTCTGAAAAACAATGGAACAAAAGAAAGGGTGAGCTCAAATAGCCCAGTAAAGAATAACATGACTAAGATAATGACAAGTAAATTATCGTTAGCCTTCAACAGTTGAGTTCTTGATAGGATACAATAGACTACAAGGTTTGTATCAAAAACTGCAGTTAAATTATTAAACAATGTTCAGATCAATAATAGCAGCGGAATGAACAATCTATTAGAAGAATAATGCAGACTATAGTGTCCACTCGCTTCTCTTTTTAGTAAAAATATCATAAACTTTTATCATCTGAAATACCATTAGTCAAGATAATACAAATTCACAGTTCCTGATCATAATCATGCAGATCAACAGTTCATCTTTGCACTACGGGCCAAAGACATTCAGCATAACACCAACGATCATGATTATACCAGATTTAGCCTTTGGTCATAATCATACCAAACAACAGTTCATCTTTGCACTACGGCCAAAGAGAACATTCACCACGTGCCATAAAAGACACCGAACAGATGTATCGCCTTTAACCTATTATATCGCCTTTAACCTATCATCTGTTCAACAATTATATCGCATCTGTGCCCCCGGCCACAGATATTCACAACAACTTGAATTTGGATGATTAGAATGATATAAATGATGAACAGAAGAAACAGGATAAACAATAAGTATCAGAAGTTTACTTTGTACAGATTCAAATAATGTCCAAATTGTCAACATGATGTGGAGTGAAATTTAAAAATGATATTCAAGATCCACAGTTCAGAATAACGGTTACAGTTCAATAGAAAGGTTCACGTAAATAGGATGGTTCAATTGAAATGATGAAGTGTAACTATTATGGAACATATAATATTTTCAGGAATTATAGAAGCAATAGTTCTATAATAAGTTTCGATTTAGGTGTATGAAAGAAAATAATATCCCTTACCGTAGCAGGTTTGATTAACAAAAGGTGAAGGAAATTAATATCCCTTACCATAATAAGTTTGAATAATGGAAGATGAAAAAGATGGTATCCCTTATGAGTATAAAGGAAAATAATATCACTTACGAATATGAAAGAAAATGATATTATAAACGAATATGCAATAAAAGTGTCATGTGATAATTCGTGTAGACAAATTATTTCCACAAGAGACAAATAAGAAATGAATACAAAGAGTAATTCACCAAACATGCGGTAATCCGCGTAGTCAGGTTATTCTCAAAGATTAATAAGGAATGAATACGAAAGGTTATTCACCAACAGGCGATAATCCGCACCGTAAGGTTATTCCCACAATTTAATAAAAATTGAATACGAAGAGTCATTCACCAAACAGGCGATAATCCACACCGTAAGGTTATTCTCAGAGATTAATAAGGAATGAATACGAAAGGTTATTCACCAACAGGCGATAATCCGCACCGTAAGGTTATTCCCACAATTTAATACATGGAAATAAATGGCACATCTTATGAGTAAGAAAGAAACGATATTATTTTCGATAATCAAATAATGATAATCCTTTACCTAACACGTGACTGGATATTGATTTAAATGAGGTTGATTAACTTGAACAGTACACGTACACTTATAAATCTTCACAAATACACAAGATGACTTAAGCACACTTAGAGAAAACTTTCACAAGAAGTATTTAGAGAGAGAAAGAAAGAACAAGTAAGGAAGTTTATGAAAAATCCTTAAGTTAAGGCCTCTATTTATAGCCAAAAATCTTATCATAACCAAGATTTCCTAATTTAATCCAAACCGTTCATTTCAAGATAATGTTTAATCCATACCATTCATTTCATCTTTTAAGATAAACCATTCATTTAAATATCATCTTTTAATCTACATCATCTATTTCAAATTCTATATTATCTTTAATCTATACCATTCATTTCATCTTTTAAGATTTCCTTAATCTAAACCATTCATTTAAAGATTATCTTTTAATCTACACCATCCATTTTAAATTCTATATTATCTTTAATCTATACCATTCATTTTATATCACCTAACTTTATATTATAAACAAATAACTTTATCAATTCAATTATTCAACAATAATTCACACTTATTCATTATTATGACTAATTGTTATAAATACAGTGTAGTTAGATATCAAGTTAATTAATTAATGAAATATAACTGTTTAAATAATACCATAATAGAGATAACAATAATGCAGAAAGTATGCAAAAGAAAGATTACGTTACTGTGTCATGACAATTATTGATTCAATAATGTGAATTACTGTGCATATGCTACTGTGACAATTATCGATTTAATAACATGAATTATTGTGCATGTGACAATAAAGTCAAATATTGTACGATAACCACTTTATCAGTTTAATAATATGAAACACTGTGCAATGCCGTGTGCTACTGTGCAATACCGTGTGCTACTGTGCAACACCGTGTGTTACTTGTAATACCGTATATTACTATTCTTTTACCACCAGATATTTTAACAATTAAAAGTAATAGTACCATTGACCATTTTAAAAATTGTTTATGTCATTTTCTATATCCGACAATTATTCTTTGTGGGGTCCACCAATGATTAGTTCGTACGGCGCCGTCGTACGAATATTCCCCGACCAAAAGAATATTGTCCGACATAATATAATTTACACATAACATCCTTAACTTTTAACTTTATCAATTTAACCACTTACTGTATCATGAAAATATATATGAAGAAAAAATAAATTTTATATTTCATAAAATTCGGGGTCTTACACAGGTATTCTCACTGGACGGCCAGCAGGACTGCCCGACAGAATCAGGCGTCAACATGCATCATTCTATCGACTAAAATTAAAAAAGATATATATCAATTTCAAGTTTAAAAATATTTTAAGATGACTTTAAAAAGTCAATAGCAATCTTATACCTTGAAGCAAAGGGAGTACTAACTATACATAACTCAGACTTAAGCTAGATCCTGGCTCAGGGATGAGCTCAAAGCCATTTTTTGTTGAGTTGGTAGAGAACAAGGTTCAATTTCAGGCCAAGTATGTTCAAGTCTTTCAAGCAGGGTCAGTCTGAAGGTTAAGAATATTATGGTTGAATCTAACCCTAAACATAGGGAGGGTAGCGAGGCGGGTTGAAGTTATGTTTTACATTTCTCACGCCCATATTAAATTGTGTCTTATTATATAGTGCGATAAATTTATGCTAAATTACAATTATAAAACATATCAATACATGATATTGGACATATAAAATTACAATACATGCCTTACAGATAAATTGATCTTTTATTTTATATACTTAGTTATCAGTATAATATAATTATAATATCATTAAAAAGCAAATTAATATATATCATTTTTCTTATCAAATTTTATTGAGTTCGAATAATAGTCGTTGAGTTTTTCATGCCCTACAGATAAATTGATCTTTTATTATATATATATATAGGGAGCTCATTCATAATAATCAATTGTCAGGAGTATTATTTCAACAATCACATCTTAGATCGAATGAATACTGAGTTGGACTCCTAATTTTTGGTCAAGATTAGGATATTCCCTGCTACTAGAGACTTTAGTGATAGGCCAAATGACTACTAAGTTGGATATTTTTAACTCTTAATTTTTAGTGAAGATTTGGATATTCCTTGTTGTTGCCATTAGGGGTGTCCATCGGTAAAAAACTGAACCGGTACCGAAAAAATTGAATCGGTATCGAACCGAAAATGTCGTTAAGACAAGAACTGGTACCGGCATCGAATTATCGATTTCGGTACAAATTCGGTTCGGTTTATACCGATTGATAATATATATAATTATAATTTATAAATAATAGTTAAATATTAATTTATTTATAAATTATAATAATATATATAATTATATATATAATAATATATATAATTATTATATATATTATAATAATTAATATAAATTTAATATTATATTATTTATTTCGGTTCTTTCAGTATACCGGTTTTTACCGAAATTCAAAAATGTCCATACCGCTACCGGTACCGAAAAATATAAAAAATCGAAAAAAATCGGTACCGAAAAAATCGTTATCGAAAAAAATCGATACCAAAAAACCCGATACCAACCAGTTCGATAAAAAATCAAAAAAAAATCGAATTTTTTAAACACCCCTAATTGTCGCTAGAAGCTTTAGCAGCAGGTCAAATGGCTACTGAGTTGAATATTTTTAACTCCTAATTTTTAGTGAATATTTTGTTTATCCGATTGAAGGCAGATTTTTCAAACAAACTCTAGGATCTAATAATAATGATAATAATATTTAAGTGAATATTTATAATAATAATTATTATTATTATTATTATTATAAGTATTCGATCAAATATGTAATTTTTAAATTTTATCCACCATGTAATAATAATTATAATTATAAATACCAATTTGGATGATAGAGTTTGTTTGAACAATTTGCTTTCCATTCAAACAAATAAACAAAATCTTCACTAAAAATTAGGAGTTAAAAATATCCAACTCAGCACCGCTACAACTTCTAGCAACAAGGGTACGAAGGGTATAATTATCATTTTCATATAATGTTACTGTCGTTAGAAACTCTAGTGACAGAGAATATGACCATTTCAATCTCAACATTTCGATATTATGATGGACGGTCTAAAATATAATTGCTGGAATAGTACTTTCAGTAATCGATTGTTATGAATGAGCTCATATATATATATATATATATATATATATATATATATATACTAATGACTACCAAAAATGCATATAGGGCAGGTGTAGGGTGAGTAATACATTAACTGTATTATAACCTAAATATGATAAATTGTTAAAATACTCGATCGTCAAATTCGAATTAAAATAACATTTGACATAACTATAACATATTAAAGTGTAATATGTTGTCTCAATAGTATTTTCATAACTACTAAAGGGGTCAAATTCTATCACAAAATCACTCTAAATGTCATGTATGAAAAATATTAGCAATAGTAAATTAATTTTTTATATAGATGGTGTGAAAATATTATGTAATTACAAGTATACAGTGTCAAGTTAAAAAATTGATAAGTACAAGTCGAACTCACATAAACTGATTAATAAACACTCCTAATTAATACTTCAGGCAAATTAAAAACAAAGATGTAGAATTGTTTAACTACAATTAAACACCAATTAAACTAATTAAAAAATAAAAACTAATAATAATTAATAATATAGGAATTCGAATCTATTAAACGATAAACATAACAAATAATTCAATCTCTTCTATTTATATAACTCAAATTACGGTACTGGTTATAGAATTCAAAAAATAAATCAATCAACCAAATAAAAATTAACAATAGTTTTGTTATCCTTTACCCTTAATTTAGTAATTTTATGATTAATTTGGGCAAGTATAAACTATAAAAAATTGAGAATTAAGTATAACTCATCAAAACTTCATGAGTATATGAAAAATTCATATTATAACAATAATCTATCAAAACATTTTCATTAATTTAAAATCAAATAAGAACTATAAAAAAATGTATTTTAATAGCGAAATATGAAAGCAAAATTAATTAAAAATAAGTACAAATAACAGAAGAGATGAAAAATATTATCATGAAAAATTATTTAATTTCATTTTCATCCTAGATTTAAAAAATTAGATAAACATTAAAATAAATAAAACAATTAATATAAAGAAGATGAATATTGGACATTAAATAAGAAAATCTTCTTTATTAAGAGGGTACAATGTACAATGAAGTGAGATATTTTACTTCTACTCCTATCCATACCCTAAATTAATACATAATTAATATCTCATTCTTTCTTGGTACTTTTTTATTTATATAGGATAAATTATTTGTACTCCAAACTAAGTAACTTGGTCGATTTTTTTTAATATTTTAGATAAAATTAATCTCTTTATCTCTATCTTCTAAATATTTTTTTTCTTACACGTCACTTTATTAGAGTCCAAATAAAAATCAATTAAAATTTTTCTAGAACTTCCTTTTCAATTCAATTTTATTTATTTATTAAATTTCTATAAAACAAAATATAAATATAATAGATAGTTAAAATACATGAATTATGAACTTATTAATAATTATCAAATCGTTTCACATGTTTCCGTATAAAATTATGGTGTTGGGGCCGGGCTCGGCTAATTCGAAGCCTTCAATGTCAGTTATAATTTGCACTCAATTATTTTAACAAAAAAAAAGGTAGTAAACTAGTACAAACTTTGTGACGACCCCAACTCCGGGTTCTATAACCTCGGGTTTGGTTCTCACTGTACAATACATAATAACAATTAAATACATAATTTGCATTTAAACATCGCAGAATAATACAAAATGTTCTTTATAAAAAGGCTACAATACCCAAGGTCGATTAACTTTAACATCAACAGTTCTTATCTTAAGGAATTACAAAAGTTTTACCAATAATAATTACATATTAAACATTTAATTAACATGCATAATTAAGCTCTGACTTTCCCTTTTACCTTGTCCTTCTTGGAGCATTCGAGTCTAGCTGAAAATGGTTCATGATATAGCAAGGGTGGGCAACTAGCTTGCTCAGCAAGTTAAGAACAATCATAGAGATTTAATATATCATGAGTGAATGGAAAATAACATCAAATATTTCAACAACAGATATAACAATTGTGAAAGAAACAAGACTTAAATTTCATTAAACAAGAATATTTAAATCTTAAATGTTGTGTGGTCACCAAGAACCCTGAACTAACGAGGGTATAATAGAGTTTTCTCTGACCCTTTCAGTAGTTTGATTTTCAAGGGAATCAACCTATTCAACTCGCTGTATATGCATTACATTTAGTCTTCTGGCGCCCAAGTCGATTTTTCGACATAAAATTCCCTTTATCTAGGGTTGTTCAATTCTCAGACTTATTATAAGAATCCGCACCAAGCAATAGTTTGGATCAACTCTTAAAGGTATTCAAGTTATTGAATTTATAAACGCAATGTCTAGCTGCACAATTAGCTTAGACATTTTTAATACAGTTCATGAAACAAGAACTATTAAGCTTCAAATGCACCATATGCGATTTTATAAACAATATGGATGTGGAATAATTTTAAATAATTAAACCACTTCAAACTTTGGCAATAAATACAAGTATAAAAACTTGTTCAACAATAATTGAGTAGGGTTAGAAAACTTGCAAAAATAAATACAAGTTAAGGTTTGGAGAACTTGCAACAATAAATACAAGTTAGGGTTAAGAAAACTTGCCTCGTGCGTAATCTACTACTAACCAATTCAATTTAATTCTCTTTAGATAGACCTAACAATTAATCAAGTTAATCTTTAAATTAATATCATATACACATTCATATGATAACATCTATACATTTTACATCTCTAATACTTAACCACATAATTATCTAATTACGGGTATTTAAACACATAGAAAATATTATCATTACTTGATAATATTTCAATCACATAAAACCTATATTAATTATTTAATATAGTTCACACTCTTATATAATATTATTAACAATTTAATAATATTCTATTAGTCTTTTAATATTATTAATCCTTTAATAATATTTTATTAGTCATCTATTATTAATCATTTAATAATATTTTATTCACTATCTAATATTATTAAATAATTTAATAATATTTTAATTATTATATAATATTATTAATTATTTAATAATATTTTATTCATTATCTAATACTATTAATCATTTAATAATATTTTATTCATTATCTAATAATATTTTAATCATTATCTAATATTATTAATTATTTAATAATATTTTATTCATTATCTAATATTATTAATCATTTAATAATATTTTATTAATCTCCTAATATTATTAATTCTTTAATAATATTTTATTAATCTTCTAATATTATCAATCATTTAATAATATTTTATTGACTTATTAATATTATTACCCATTTAATAATAATTTAATCTCATACTAATATTATTAACTATTTAATAATATTTTAATCACTTATTATTATTATTAACCATGTAGTAATATTTTAATACTCTTTAAATAATACCAATAGTTAACTTTTTAAATTGGGTTAACCTTAGAATTTATTTTAAACATTTAGCTAACATTTATTTATAAATAGAATCCATATATTTTAGTTTAATATCCAAACATATTCATTTTACACTTGTTTTAACTTAATTTTTCAAATAAAACTTGACCTGACCCGACCCAGACTGCCCAAAAACTGCTAGGCAGTGTACTCGGGTGCAGGTGTGCCCGTCCCGAGCGCAGGTGCGCTCGGCCAGCTCTTCCGAAAGTCAACTTTTTGACTGCTCGATCCTCCGACGCTCCGATAGCCATAACTTCTTCATTTTAAAATATTTTTAGGTGATTCTTGAGTCTATTCTCATCATAATTTCCCCCTCTACAACTTCTCTTTAGATTACTAATCCAAATTCCAAAGCAAAATAGTCGTAAAATCGCTTATAAGGAAAGATTGAAAACTCTAAGGTTTCAAAATGTCATGTTTTACGGTAAAAGTCATAACTTCTTCATTTTTTCATATTTTTGAAATATTCAAGTTGAATTTTCTTTATAACTCATATATGTAACTTTCTAGCCATAAAAATTTATTTTTCAACTTGTAAATTTGAAATTACAATATTAAATAGCACATAGGCATCTAGGATTTTACCAGTAAAACTTAATATGGACATTTCTTCCATTTTTATGTATACAACATATACCAAAACATTATCTAAACACCTCAAAGCATGAATATATATATATATATAACATAGTCTAAGACTTCTAGACTATTAAAACAAGTTTTGATCGGTTAAATATACATTTTAACCGTTTAAATCATGTCTAGACTGCAAAAATAAAATAAAATGGGTTTGGAGCACTTTTGAACCTTAGGGTCTTGGATGCTCTTCTTCTTCTCCTTCCAAAGTATGATATGAGGCTTTGTGACATCTACCAAGCACTTTCTCTAGCAATTTCTCACAACTCACAAGCGTATATTTATTTCTCTCTTGGAAATGCTCTCTCTCTTTTCTCTTTAAAACTCTAGCAAATGAACTAAATAACATAGCAAGTATATGGAGTACTCTATTTATAGAAGTCTACTAATCCTTTATTAACTTCCATAATTCACCAACATAGTCAAATTAAGGCTAATTGATACTTACTATTTGATTGAATGACTACATGATGGACAAGTTGATTGACAAGGGTGGTTCACCTATTATGACAAGGAATAAATTGAAAGCTACATTACAAAATCAAGCCACCCCATGTGGGCCCCCTTCAATCTCAGCAAAAATGGGATTAAATCCCCTATTTTTGCTTTATTTTTATAGCTTATATATACATATATACATCTATATGTATATACATATATACGGCTATATAACTATTGACCAACATTTTGATTTCCTATTGGGTTCCACTTTGGACTTAGGAATTAAATAAGTTGGACTCATTCATTTAATTTGTTTGAGCTCAATTTATTTATTACATTGGATTAACATTAAATAACCTATGTTACATTTAATTAAAACAAGCATTGAACTAGTTTAATTAATTACATAGACTATGGTTTAATTAATTACATGGACTACTAGGTAAATTAATTTGACCTAGTTGAATACCTCATTTGAATTTAAATATAATCTAATTAGATTTGCTTTAATTAACTATAACACCTTACTTTATTACTTTAAATAAATATACACATACACAAGTATATTCATTCAATTATTTAAGGCACAATTAATTAGTACAATTTTTTTAATTTATTGCTAATTATTTAATAAATATAATTACAATATCTAATAGAATTCGTGATCATTAGAAACTTGGTTCATTTTTATCTGTCTTTTAAAGTTATGCACATAAATTAATAAATGTAATTAATGTTTTATTTGATTGACTAAATTAAGTATAAAATTATAATATTAATCTTTCAAAATTTATTTAAAAAGCGATAGAGAAATAAATTAACCTTTATAAATAAATAATAATATAAAAAATTAAGTATTTCATATTTTTTTAAAATTTATAAATGCAAATAAAAAAAATATTTGTTTTTTCTTTCTAAAAAGATGGATAATTAAGAAAAAGTTCACTTGATCGACATTTAAAACAACGGAGGATAGCCATCGCCACGTGTGCAAATCAACTTCGCCTTTCAGTCACCGCCAGGAAACGTAATCAATGTTCGAGTATGACTAAGACCAAAGCATCATTCTCATTTAGCAGAAAAAATAAAAAAGCATCATCATCCCCCGTGGACTGTCCCTGCCGAACCGCAGCCTCAATTTCTCTCTCAGCTGCTACAGCTATGGCGGCAGCTTCGGCAATTGCAGCAGCAGCCATAAGCGGAGTAAAAATGGCGGCAACATCACAAGCATATCTGGAGAGCAATCAAGTGAAGGAAACTAAGAACTTAATATCAGAGCTGTGCCGTCAATTCTATACTCTTGGATGGGTATCCGGTACTGGTGGAAGTATTACCATTAAAGTCCATGATGACTCCATGCCCAAACCCCAACAACTCATCCTCATGTCCCCATCTGGTATTTCCATTTCCCCCTATTTTATCTCTCTTATATGTATCTTTTTTTTTGCTAGATATATATATATGTTACGATATAGCTCTAGCCTCTTATTTTCTCTTGAAAAGGTTAAAGTCTATATCAATCTCACATTAATATTCTATACTATCGATGTGGATCTGTCCTATATGACGAGCTCACATAGTCTCGTAACATTTCACCATACTTCGCAGCCCCGGCGCCCACGCGGGTTGCCTTTGCGCTAGACTAATCTAGCCTTGGCGCCCACGTGGTTGCCTTTGCGCTGGACTAATCTAGCCCCGGGCGAACACTGCAATACCGGCGTCACCGTCTAGTCCCGAACGAACATTGCAAGATGGTGGACGGCTCTGATACCAATTGTTATGGTCGGTGCTCAGAAATTGATTCAGTAAATAACAAAACAGAGAAAATAGAACAGATTATAAGAAAAACAAAAGTGGAATAGGATAGAAAATGGAAGAATTAGGATTTAGAATTAAGCAACTCATTTTTACAAATCTGAGAAAGGAAAAGAACTACAGAATACTCCATCGATACCCTCTTTTCACCCCTCACAGACTTATTTATACAACTAATTACAATTGCTAGACTCTAACTGATTTTTCCACTAACCAGTACACTTTGAATTCTAACTATAGCTTACATCACTGTAACTGACTCATGACATCACTACAACTACAACTAACTTGACAGCTCACTAAGCTACTAATTAGTACAGATCAATAATCCTGCAAATGGCCTAAACCATTGTGTACCAGCTGGCATGATCATTCTCACTGTTAACAGCTTTGTGAAACTCCTGCTGCTGCTTGGTATATCAGCTAGTCCACTGCATTCTATAATAATCTGCACTTCATAACAATATATATATATGTATATATATTTGTATGTATACAGATTTGTAAAGTGAAGTGATGGATTTTGGGTATATTTGGGTAGGTGTGCAAAAGGAAAGAATGGTTCCAGAGGATATGTATGTGCTATCTCCAAGTGGGTCAGTTCTCTATTCGCCTTTGCCCCAGCCATACCCCCATAAGCCTCCCAAGTGTTCTGATTGTGCTCCTCTGTTCATGAAGGTATAATTTGTTTTACTAGTGCTTTTTGTTTAGGAAATTGTCACTTGTAACTGTTTCTTAAGATTTAAATTGTTGTGAATATGTCCAATGTAATACATGGTCAAGGTCAACACTTCCACCTGTTTAATCCTGAATAAATCCTGTTAATTTGAAATTAATCAGCTTAAATTTTGATATTCAGTTGATAGTATAGACACCCAACTAATTTGGGATATAAAGCGTTGCTAGGTTGAATTTTTGAGTGTTTAAACAATCCGAATTATTCTTTATTCATTTGTTTCTTTTTTTTTTATCGATTCCAAGTTTTCTGAATGCTACTTAATCTTAACGGGAAGTTGGACTTATTTTACAGTGTTCCACTGCTTTCAAATATGCCAGAAAGTATAAAAAAGATGACTATTTAACAGGTTCAATAATACATTGGTTCTAAAGAGTAATGGGTTAGAGCTATATGTACAACAAGCTTGTAGGTGCATCATCTATTACAATGCAAGAAGGGGAAAGCGTTGCGGGTGTGTAGAAAGATAAAAGGTTAATGAAAGCAGCATAATTATCAAAATCCGTTCTTTTTGTTTGCTTCTGAACTTTCTTTCTTTGTCTGATCTGAAAGAGTATCCCAAATGTTCTGCTCTATCTCGAGTTCCTATATCTTTTTCTTTCCAGATATAGTGGGTAAAATAGTTTGTCAAAGCAACTTCAAATATGTTTCAATAACCATAACCAATGCATCTGAGTGTACTTTGCTGCCTCTGCAACTCAATCCTAGATATGATGATATGACCTTGAATAATTTGGCTGGTCTGTCTATATCTCTTCTGTTTCATTTTATAAAAGACTTGATATGTTCAGGACTTTGTTCTAACCTCCCGTTGTAATGGACCTAATTGTTAGAACCTTTAGTAAACTGCTTTGATCCATGATTTCAAATAATCTGAATAAATATATATTTTGTACAATTGATTTATTTTTTCTTTTGAAATTTGTAGTTTTTTCTTAAGCTACAATAATATTGTTTACCCTTACTTTCCAGGCATATGAGATGCGTAATGCTGGTGCTGTTATCCACAGTCATGGAATGGAATCTTGTATCGTGACAATGATCAATCCATTAGCAAAAGAGTTTCGAGTAAGTTTTCGCTTTCTGACCAGACGAAAAGGAACAAGAACAGTATAGCCAGAAGAATGTTAGAACAGAGAAAGAGAGAGTTCTGTGTGTCTCAAAGGCTGAGGACTAACCCTCTGTATATAGTGCTACGAACTCAAACAGTTGCATACACAATCCCTTCAATTACGTTCCTTAATAATAAAAAAAACATGTGCATAATTGAAGGGATATGATTTAACTGATCGACAAAACGTGGGTAATGTAATTGGGCATGTTTTTGTTAAGGAAATCAGGTAATTAAAGGAGGAAATTAAGGAAACAATTTGGGCAAAAGGGAAGGTCAAGAATCGCACCGCGCCAAGCCTTGTGGGTGGCGCGCGCGCGTGTGTTATATACATAAACCTTAACTCATCCAAGCATGCCCTCCACTAGTCCCAAGCTCTTGGACCTACCCCATGAACAATAGGTTATATACCCGTCAAGGAAAGAAAAGTGGAGCAATGTGGGACTAGTAAAAGCACAAGTTTTTTAGAACTTTGAGAAGACTTAAATGGGTTAAAAACAAAATCAAATCAATACATCATCCAAGACTTTGATATACCCACATAGTAATCCATACTACAATAGCCTCCCCCTCCATATGACTAGTGCTTTGAAATTGTAAAACTTGCATGTTACCAAGTTTCTTCATTAACCCAATGTTACTTATAGTCTGATTTGATACGTGAAACGAAATCAAGAACGGCAAATGTCACTTTTCGTGGTATAGAATACGGTTGGAGTAGAATTGTTTAGTTGGTATGAAACATGTTTATTCAGATTTACCATATTTAACATTTTAGAATGAAAGTGTACCATGATTTGGGACGTTCGTACCAAAATACAGTTCACTATCATGTTACATATTTTGGTCCATCTAATTTTTGTATGTTCCGATGTTGTAATCAATTTTAGAGGCTCTAGGATGACTACAAATGCAACTGTTATTTGACATTTTCCTTATACTTTTATTTTTGAAGAAAAATAATCTTCTTGTTTCAAAATTAGTTAAATGACACCAAATAAAGACATTTTCCTTATACTTTTATTTTTAAAGAAAAATAATCTTCTCTTCTCAAAATTAGTTAAATTACACCAAATGAAGAGACTTATAAGTTGGAGAAAACTGTAAACAAAGTTATAGTCAAGAAAGGAAAAATAAAAAGAAACATTATATGTGATGAAAGGGATGTTATGTAACAAATCTAAAGAAAGATGAAAATATTTGATTCTAGGAAAATGATCGATGGTAAAATAATTTTAATGAGTTTCTGTTGTCTAGAATGACATCAAATTCGATCTCCAGGAACTTTTATGTTACTAATGTTTTGCATTTAGGTCATCTGTACTTTTTTGATAATTGTTATGTAATCTACATTTTTATTAGATTGATATTGAATTCTTGAGAAATAGATCTCTTTTTGAGCAAGAGTTTCTCCAAAAGGTGATTTGAGAGTACCTTAACTACTCTGAAGGAAATTATCAACAAATAGGTCTATCAAGTTGTTGAAAATGCCTCTTCTTTTTTTCTTCCCCAAAAAAAAAAAGAATTTTTAGTTTTTTTCTTATCCCAATTATGGCCATTTTTTGCAGATCACTCATATGGAAATGATAAAAGGCATTCAAGGACATGGTTACTACGATGAGCTTGTGGTTCCCATAATTGAAAACACTGCTCAGGAGCGGGAGCTTACAGATTCTCTTGCTGCAGCTGTATGTTCTTTTATACATCTTTTCAAATTTTGGTTGTATTGATATGCATGTTGATAGATGATTATTTTTTTGCTGTTATGTTGAACTGTTGAAGTAGTTTGCCTGGACAATTCTTTTTACAAGTATTGTTAACAAGTGCCAAAGGGGGCCATCCCATGTACAAACAGTCGGCAACAAAGAAAGACTTTACAGATGAAAGTTGTATAGCAGTTTGCTAGGAAATTAAAATACTAATACATATACTGTTGTACAAAAATTTTGATCGAGTGATTCTTGTTTTGTATGTTTAAGACATCATCGTGCCATTATTTTTTATGGTCATTATATATACATTTATATAGTAAACTAAGCACCATTCAGGCAAATATTGTTACCTACTGGAAGGTTTATATGTTTTACCTGGCCCCCAAATTTGGTGGCATAAGATGCTAATGTAGCTATTTCTTGAAGATATTATAGGAAGCACAAATTTGCGTTGAAATTAAATGACCATGGTTAAAGAATATACACAGAAGAGAAGCTAATTGTACTTTAAATTGACTATTGATTTCCTTAATTAGCATCCTAATTGGAATGTGTGATTGTGATGTGTTGAAATAATGTGAACAGAACTACTTGATTAAGGTTGAGCTGTTAATAATTAGGAGTAAGAAGCTCTTTTGATTTGCAGTCAATAACTTGAGACTAAATATATTTTAAAGCTCTTGATCAATTTATTATTTTTCTTATTTCCAGTCCCAGACACCACTTCCATGACCTGAGACTAACTTTCTATGGCAATACTTATATAAAATGCATCCAATTGTCATCATTTGGTTTGGAACTTCAGCATTCTGCATTTGTTTCATGTGCAGAAGAAACTTAAAATCAATCATGCCTGCTCTCCAGTTCATTCGATTGTATATTTTGAGTATAAAGCATAACTTCAGGCTGATTGAACTTTCCCTCCTTTTATAGATTGAAGCTTACCCCAAAACAACAGCTGTGCTGGTCCGGAACCATGGCATATATATATGGGGGGATTCTTGGATCAGTGCCAAAACTCAGGTTTGCGTTGCTTTAGAAAGATCTTTTTATTATTAATCAGTTGAACATGTTTACTGATCATTCCTTTGTTTTCCCTTAAATGTCAAATACTACCTCCATTCCAATAAAAGAGTATCACTTGACTTTAAAAGTCAATTCATGAAATCCTAAAATTTAATGTTGATGTGAATTCACTTAACTTTTGTTAGCAACAAAGTTGTTATTAGCGGTATTTTTTAAATAGTTTACAATATTCAAGATTGTATTGACTAAAATTAAATGAATTCATTTCAATTTTAAAATGCTGCAAATTGGCTTCTAAAAGTCAAAACTGGACTTCTTTTTTGAACCTTCAGGGAATCTGATTTAATAATTCTGAAGGAATGATTGATGTTTTGTTAAATATTCTGTTCTTGTAAACTTCTGAAATTTATTAAGGCCTCAACTCAATTTCTCCTTTACTGCAGTTGCGTTTTTGACATAGAGTGCATCTAGATGTAGATATGTTGATTTGATCTAGCCGCAATTATTCTTCAATTAATTTATGTTATTTGAATATAAATAAATTCCGCAACAAGAAGACTTATATGCTGATTTTCATCTTTTCTGTTTCAAACAGCACATACAAAGCATAGATCCAGACAATGTAAAGAAAACACTTCCATGAAATATTTCCAGTGTATTGACTATTTTGGAAATTAGGAATTAGTGAAGGGTTCTTTGTCCAACAAGTGTGACACAGCTTAAGAAATAACAAACACCAGAATGATAAAGGTGAATTGGGTTTCTGAGCTCACATATCAAATAGTCGCCTGTGCGAGTGGCATAGTCTTTGATGTCTTGAAGTCACCTTAACTTATCATAAAGGAATCCTACCAGGACGAAAAGGCAGACTTAAATGATAATTCACAGATGAGAAAAGGCAAACAGGAAAACAAAATCTAGAAGCTCAATTTTGTTATCTTGTCTCTCATTTTTGTTTTGTTTGACCTTTTACAACTACTAAAGAGGGTAGCATGTGTCCCAAAATCAAATTGAAGAACTTGAGAATAATTTTCGAAATCATAGGGGCCATGTGAACTGAAAAATGTACAAAAATATAACTCTATAGTTAAAATTAGTTCACTTTTACACTAAATGTTTAAAAGGTTTCACTTGCAACCCCCCCCCCCCCCCCCCCCCCAACTAAATTATTTTGAAAAAATTAGTGGGGTCTACAGACCCCACTAGACCCTTCTTGTATTTTTCCTGACCAATAAGGATCATGGTCTTGAGGAGGTTAGTTAATTGATTCTAAGTTGGTTCTCATACTCTACTACTGTCTGGTGTGGAGAATTTTGACACAGCCTAGTGAAAATGGTTAAATACCTTATAATATAATTTTAAATTACCAATTGCTCTAAAAGTTTAAGTTGCTATAGAAGGGACCTAGTATGTTTGTCATGCTTTAACAGTTTCTGTCACATTCAATTAGCCCTTGTATGTGTGGAGATAAACTTAGGAGCTTCATTATGCACAAAGTAAACAGAGTGCATACTCCACCAACAAAGAACTAAGTACAAACTTTACCAAAAAAAGTACAGAGTAGATGATTTTTCCTAGACCTTGCTACCTAGGCATGTGATAAATGTTACGTTACTAATTTCTCTAAAAAGTAATAACTTAACCTGTTGAATATGGGTTTCTAACGATGTGTATCATGGTTTAAGTTGAAGTACTTATGTTGCATAAGTGTATATAAATTAAGGACACGTAATCTGCAGATATTTTCTTTTAATCGTCTGTTTTCATTATACTGATGCAACTTTAGAGAATTAAGTTTATCTTGATGTGCTCCAGCTGACAGTATACTGTTTCAGGCTGAGTGTTATCATTATCTCTTTGATGCTGCTATCAAACTTCATCAGTTGGGTCTGGACTGCTCAACTCCTAATCATGGTCCAATCCATAGTTTCAAAGGAATATTAAAAGGTGGCTATAATGCAAGTATGTCTGTCAAGGCCGGGACTGCTATCTCAAATAATGAATTTGTGCCTTCACATGTAAGTTCTCGAAGTATTCTCCCATTCTGCTATAAATCTTAAGTGAGGTTAACTGTTGCGGTTTGATTCATATAGTCATTTATTATAATGCGTGGCAGCGTTGCATTGTTCTTGACATTGAAGGGACTACTACTCCTATATCATTTGTTACTGATGTTCTCTTTCCATATGCCCGTGAAAATGTGGGAAGGCATTTAGATGCAACATATGATACTGCAGAAACTCAAGATGATATCAAGTTGTTACGCTCTCAAGTGAGTATTTTTCTTCTTACAAGTTTTAAATTATATCCTGCTTCTAAAGTTTATCTCTTCATTTTTTTCCACCATTTAGAAAAAGGGATGAGTGATTGTTTTCTTCATTGTGTAATTATTTTACCCTAGATTGTAGTTTTTTTTAAAACTTTGAAGCAAACTTCTATCTCTATAGGAAAGAACAGACTACTATAGGGTGCTTTGCCCTTGTTCTCATTTACTCCTCTTTGTTTCGGAAGCTGTTATTCTTTCTATATCTGTTCCTTCCTCACTTTCTCCCCTTTCTTCCTTTTTTGGGTTTCTTTCAGTTTCTTAGCAATAATAGGGATGAGATATCATTTAATACTTTCTATCCCAAACACGACATACATATACATTTGTCCTAATGTCTAGAATTCAGCAAGGAAACATTAGCAGGGAGTGTCTTTGTCCATAGATGAGAGCATGTTATGCAGTTCAAATGATCTCTCTTTTGAATAACTAGATACATTAATTCAGAGCTTCCTGACGTTCCTTTATAAAGGTGAAAAAATAAATGGATAACTTTACATTCTATTCTTCTCTCATGTATTTTCTTGTTTCCCTTCTTCTCTCATGTATTATCTTGTTTAATTTAATTTTCATCATCTTATGATTTACTGGAATTGATATGGCTGTTCATTAGCAAGCAATAGTTGAGACTTTCTGTAAACAAAAATAGACAACACTGATGGTTCATTGTGAATTGAGGGAGTTGTAAGCCCAAGATTAGAGCTGGATGGTTGAACTTTGAATTAGCGTGCATCAGGGTTGTTAATTGTCCCGTCCAAGTTAAAGGGAAGTTTTATATTGATGTGGCTAGCAATGCTATATGGAGCTGACTGTCATGTGCATAAGATAGGATTTGAAAGCCATTGATGAGTATAACATGTGCATTGTATAGTTTTGGATAAGAGGTGATGTTGAGTATTATTATATTTGCATTTATTTTTGTTTTAGTTTTACGTTTGTGCTATATCTTTTTTTATCCCTCGATCTTGTCCCAAGTTTTCTTATTTGTTTTATTTTTAGCATTTCATCTATTTATATGTATGTTTTTCTTTCTATTTCTGATTGTGTTTTTATTCTATTTATAACCTTTCACTTTTATTCTTTTAGTTACATTATTTTATTCTTTCTTTTTCTTTTTTTTAGTTTATTTTCCCTTTTTTCTTGCCTTTTTGCTTTACGTTTGCATATGTGATTTATTTATTTTTTGTTTTTTGACTAGGTCTATTGTTCCTAATTCATTTCTATTGGCTTCGTACATTTGGAAAGCTAAGGTCCCTTTTAAAGCCAAGGTTTTTGTGTGGTCTCTAGCTTTACAATGATTGAATACTAATGATCTTTATTAAGATTGCAAGCCTTACAAAACAGAGTTACCATAAACTTTCATTGACTTAGCGAATGGCGTATTGGTACTTACGTACCCAAACACGATGCTCTCACATACCAATACTCTTAATTTAGCGTTCCAAAAAATTTATTTATTATTTACCTATAATTGTACAAATATCAATATTATAACTTAGTATTAGATGCTCAAACATTAAATTATAAAACAACTAACTTGTTGATTAAATTAAAAAAATTCTAAAAACTTAGCTTTATTTTATTTATATTCTACAAGAATTCCTAACTATAAAAACTTATATAAAAATACCCTAGTGTACTGCATTTTAACAATGTAGTGTACCACGTACCCGTATTCGTATCACGTACTGATACGAACCACGTCCCACGTAACACTATTACAAAGTTCTATCGCCGGTCATTTGTTTTATGTACAGGCAAAGCAATGAGACGCATGCTCATTTATTTATGTATTGTTTTGTTGTTTGGGGATTGTGGAGCTCTCTCTTTGGAGTGCTAGGAGAGGAGTGGGTGTGTCATGCTATGGTGGAAGATATGCTACTAATTCGTTTTCAAGGATTTGGAAGTAAGAGGGATGACAAACTTTTATGGAAGTGTGCCTTCATTTATATTTTGTGGGGAATTTAGAATGAGTGTAATGTTAGGTTGTTTAGAGAAAGTAACTTATCTTTAAAGTTATTGAATAATAGGGTATTTTTCTTGCTTCTCTTTGGGTTTCTGCTATGGAATTAGCCTTTTAGAGGTATTTTTGTGATTAATTTATGTAAAAATTGGAGGGCTGCACTTTGTTAAAGTGCTCTTCTGTTTTGGTTTTTTTAGTCTGCTATCCTTTATTTCCTATTAATAAAATTTATTCTTTTATCAAAAAAACAGAAACAAATGTGATTAATTTTCAGCCTATCCCAACTAGTTTGGGATAAAGGCATTGTTGAGTTAATGGTTTGTGGTGCAGTATAGGTTCTAGTTTTTTGTGTTGACCGAAGTCCTTGCCTTCTCTTTCAAACTGGAATATTGAAGGCAATAATATTTTAATGTTCTACTTTGCAGGTAGAGGATGATCTGAAGCAAGGAATTACGGGAGCTGTTCCTGTTCCCTCTGATGACGCAGGTAAAGAGGAGGTGATTGCAACTTTGGTTGCTAATGTGGAAGCAATGATAAGAGCTGACAGGAAAATTACTGCCTTGAAACAATTACAAGTAAGAAAAATGCATATTACCGACACATTATTCTTTCCCTCAGAATCCTCAGAATCTGGCTAACATCTAAACACGCAGGGTCATGTCTGGCGAACTGGATTTCAGAAAAGTGAAATAGAGGGCGTAGTTTTTGATGATGTACCTGAAGCTCTTGAGAAGTGGCATGCTATGGGCATCAAGGTTATTTTCTCATATTAAATGGCTTTTTTTTATTTTATGTATTTAGTAATATCTCAGAATTATATATTGAAAGACTAATTACATAGATTATGGCTCAAGTTTTCCTCGGCAAAGTAGAACCTGTCCCTCAAAATACCCACTTTTTTTATTTTTTTATTTTCTATTTCAGTTTAATTTTCTCCTTCTCCCTACTTCATTTACCACTTTTATCCAGATTACTATTGTTCACATGGTATGAAATTTCTTTTTAACTTGTCAACAATAGAAAATTATTATTGTTCAGAATTTCAGATGTATCCATGCCCAAAAAACTAGAATTGGAGGCCTCACGTTTAATTTTGTTGGATTGTCATCCATTTTGAATTCAATTGATTATGGATATCATTTTTGGTCATCATACGTAACATAGTACCCTGACCATAGGGGCCGAGAGACTTGCTTCACCAATTACTACAGTTGGGGTTGGCGCAATGCCCAAGGGATACTGTGTATATTCATTTTTGTGTACCTGGGGCATATGTTTAGCATTTTTCAGATATTTGTTTTCGAGTATATATAGGCTTGTATTAGTCGCCTTTCATTATCTCTTAAATAGAATTGAAGTCGAGTAACTTTATATTTTCTTCTCTTCCTCAGGTATATATATATTCCAGCGGTAGCAGACTGGCACAGAGACTTTTGTATGGCTACACAAATTATGGTGACTTGAGAAAGTACTTGTGTGGATACTTTGATACCACAGTGGGGTAAAATATTTTTTATTTCCTTGAAAATTGAAATAAGTTCTCTCTGCTAAAGATGTTTTCTAAACATCACTCGTCAGTTTGTCATTAAAACCATCCTATTCTTCTATTTTGGTGTTAGGAACAAGAAAGAAACAAGAAGTTATATCGAAATTTCAGAGACTCTTGGAGTGCACAAGCCATCAGAGATTTTGTTTGTTACTGACGTCTATCAAGAAGGTGTAGCTGCAAAGGCAGCAGGTAAAACACAGCTCACTTTTGATAGGTTTTCCAATGTACTCTTTCCAAATTACTATGAAGGTTTTGTCTACAGGACTAGTATATTCTTATGGCTTGGTTTTAGCGAGAGTGCACAGAGGCGTACGCAGATAGATTTTGTGGTGTATAGGATTTTCCTTGAGCACTGATATTTGAATTTTAATATATATTTCAGGTTTGGAGGTGATAATTTCTGTCCGGCCAGGAAATGGACCTCTCCCGGAGAATCATGGATTTAAGACGGTAACTTCTTTTTCAGAAATCTAGGATTGGGTGTGTTCTTACATAATCAAAGAATGTTTTTACGTCTGAATTGTACTTGCTTTGTTTCTAATGTAGTGATTATAAGCGTTCACTTTTAAGAATAAGTTTTGATTCACTAAAAATATAATGAGATTTGGAATATTATTCATTTTGCTAATGAAGAGGGAAGGCACCATGGCTTGAACGAACGAACGAAATGGAATTAGAATGTAAACGTCACCTGGATTAGTGGTTTTGTTACTGGGTTTTGGATTATTGGGCTGAACACAAAAACATCAAACATTCAACTCAATAGGATGATATTTGTACGCCTCAGTTTTCATTTTTTTTTGTATTATAATTATTGGGCCTGACGTAAAAATCCCCAAAATATCTTAGCTTTTTGTACAGTTTCTGCTCATCGCACTACACAAACAAACTAACAAAAATTAAGGAAAAAGAAGACCAACGTTCGGACCTTTCATCAATCTTTTAGCGATATTCACACGTAATGACGCAATTATATTCACACGTCACGACACAATTATGCTATAAGCTGGGAAAAGAGAAAAGTAAAAGGAAATTCAGATTTTCACCTGTCCTTTTTTTTTTTTTAATTTCTTTTTCAGACATCATTATTCTAACATGCACACTTTCATCTCTCATCCATTTTCTAAGTCAAATGATGGCATGTGGGAAATTTGTGCTAGTGCTAATGTGCTATGCATGTCACTATATCTTTAATTTCAATAATTACACTACAGTCCGGTAAAATAATTATATATGCCCTCCATCTCAAAATTTAAGATATATTTTAACTTTTTTTTTTTAATTTATAATGTTTTAATTACAAAATTATTTAGTTTTTGTCAAATCAACGATAACAAATGTGAACTAAGTATAAGTGGTGTTAATTATCATATTTGTTCTTCTCAAAACTTAAATAAAGTCATATTAATTTTAGATTTTCATAAATTGATTTCAAAAAATCAAAACTCATTTTTAATTTTAGGAGAAAAGGAGTAACAAAAAGGGAAAATGATAAAAACACAAATTTTAAGTCAACATAAACGCAAATTTTAAGTCAACATAAATTTTAAGTAAAAAATAATCGAAAGGAAAAATCGATAAATATAAAGTTTAGGGCAATTCAACAGTTTTGCATACGTTCCCTCAAAAAATAAAATTTATAAATTTAGTATGAATAAAAATGGTTCATTATATAGTTTCATTCCAATAAAACAATCCAAAGACAATTTTTTCATTTCATTAAAATGAGTAATTTTATTTTTACCTTCATTCTTGCAATCCAAATATAGCGTAAATGATTTTTTTTAAAAAATTGCAAAAATGATTGTGTTTTGTCCGTAAAAATATTAGTAAAATTAAAGTGACATCTTCTATTTATGGATAAGTATAAACACACAACATTCAAGAATAATATAAAACACTACGTTGATCCTCATCATTAAAAAATAAAATTTGATACGGATTTTTTTCTCAGACTTTATTTTTTAATAATGATAATCAATATAGTATTTTATGTTGTGTTTGAATATTATGTTTGTAGTAATGTTCTCTTCATTTTTCTTAAATCATCCATGGTGGGTGGCCTCAACTGTTGACTTGCCCATCCCACTTGTGGACCCAAAACGGAAGTGGTAAAATTGAATGATTGGAACTCGTCTCATGTAATACTACAATACATAAACTTGTTAGTTGTTACTACTAAAGCATCGGATTTCTATTAATTAGAAGTTAGACAGATCCATAAAATGCGATAGGAGGGTTAAATGAACTATCATGGTTATTGAGGATAGGCTTGAGGACATTGTTGTAATGTCGAACGAAAATGACATTAATCAATTAAAAATCAAGTGCAAAGGTTTAAAAATATAAAATCAAGATATTTTAATTAATACGGGTGTTATTATATATGATGAAAAATTATGTCGATATTAGATAAATATCGACACAATAAAATATGATGATATTGTAAAAAAAGAACTCCCAATTTATTGTTCTATTTTATAATTTTCTATTCCATATTTGACGTAAAATTAGTCCACGCATAAATTATTTTTCAAATAATACTAAATAAATGATTTATACTACAACGAAAAATACTCAAATATTGTGAATGAGAATATGTACTCCCTCATACAAATATGTAAAATGTAAATGAGAATATGTACTCCCTGTCTTAAATATGATTTTTCGAAGATTGCTAATGAGAATATGTGCTCCACCATAAAATATTATCTTCACTTCAAAATATATAATTATCTTGATAAAAAACTAAATATTAAAATATTTTTTATGCTCTTGAGTCATAAGTCACTGATAAATGCATTATATGTGCATGCACAAGTTCTAAACTTAACTTTAAGAGATAGTATGCCTGGGTTTTTTATTTTTTATTTCTAGACATCTCTGGCAATAGGGAGTTGGCGATAAATGAGATTTTTTCTTTATTTTAGTGAAATTACTTCTATATTTATACAAAAATGTTCTCTTAACATGTGTTCTAAGGGCACGCACGAAAAATAAGAAATGGGACATATTAAATATTTGAGACTTATTAAATATTATTTATTTATATATTTATAGTGAATTTAATATATGAGGTCTATTAATATATTATTTTTTTATATATTAAATTTAATATAAATAAATAATATTTAGTAGATTTCTTCTGTGTTTAGTATGTAAAAACACAGGTTAAAAAAACCCTTATAAAAATAATAAGATGGTATACATAATATTATAAATTAATTTACAAAATTCGTGGTCTTTGAATTCACCGCTTTTCCCAATTTAATATTATATATTGGAAAAGGGAGTAGAAGAGTTTGGCGAATTGGAAGGTGCCTTCGTAAAGCCAGCGGCAGAGGTGGTTGTCGCCGCCGCCGGAGTTGGGTTGGCAGAGGAGTTTAGTGATTTGAGTAGAGATTTGGGGGTCGTGGAGCAGAGAATGGGAAGGGTTCTCCGAGCCGAAGCGGGAATCGGGGAAAGAAGGGAGGATTGCGGAGAGATTCGAAAAATGAATCGGGCCATGAGATGTGTGGGCTGCTCGGAACGGAGGCTTCTGCCATTGAAATTGAATCAGAGGTGGCGTTAATTAATGTAAATTATTAATTGAAAGATAGGAATGGGAAAAACAGAAATGATAGGAGGAAAAATTGGATCTCCTCTTTACCAAAGTTTTCCTTCAACCGAACCAAATGTGTGAAAGGGGAAGGAAATTACTATTTTCCTTTTTTTTTCCTTTAAATTTTTTTAAAAAGAAAAGTTTACAAATTATTATTTGGTTTGTATATTTACAGATTGATGTTGGGGTTTTTCTTCTTATATACTCTAAAAAAGAAAAATATGCTCCCTTCGTTCCAAAAGAAATAAAAACAATTTTTATTTTTAATCTTTTCCGGTTAATTATTAATATTTCTTTGATAAATATTTTATATTATTCAAATATTTAATCTTTTTAGATCTTATTATTTAATTTTATCAAACACGACATATGTTTGGTAGTAAGTTAACTTACAAGTAGAAAAACACATGAATAAGTACAAACGCATAATATTTAAACATTATATTTAAATACCATATTTATTTTAATCATTATCTGTGATATGTCTATCACTATTAAAAAATAAAATATAATATTAAATTTTTTAATATACTCAATTTTTTAATAATTGAGATAAATATAATATTTAATTTTATATTTAAATTTTGTGTCCTTATATTTATCTAAAAAAAACTAATAAAATAACGAAACACTAAAAAGTCAACAAAATGAGAGATTATTATATAATTTTGGCGTAAGTAAATAATATACTCTCCTCTCTTATATATTTATAAAATTCGTCTGTAAAAATAATATATATATATATATATATATACTATTCACTTATTTTAAAAATATAAAATAATTTTTTCACCAAAAATCTCGAAGACTCGTTTTCAACTCAGAACACTAACAAACAAAGTACACACCAATACCAATCCTTGCCCTTGGGAACAAACTCCAAGAGCACACCTTATCTTGGAGAGTACATCCACTCATCCCTAATACAATCTCTCCTATTTTCATCGTCTATCTATTCTCTCTATTCAATGGTGTCCTGAATACCTATCATCTAATATTTTATATTATTTATATTTTATTATTTTAAATATTAAAATTATAATATATGAATAATATAAAACATTACGTAACAAATATCTAAAAATTATTTAATAATTTCTTCTCCATTCTCGTCCTTAGGATCATTGTCATGAGGTGCAATAAAATGAAATGCTTATAAAAATTTATAATTTAAAAATGTACTTTTATAATAAAGTTAAAATAATGTTTAATTATACCATAATAAAGTATTTTTAAAAATATAAAGACCACAATTTCTATGTTTTTGGTAATTTATCGTTAAATTTATACATTCTGTTTCGACCAAAAATGTTATTGAATGCTTATTTATTCTAACAATATTAACAGTCCACAATTTTTTTAAATTTCTTAAACAGGAAAACCGGAGCATTCTATGTGTAATTAGATCATATGTCCCCCGTAATTTGTGTACTTTTGTTTGGGCTACCAAATGTTTCAAAAAAAAATATCGTATCGGTCCTCTCTTTCATACACGCACAAAAAGAAAGCATTAATTAGAACTCCAAGTCCAAATATAGAGTTACGTTTAGATTATAAGAATAAAATTAATGAAAGAATAAAATAAAATAATGAGTAAAATAATTTATTTCATACACTTTTTTAAGGAATAAAATTTATAAATTTGATAAAAATAAAAATCGTTCGTTCCGTTCCAATGTAATAGCAGACACAATTTTTTTTATTTTATGAAAATGAATTATTTCATTTCCAGCTTAATTTCTACAATCGAAACGTAGAGTGATTTTAATGTTCCACAAAGGCAATAATTTTCTTCCAAAAAAAGATAGATTCTTCACTCCAAGTTAGGTATTCTCACACAACACCAATTTTTATGGAGTTTAAGGCACAAGTATGAAGTATCCAGCCCATTAGGCATTAGCAATTGCTTTTATCAGTTGTGTATATGTACAATAATACACTTTGGTCCCCCGCATTTAAGTATTTGACCATAGCTTTCATATACATACATGTATAAGTAGGGTTTCTAATATGATCCTAGGCATTAAAATGTGTTTGTGCACAAAGGGAATTTATATATGCAGAAGAATTTATTCCACAAAAGTACCAGAACGTTTACAAATTAGCCCAGATCCCTAGAAATTAGCCTCAGAGACAAACCCTTGAGGGGCCTAATTAGGGCATCATTTCCCATTAATTACGAGTGCTCAGATACAACGTTAAGAATGTCGTATTTGGGGTGACAAATATGCGGGCATCATAAACTTTTGGAAGAGAAATAAGCATACTACGTATAAATAAAACATTATGTATAGATAAAATATCAACAGTTGAGATAGAATAGATTCATAAACTGACTTGGGCATCGGATATTTCCCCAAGTCATATCCCCCAACAAGTTCTTTGCGTTTGTTCATTTTCCAAGTTAAAATCTAAAGGTCTTGAGATGCTATATTATGTTTGATATGAATAATTCAGTAATAGTAATACCGCGTAGGTTATCTACGCCTTAAACTAAACACCAGTGCTAATTATGCATTTGTTTCGGTCTTTTTATTTAAACAAGACTGAATTTGATGGAGCCTGAGCATCAAAATGTACAAGAGGGACAGAAAACACTAAAATGAAGTTTATCATGCCTTCTGTTGAAAACACTAAAATGATTTAAGGTCTTTCTTTGAAAATATAAACATATCACAAGCTGTATCAATGTATTTTGGATAGATGGGTTCAAACTTCAAAGTCACCTCAGTAGTGTTATTTCTCGTTGATAGTTCTCAGTTAAAAAAAAAAAAAAAAACAACAAAGAAAACAAAGCCAAGTGCTTTTTTTGATTTTGAAACAGTGGAAACAGAGAGATGATCAAATTGTACAATTGAACCAAATTAAAATCTCTACCTGTTTCTCTCCAAATCATCCCATTAATACCTCCTTTCAGCAAGTCACAGTTAAACAACAACAACAATCACCTTCACACGACACCGTTTCATCCCTTTCTCTCCCTCAAGAAGAAGACCCTGAAACTCGAGGCGAAGTCACCGGAAACAGAGGCAGTAGCTGCGGCTCCGGTCCGCCTCTCGGCGTACTCATCGGCGATGGGTGCAAGTAAAATCCCTTCTCAGCAATTGCTTTATCTTCCTCCGACGAATTTCCTGAGGACTTATTAAATTGATCTTCCCTCAACGGCGTCACGGGACTCAGAGCAAGCGACGGAAAATCAAGAATACTTGGCGACAAGATCTCCGGCTTGCCACGTGGTGAAAACCCAGAATTATTATAATGATGAGCAAAATTATGCATCGAAGGGTTAATCATTAGGCCATTCTTTAGACTATTTCTTCTTTCATAAAGCTTAAAGCTCTGTTTTTTCTGCGCAGTTTTGATCGGCGGTATACTGCAGCTTTTACCGGCGGAGGGCGGATCTGAATTGGAGGCTTGTTTGGCGGTTTCGGATGATCCGGTGAGCATTTGGACTACTTGTTTGAAGGTAGTGGAATCAGCTTGAACAAAGGTGGTTGGGTATGGATTGGATTCGGATCTGGAAACGGGTTTTGGAGTAAGCGGGGGGGTTTGAATTTGGGCGGATCCAATTCCATTGTTGCTGCTGTTGGTACTGCTTCCATTGCTGTTTGGGGAGTTTGAGGGAGATGGGTTCTCTCTCTCTTGAGGTTTTGAGGTGGTTTCCATTGATGGGTCTGTTTTGTTGCGGGTATAGCTCCACCTTTCACGAGAGAGAAAATGGAGGGTTTTGGTTGGTTTAAGGTGAAGAGGAAGAGATGGATGAGTGAAAAACAAGGGTGGTTCGATGGAAATTGAAGAAATGGTACTAATTGCTAATTTGCTTTTGTGTTGTCGTGGACTTGAGCTGTACCTATACGGCTATACTCATACAGCAAAACACACCATTCACTATTTCTCTATCTAGGCTTTCTCTCTCTAGACTTATTTTCGCTATATGTCCAGTCTACGCCCTACAGTCTTTAGTCTCTGCATTTTTTTGGTTTGTTTATTGGAGCGGTGGGGGTGACTTGAGAAGATTGATTGGCTACTTTGAAAATGCCTCACTCTCAAATCTCAATGGTCTCTCATAAGTATACTACAAAAAAATGGTGATTGGCTGGAATTGGAATTCTGAGCTTAAAAAATGGTGGGCAATGGACTTGGAAATTTTAAACTTCAAAATTAATGACTTAATTTTTTATATTAAATTAAGCTAAATTTTATATTATGGATGGTGGGCAATGGAGCTTCAATGTTTGGCTAATTTTTTTTTAATGTAAATTGTAAAATTTTTATAAAAAATTAATGACTTAATTTTTTATATTAAATTATTAAATATTAATTTATTTATCTTTTTATCTTTTTGATAAATTTTAAAAAAGTAAATTTTATATTTTATATCTATTTTTTATTAAGTAAACAAAGTATTACTTACGTTTCTTATCCTATATATTTTCTTCTAAAGAAAGAATATAAGAAAAATAAAAAGAAGTATTTGACAACCTTCATAGATTTTTTAAGTACAAAACACTATTACATTTCATATTTATAACTATAATATTTTCATACCATTTTGTTATTACATTTTCATACTCCTATTATTTTTAATCCAAATAAAAATTGCTTTTAATATCGGAAAATCATCCATTTATTCATTATTGTCTCCCACATACACATAGCAAGCAAGGTGGCACAAAAAGGTCCAAAAAAAATGAAATGGGGAAGCATTGACTTCAGAGCCCTGAGAGACTGTGATTGGTATTACTGTGTGATTGGGATCGGAGACGATTTTGAGACAAGATTTTCTTAATGTGTGTCTTTAGAACATATACTACGCGTAAAAAATAATATATAATATTATTTGTTTACGTAGGCGCACTGAATTTAATGTATAAAAAAATAATATATTAGTGGACTTCATGTATTGAATTCAGTGCAATTATATAAAGAAATAGTAATTTTTAACGAGTCTCATCTCTTGTTTTTTGCGCTTAGTGTATGTCTTTAAGACACACATTAAGCGGATCCTTCAATAAATTACTTTTATTAAAATGGATAAATAGTAAAATACTATTTAAATAAAAAAAATATTATTGACATAAGACATTATGTGACGTTGCCGTCCATCGAATATTTTTTTCCTGGATTTGAGCTAGCACTTAATTGGCGCGTGTAAGAAATGTTCAATTATTTGGTGGTAATTTTTGATTTTTTCTCCAACTCCATGAACTTTTTTGTTTTTTTAATTTTCTTGCAGGATGTTACTTTCACTCCACTCTAGTAAGTCTAATAAGGTTGAATTATTTTTACAATAAAATGTTGACTACACGCATGGCGAACTCACGAAGATGGCTTAATGGTCATGATCATTTGTTCATTTTTGAAGTCTTTAATCATTTTTTAATTAAAGATTTAATGTACACCAAGGACAATTAATGTTCAACGTTATACGGATAAATTTGGAGCCGAGAATTGATACGGATAATTTCTGTCTTTAAAATATTTATTGTCCTATTGACAATATATAAAACAAGAATTCAACTTCACTATTTATAAAAGAAAATATCAATTACAAAATTAATTGCATAAAAAACAAAGAACTTCACAATTTATTCAAAATATCCGTTATAAAATTAATTGCATAAAAATCGTATGTCAGTTACAGAATTAATTCTGAAAAAATGTTTTGAATAGTTTTAGTTATATTAATATCTCTGTAATTGATGTGCATATTAAATACATTGTAACTAATGCACCACATCATGGTGACTATTTTTAAGCTTTTTCTTTAGTACCATAAGTAAATTAAATTATTTTATTTATGCTTATAAATTATTAAATAATTTTACTTTTAACCGCTATGGGACTTAAAAAAATTAATTTTACAAACAACAATATACTTTTTCATATACCCTATTTTGAGTATAATTAAAACATAATATATAATTCTGACTTGAATTATATAAAATTATTTTTTAATCTCTTTGGGACTATAAAAATCACTTTAAATTTTATCTAAATTCAATCAATTAATGGGTCAAAATTAAACTTAAAATTGACCAAAATTCATTAATTAAAAGGTACATTTTGTCATTTATTCACAACTAAGTTATAGTTAGAATTGTCTGTTATATGCGTGACACGAATTTATGTCATTTTCTCATAAATGGAGTAAAAAAAAAAGAGAAGAGAGACTGGGGTTGATATACTCTTTAATAGAATAATAACTCTTTGTATATCATAAGCTTTATAGTAAATTTAGTCCTAAAAACATAGTATTATATGAATATATTTTGCTTATTAGACAATTTTTAAAAAGAATTAATATTTTTACAAACTAATTTGATATTTTTATAATTTCAAATGAGATCCACTTGTGAAAATATCAAATTAACTTGTGAAAATATCAATTCTCATATGGAATTGATATTTCTACAAGCTAATTTGATATTTTTCACAAG
The DNA here is from genome assembly GCA_947179155.2 of Hedera helix. Classification (NCBI taxonomy): domain Eukaryota; kingdom Viridiplantae; phylum Streptophyta; class Magnoliopsida; order Apiales; family Araliaceae; genus Hedera; species Hedera helix. The sequence goes on along the minus strand of OX359268.1, from coordinate 34,311,505 downwards.
ATCAAATGGGACCTATTTATGAAAATATTAAATTAACTTGTAAAAATATTAATTTTCTTTTTAAATTTAAGTTGGCGATGAGCTTGCTTTATAAAATTTTAAATTTAAAAATCGAAACTTAATATATTTTTAAGGTGAAAAATCAAATAATGTTGTTGATAATTTGATCATGGTTCCATATTTAATATAAATGTGGGAATAAGAACAAACACGTGGAAGTAAAAGCAACTTTAAATTGAGAATTCCCTCGTCAAATTCATCGTCCAATTTGCTAATTGCAATTTAATATACACAATGGTATTCGGAATCCACTAGTTCTTGTGATTCTTATAATCATACTTATAAAAAATGATAAAGATAAAAGAGAATCAAATTCCAATGTATATTGGAATAGAATTACTTAAAAGAATGGGGGAAAATGGGGGACCAAATGCCCTCTTTGCACTACTACCATCACTACTCAACATCACTATGATGTGGGATTATGGATTCCTATTTAACAATTATTTTTTAGATATTTGTAAAGTTAAAAAATTAAATAATTGGCTAACCAATACCAAATTTATTATTCTGGAAATATCTCTGTCTTAAAATGAGAGTTTTATTTTATTTTTTAATTTTTTTGAACATGTTAAATTTTAATTGTGTTTCAAATAATTACAAATAGTTTTTAATTAAAATAAATTATTATACTTAAGTTTAATCAAATTAAAATTTTAATATATTTTTAAAAATATTTTAAAAATAATCAAATAAGATTCGCATTTTAAAAAGGAAGGGGTACTTAGCTTTCCTAGTCGTCTATGTGCCAAGTTGGCAGTGATTTTAACTCATAAAGTGACTAGCTAATTGAATAATAAAAAAAGAAAATAAGAATTCAAAATTAGTAGTATAATACTGTTAGCTAGGCCGGCTTGATGCAAAGTGTGAAACAATGTTTTGCATTAGGTAACAATGTTTTTGGTACTTCTTATGCATGCTTTGTACAGAGACAACGCATCATATGTATACAAATATTTAGTATTTAATTCTTTTATTTTATGATAGAGAGTGAGAAAATTAAGATTATTTATATTTAATTACTACTCTTTTCGTCCAAAAATATAGTTAAATTTTAAATTTCTTTTTGATCTATCTGTAAAGTTCTAAAATTCAAAATCAATACAAAGATTATTTTTAATACTTGCAAGTTAAGATCAAAAAGTTCAAATATATTTCTGATTTTGAAATAGAATTAAAATTTAATATGCTGACAGTTTATATACGAGCTGTGTTAAGATCGTAATATGTTATTAAAATAAAAATAATTATATATAATATAAAATTTTATTAACAAAATATTATAATTTTAACATCGCTCTTATATACATTGACATCATAAAAATTTAATTTTTATTAACTTAGTGGGACTCACTTTCATGAGTTATAAAAGTCATGTGGCCACTGCCGGTCAATGCGATATGTTGGGGACAAGTTTGTTGGACCAGTCTAGTTGGGCTTAGTTAGACTTATCAGCTCAAATCGCCCACTAAATTCCAAGAAAAAATTCCAAGTAAGATTAGGTTTGACAATTGGATGGAACAATTCCCATGTGAGAGCTTGAGAACTTGTCCAAAGTGGTTGGTCCATCTTTTGTCGAGGTCAAAATACACTACCTAATTTTGTTTATTTGAACCATTCTATCCCCATTAGAGACCAGAGCTGGCTAAGCTAGTAATTTTAAAAAAAAATCTTGTGACCTTTTTCAATATAAACTTGGATAATCTTGTTAATCTTCCCACCCTTACTATGAAATTATAATTCGATATTTAGATATTATGTTGCCGAATAAGCCAAATATGTTTAGACAAATAAATGATTAGGCAAATAATACTGTCGAAAAAGTCTGATAATTAATTTTATTTTTTTATTTTTTTTGCAAAATTTGGGAGGTTTATGAGTAGGGGAGAACCATTGGTGTTATAAATTTTTATTCTACTTGCATAAATGAATTGAATTTCTTATCAAGTTTATATGTAATTAATGATATTTGAATAAAAAGATGTGTGCGATGAATAAGTATTCGAGTTTAATTATATAATTTCGAATTTAATGTAACACGCGACTGAATTACTAGATTGAATTGGGACACAAGTAACGGGGAAGAGAGAGGAGAGGCTGGTGTGGGGGCACAAAGGACTTAGTGAGCAAATGATTTGACAAAGTATAGATTAATTAATAGCCCCGGAATTTGGAATTAGATTACACACATGTATATTGACAAAAGTTTCTTGATTATTATCATTTTTTAATTTTATTTTTTGTTAAATGGATTTAATCATTTTTTATTCACATGTCTTTTGAATTTTGCGTCCCATGTTGATGGGTACAAACTAAAGTTATTGTAGAACTGGCCCTAAACATATTACTATTAGGTAAGGAATCATGATTTAACTGCATTAAGAAAATGAAATTTTATTAAATGATCATTCCGACCATTTTTAAAATACTATATATATATATATATATATATATATATATATATATATATATATATATATATAATACTTGGTCAAAATGAATATTTCATTCTGTCTCCAGCAAAACCAAATAACTAAACTCATAAGTCTTTTTTTAAAAATAAAATAGATAACAATTATTATGATATTTTAAAATAGAGAGAACATCTAAGCAATTTCTAATTAAAAAATAAAGTTGTTAGCAATTTTGTATTTCGTGCATCTATAATGGTACAAAATATAAAATATTAAGCCGGACTAATAATTATTTTCTGGTCAATATTATCAAGCTCCCACAAACCCTTCAAAATAATATAAGGTCACATTAGATATGTAAAGTTTTATTTTTGGTAGTCCAATTGTGACTTTAACTCTTGTTACAATTGTGGTTGTGGAAGGTCCCTGGTGTTGGGGGCACTAGAAAAGTACAGATACAAGGGACCATAAGCTTCCATGTTACACGCTCATAAATATAGGGGACTCCTCACGTATCTTTCTGTATTTCTGTATCACACACACACACACACACACACACACACATATATATATATATATAATATTACCAGTAATACACTGCTCTGTGTTCTTTAAGGTCTAAAGTATTAATATTACCAGTAACATCTGAGGTAGTTTCTAACTCATTTCCTTGTACTACCTAGTTGACTTAAACTAATTAATTACATGCAAATACAAGGTCGGTCTCTAAAAGGGAATTGATATTTTTATAAGTTATTTTGATAATTTTACAAATGAGTCCTACTTAATCTTGTGAAATTATCAAAAAAAACTTATAAAAATATCAATTCTCTATAATATATATATATATATATATATATATATATATATATATATATATATATATATATATATTATCCATCTAATTACTATACATTAAATTAGTTCCCTCGTAGAGAATAAATCATAAAATAGTTGAAAGCATAACATTTAAATAATCGTACGTTTTTTTGCTTTACTGTGTGTCTCAAATTCTGACCACATTTAACAATAAAAAATATTCAGAGATTAAGACTAGGGGAAGGGAGTATGGCACAAGACTTTATTAATATGCGAATTTCACCTCCTTGATGATTTACTGATAACACTTTTTTTGCAAGGGTTTGCATTGGGTATGATGATCAATTGAGCAGCATGGCGTAACAAATAAAATCTGCGCTTATAAATATTTGTTATGACATTATTCTCGGACAAATATATTTTTAATCGCACAATATACAATTAAAATTTTGTTATTTGTAATTTTAGATGGCGATATTCTCAAATGACCGCACGTTTTCTCTATTTTTCAAATAGTGATATTATTTGTGGATACTAATTGAAAATTAACATTTTAAATGTGACAAATATTTTTATGCATCACAAAATGTGGATAGGATGATAGTCAAAATAGAACCAAGGGAAAATCAAAATAAAAGTCTAATAAGTTTATTAGGATGTGGCCACAATAGGTAGTTTGGCACTATCAAGATATCAGCAATGAGCCAACAAATAATTATAAATGTAAAACACTACTTGTTTTAAAATTAAATGACTTGGGCCCAAATACTTTTTCTCAAAATTTGATGGCTGAAAATTTACTAGAACACAACTATAATGATATCCATGTTTATGGTTCGTTACAACCATATTTTGTATTCATTTCTTTATGAACATGTTTTGTTACCAGTATTCATAACCTAAACAGATCCCATGGTCGTGTTAAAACCACCATACAATTTCTTTTAAATTCTGAAGGGTCGACATTCTATACAACATATTATATCATTACTAAGAAGAAGAAGGCTAAATTTTACTACTAAATAATATTTTTCCGTGAAAAGTCAAGGTAGGCGATTACCCTCGATGATTTACATTTGCTAACTTGATGTAAAACCCTCCCCCTCTAATGGCATGGAGTTATACTATTATAGTGATAAAGAGTTTCACCAAAGTGCAGGAGCCACGTTTTTGAACTCGTTCAAGCAAGAGTGCAGTATTTTCTGACGCTACTGAAGGGACTGTTTTTCTTCTTGCAGAATATCGATGGCGTCGGGTGAAACAAACATGTCCATGAATTTCTCATCATTCACAGCAAACAAATCCAATCCCAGTGCCACTACAGCTGCTCGAATAAAAATAATAGAATAACATAGTGTATTAATACGTTTGGACCGGAGGAATGAAGGTGGTGAGAATGAAATAACATTTTTTTATGGAATGAAAAAATGTATTTGGTTGCTCTATTGGAATGGAATGGATCATTCTCATTTCTCTCAAATTTATGAATTTTATTCCGAAGAGTATAGATGACTCATTTAAGTTGGGATAGAATAAATTATTTCATTCTCTATTTCACTTCTTTCATCCATTTTATTCCTTTCAATTCAAACGTAAAATTAAGGGATAACAACATTTAAAAGAAAATGTAAACATTGCAAGAATGATGCAAACAAAACAACAAGCATAATTGCCCTTGTTCGGTTTGCACATAGATACAAACTAAAACATTGGTGAGAATGTTTGCAAGACTAAAGCTTGCATTGGCATTAAAGCTTGCATAGATACAAACTAAAACTAAAACTAAAACTAAAACATGTGCATAGATTATTGAAATTGTACCGGTGTGATCATTATGTGAACTGAACCTTAACTAGCTACAATAACTATGGTTGAACGAACCATCACGAACACGAACTCATTCACTAGTTAAGGCCGTTTCCTGACAGTTAAATCTGAATCCTGACTTTTATATAAATATATGCACGTGCAGAAACAGTTTTCTGATGTTTAGTAGCCTACCCAGGAGTTAAGAAGCTAGAGTTCAAAGTTGAAGTCACGCTTCGCTCAACCAGAACTTCACGTATCCGTGCAAAATGCCTTGCAGCTGAGGAACTAATCTCTGAGTAAGCTGAGCCTGATCTTGAACCAGTATCCCCGTTCCCAATTAGCAAACCACCACCGTTTTAGCCTCTTAATTTTTCTGGATTTCTGTTGTTGCCCATTATTCTAGAGTGCCGTTTTCTTGCTCCAATATCAATGCAGTGTCCAAGTTCCTTCTTAACTGCATAGTTTTCATCAGATGGTTGATCATGGGATGCGGTCTCCGGCACAGTAATTAGGCTTTCGCGAAGGGCTTCTCTGCCTTCTTCAACTTTTTTCTGGTGTAGTCTCCTGTGCATTGTTTTCTGGAGGAATGTTTTCTTGGTCCTTCATTATTTCATTGCGTAAAACTACTGACCCATCAGATAACTCAAGACCATATGAGCCAGCTGCAGCATGGTTGTATGAATGGAGTTTGCACCTGAACCAAACCTACCCAAGAAGTCATTCTCATAAGAGACCTGAGAATATGGTCTTGTAACTGAATCAAGATGGTGCCGAACCAGTTGCTTGCACTGTTTTGCAAGATCCTTAATAAATCGATTATAACCGTGCCTTAAGCAGCATGAAAACCTACATACCTATCCATATCTCCAGTTTTACTCCCATCTGCAGGACTCAAAGACCAGTTCAAAGTTTTTTAGCTAGTTTGAGATGAAAAAGAGACGAACTGCCAAATATTTACAAGAAAAGAAATAATAAAAAGATGATAAAGTCAGGAAATAGAGATTTATATTTTTGAGTCTTGCATATGAGAAATTGCAACATATCAATATAATTATTTGTACTGTATGGCAGAAAATGCAACAATGTGGAAAGAGAAAAATGAATATATTAGTTGAGTTTTTCTAAACAGAAGCGAAGAAAACTATCAAGTTAGAGAAAGTAACTAAGGAATCTAGGTAACATCTTACAGTCTGAATTGCGTTACTGGTTTCTCTCTACAGCAAGATCAATTAGATTCCCCAAAACAAAAGCAAGCCGATCACATGCTGCATCAAGAAGAGGAGCCAGCCATGACTGAGCAGCAGCACGGGCAATCTCAGCAGCTGCCTCTGTAATTCCCCTACCCCCACTTCGGCCAGCATGAGCAAGTAATATATTTGCCACCTGTCACAGGCTCACACAAGTTAACAACATCAAATACTCTATTTTCAATTCTCAGGATCAGTTGCTTTAACAAGTGAAAGTCCTTCTCCCTTGATACAGGAGGACATTCGATAGAATATGTAGCACAGAAAAATTCACGCATCACCCTTTCGAAAGCAGCTCCTCCATGCAGACGAAGGGTCGCATTAGCAGGTTTTATATTTTCTGTAACTCCTGGCCAGCTCCCAATACCACTCTCTGATTGTTCTTCCTCTGTAGTTTTCCCCATTGCTCTGGGGAAGGATCTGCTGCTCCATCAATTTGTGCTCTCTTCACATATATGCAAAAAAGAACCATGTGTTGAATAAGTTTTAAATTTGAAATTAAATGCTTGACAGTTATTACAGAAACTCAGTGCTAAAAAGTCAATAAAACAAAAGTACTAGGAATTAGACCGAGACTCAAAGATAACATTATAATTGGCCAAATATAACACACCACGTGATTGCATATTGCAACAGCATGCAACATTGCAGATCGGCGAAGATGTGCAACATCAGAAGTAGCCTGTATTTTGGAGTCCATCCTTGCTAATTCATCTGTGACTTCACCACACCACTGCTCAAGTAAAGCTAATGTTGCTGGCACAGCTTCTTTGTATCGTTTTTGAAGCTCAAATTCCAAATAATCTCTGAGACATCCAAAGCCAATATGGGACCTGAACTTCTCTTCGTCAAACCCCCTTTGATCACGCAAATGGCGTAATACTTCTGCATCCACATGTGATATTTGCCTACGGAATTCATCATTTGAAATGGTGCTCCTCTCCTTAGGCAAGGCCACAAACATTGGTTCAGTGTTTTCTCCAAGATATCCACTTGCACTCAAATAACGGTCCGCTTCCCGCCGATCACTAAACTCCTGAATGAATCAATTCCTTATAATCAAAGCTAGAAAAGCTTAAACCACGAAGCATGTAAACAACAAAGAGAATGTCTCTAATTTACAGGGATCCAGCAATTCATGCAAAAACCATCAAAACAAGGTTTCCATCTTCATTCTAGTAACTTTGTTATGATCCCAATTTTACACATGAACTGCTAAAGGCAAACCCCCAAAAAGAAAAAAGGAGGCAATTCTCAGATTGATTAGCTAGTGTTGTTTTTATAAAGTATTTTCCATAAATATTTAACGCTCCATGCCATTCATTAGGAACAGTTGAAATTATATTTCTCCAGTTGCAGAAGTTTCTCTTAGAAAAAAAAAAAAATATATATATATATATATATATATATAAAAAGAGGCTGCACTCATCAGCAGTTCAGCACCAATGCACCATGACACCCTCTGTAATGTAACTAAGAATATCCTTGGAGTGTCCATATGTCAAGATTCCCTCAATAAGTTATGCTTAATTGCTTATGTACTAGTACCTTTAGTCGGTTATCAAATTTGGACACCACAATTATTGTTCGTCTAAATGTTGGCTCAACTTCACGAGTGGAGTCCAACCACAAAGATGAGCACCACTCCACGCTACTTTGTTGAAGAAACAAAAGAATGCGATGGGGCGAGCTGGCCAATGACTTCACCATTGTGAGAATTTCTTCGGGAGTTCTCTCTGATTCACCGTGATTAATTGCATTATATAAAATGTTTGCATAAAAAGTCGATGGGATATTAAAGGAAACTAAATTTAGTTCTCTTATTATATTAATAACCCTTGTAATTTTAGGTTTACTGGATAATGTTTGAGATTTGAACAGCGGAATAAGGTTGTTAGGAACATAATTAGTGGGATGACCAAGAAAAAAGAATAAGTATACGTGTACAATATTTAAATATTATATCTATTTTAATTATTAAAAAATAAAATATAATATTAAAATTTATATCATTTCTCATATTTTAATAATTAAGATAAATATAATGTTTAATTTTAACAAATACTACGTTCATTATGACAAAATGCCTCAGATATGTATAGGAATGAAATTACAGTTATTCACTTATTCGCCACTATCACTATTATACCATTTCACGCTTTTCAAAATTGGCACTGTTTATCTGGTGAATATTTTTCCAAAATGGCACAACAATGGGCCTTGCTTATCTGATCTGAAAACGTTCAATTTTGAAATTCCAGAATCTATTTATTTATATTTCTATATTATAAAACGGGAAGAAGGAATTGTATAAACATAAAAATGAATATTTTTTGACTTTTTTATCCAACCTTTTAAACTTTTTTTATTCACTTTTATCCTTTTCTCCCTCCCATTATCTCTCATCTCCTATTTTTTTAGTGTTTTATTTTTTCTGACTCTTTTAACACACACATAGCGTGAACCATGTAAACTAGTTCAGATAAAAGGTGAGAAAGAAAAAAAAAAAATTAAAGGGACATTGCTTAAAGAAGATAGTTATTTTTATTTTTCTCCTTTAATGGAATAGGTAGTGTTTCATTATGTTTCTTCGTAACAAAAATCACAATGCTTTTTTGATTTGTAAATAAGCATTGTAAATAAATTTTGTTTTCTCTTTTTTTTTATTAGTGCTAGTATAGAGTGGAGCAATATCCTCAACGTTAACCATAGATTTCACTATTATATATGTCATCAATATTAAATTAAATAATCATTATATTTTAAAATAAATATAAAAGAAATATATATTTTAAAATTTTAATAAACACAACTATTTTATGAAACGAGGGGGAGTAAATAGAACCTTGAATTGATTGGAAGGTCCATATAGAGAATAGTTCAGCACAAAGATTTTTTTTTATTTTTTTGGCAATTACTAAAACCTTCATTCCATAAGTGAAAAGCATAATAATACATACATAAAACAAATGCAAAATAACAATTAAAAGATTGAACATTAACCATTCGACAGCAAATTCATAAATATGTTGACAGGATAATAATGTAACAAAATAATGTCAATCCCCAAATCTCAAACTATAAATCAAATATAAGCATTGCTTAAAATTATATTAAAATTCAATGAAATTGTCTTTTAACTTATCATATGTCAATTCTTTTATATAATATTATATTAGGTTGCCTTCAATGGCCATCGTAGATTTCTATGTAGATGTAGGTTTATTCAATTGTTTTCGCATACTTTTTTTCCAGACAACGTTGTGCAAACGTAAAGTTCTCGTTATTAATTAGTTGCATCCTTGTTTCTATAATTTGCACTTTGAGAGTTGGGGGGAAAGGGACATAATATATCTTCAAATGTTTTTGCTTTCTTCAACTCATTTTATCTCTCTCCATCTATCTTAAATGGATTAGAAGGGCCTAATGATATGCTGGTAGGGGGAAAATCTTGTTACTGTTTCTTAATGTACATCTAAGTCACGCTCATACTTTTTACATCCCGCCATTTTTCATCATTCTTGAATGAAAACTCAACTACTAACACCAAGATTGCATGTATTGCAATCAATTCATGCATGCGATGAAATATAAATTTGTTGTATACATGAATTGCGATTAATTTCTAGAAGTAATTCTCGACTTAAATAATAAATATGATTTTATATTTTTCAAAAAATTTTAGAAAAATTTTATCAACTTTTTTTTTTGGATATTGGGGTAAACTAAATACAACCGCCGGTTGAATAAAAATTGGAATATCAATTTTTGACATAGTAGGTGGGATTATTTTTATTAGATCACTTACAATCACCTAGTCAATGTAAGGCAAAGTTTCTGAATTTACCTGCTAATTTAAACCCTTCAACTACATGGCGAGCAACTTTAAAATCGCAAGTAAAAATGAAATATTTATATTAATGTCTATCTTAGACTAAAAAGTAATAAATAAATGAGGGAAAATAAACAAGGAAATATCTCCTTCAAAACTAACGGGAAAAAACTGGTCACATATAACATTTCTTTCGTGACCGTGTCTGTATATAACATTTTTTTCTTTTCTTGACCGTGTCTGTACATAACATTTTTTTCTTGATTGTCTGCATGTACGGGATAACAAAATTGTAAAAGGGGGAAAGGGACATAATATATCTTCAAATGTTTTTCCTTTCTTCAACTCATTTTATCTCTCCCCATCTATCTTAAATAGATTAACATTTTTTTATTGACTGTCTGCATGTACGGGATGACAAAATTGTAAAAAGGGGAAAGGAACATAATATATCTTCAAATGTTTTTGCTTTCTTCAACTCATTTTATCTCTCTCCATCTAGCTTAAATGGATTAGAAGGGGCCTAACGATATGCTGGTAGGGGGGAAAAATCTTGTTACTATTTCTTAATGCACATCTAAGTCACACTCGTACTTTTCACATCCAGTCATTTTTCACTATTCTTAAATGAAAACTCAACCACTAACACCAAGATTGCATGTATTGCAATCAATTCATGCATGCGATGGAGTATAAATTTGTTGTATGCATGAATTGCGATTAATTTTTAGAAGTAATTCTCGACTTAAATAATAAATATAATTTTATATTTTTCAAAAAAATTTAGAAAAATTTTATCAACTTTTTTTGTGTGGATATTGGGGTAAACTAAATACAACGGCCGGTTGAATAAAAATTGGAATATCAATTTTTGACATAGCAGGTGGGATTATTTTTATTGAAGGTAGATGGAACCAATCAAATCAAAAATTGGACAAAACAAAATAAATTGGTCTGATTTTGTATTACCACTCTGCTACACTCACCTGTTTGAAGTGTAATAGTAATTTGTATTACCACTATGCGTTTGAAGTGTAATAGTAATTTGTATTACCACTATGCTACACTCACGTGTTTGAAGTGTAATCTATTACTATATATAAAAAGCCAAAACACAATTAAATCAACTAATTAAATTAACTCAGTTTAATTTCACAAGTTACTGAGTTGTCTTGATAAGTTAGGATGAGTAGACTCAATTTGCGCGTCTCTTGATTTTCTTTCTCTTCAAATTTTCACATATTTTCTCTTCCATCGCCTCTTCATCTCCACTAAAAGCTTAATAGTTTCTCAATTCCATCTTTAAAAAAAACCGCCACGATTTGGTAAGCATCTTCTTCTTCGTCTTCCTTCCTCAGGCTCAATACTCTCATTCTGTGTAGCTACTGAAAAATGGGAAGCAATCAATCAACTTAGGGTATTTTTTCCCTTCCCAAATGGATATTTCTCAACTATATTCTCTAATCTTTTAGGTACCTTTCAATTTATATTTCTAGGGTTTACTTTTTATAAGGGCGGATCATCAGATTAGAGAATTTTGGATTTGTAGCTAAGAGTATTTTCTCATATGCATATTCTCTAATCTTTCCATTTATATTTCTAGGGTTTATTTTTTTCAAATTTAAGGGCAGATCATCAGAGAGTTTTGGATTAATTATTGATGCCTACTCAAATTATTTGATGCCTACTCAAATTATGAATCCTCAAATTACTTTGATCGGACAATTATTGACGATGATAGCGACAGAGGAATTGTTCACAGCTTCTGCTCTATTCAGATTTATGAAAGGGATTTAGAAGGTTGGCACAAAATTAATAAAGTACAAATCTTTCTTGATCAGTGATTTAAATTAGTATATAGCTGTAAGTGTGTATATAATCATGTGGGTATGTGCCAATTTTGTTAATTCTTGATCAATTGCAATTTCTGAAAGGTCATGAATTTTCTGCTACTGGGTAGGAATTAGAATTTTCTTCTTCTTTTTTCTAGGTTTTTTTTAATTATTGGCGATGATAGCAGTAATTGTTCACAGCTTTTGCTCTGTTCAGATTTCTGAAAGGGATTTAGAAGGTTGGCACACAATTTATAAGGTACAAATCTTTCTTGATCAATGATTTAAAATAGTATATAGCTATAAGTGTGTATATAGTCATGTGGGTTTGTGTCAATTTTGTTAAATATTGATCAATTGCAATGTCTGAAAGGTCATGGATTTTCTACTACCGGATAGGAAGTAGAATTTTCTTTTCTTTTTTCTGGGTTTTTTTATTCAGATTTTTTATTTTTTTTAGTTCTTCTGACTTTTTTTTTTTTTTTTTTTTTTTTTTTTTTTTTCTGTTTATGCTTTTTCTGAGAAAATCTTGGTCACACATTCATTTATCATCTTATTTTTGTCTCTTTTCTCCAAATAATTTACATAATCTTTCTTTCTAAGCACTTTACTATCTTGGCTGCGTCAAAATTGCCTTTTTTTGTGATTTAATATAAAGTGTATAGTATGTGTTTAAAGTAATTTGAGACCAATATTTTGTGGGTAATGTTTGGATAACAATTTCTAGGTGTTGATTTTGCTTTCTAATTGCATTCTGCATTCTGTATATCTTTGTTTTATGCTCTTAAAATTTATAAATTTTATAGTTCAATTGTCCTGCTTTCTTTTCTCTCTCTAGCTGTTTGTTTCTCTATTTACTATGTTTTTTGTGGATGAGAAAACTCAGTTTATATTTTGTGTTTGTATAATTGTATTGAATATAAAGGGTAATACTGATTTTTATGGTTTCTACTTATATCATTATTTATACTATTTTTTATTTATTCTAATTATTAGTTTTAACTTAATTCTGTTGTTCTCACTATTGTTTAGGTGTATATTTATGTTGATAAGTTATTATACTATATTAATATGCATTTCTTATTTGTAGGGCAGAATGATTGAGGAGCAGTATTCACATGGGAAAATAATTGAAAATATTGATTGTATTTGAAACAGGTTTCATTGCATCCATTGTTACGGCCATTAAATTAGCCAATGTTCTTGGGTATTTTCCATTACTTCAATCCATAGCAGAGTTCAATTAGCCCCATCCTCCGTTCAGTTACATTTGACTTTTAAGTTCGCCACAAGTGTTTGATAAAATAAGACTGAGAGGATGTTCTTATTCTTTAATGAATGTATTTTTTGTTAGATATATTCATGTTAAAGTTACTCAATGTATTATTCAAACTAGTCCGTGCACGGGTTATCAACTAGTAGTAATAATAATATGAGGTACTAACCAATTTATTAATTTCCTATTTATTCACCGTTATTCATTATAGAGAAAAATATTAATTTCTTATTTATTTCCCGTTATTCATTATAGGAAAAATATATTCGTGTAATAGTAATAATAGGAGCTACTTACTTATTTATTAATTTCTTATTTATTCACCATTATTTATTATAAGGAAAAGTATATTAGTTGATTTCGTAATAATAATAATATGAGGTACTAACCTGTTTATTATTTCTTATTTATTCACCATTATTCACCATAGGGAAAAATATATTAGTTTAATCGGTTAGGATTCAAAGAAAATAATTATGATATTATTAATTTTTTGTTTAAGTAACAAAATTATATATTAAGATTTATATTATATTGAGACTATTAATCCAAGAGACTTACGATTGTAATTCAAACCCACAATTGTAATTGATATGCGATTGATTAACCGAAACCTTCACCATTCAAATGTCATCCATATTCCATTCTTACACGTAATGACCATGAATGGAAAACTATAATAATAAAGTTTATAATTATATAGGGAGGACCAACCAAGTCAAAGAATTCAACTAAATATATGAAAAAGTCAATCAAGTTTGTCTCTTCAATGATATATAATTAATTGATTGATCAAGTTTCCTTCATATTGTTTTTATTTTTTGTAGTGGAAACTCTTGAATTTTACAGTGATCTACTATTAAAAAAAAATCCAAATTTCAAGGCAATTGAAAATTACCTTTACAGCCATGAATATGGTTTTGCACTTATTTTTCTCCTTCGAACATAGGGGATGGGCAAGATCCTAAAAACACAAAACTAAATTAGTGGTAATGTGAACAAAACACCGCGACAAATTGTGGTTACAAAAATCGATGGCCACTGTCCCCTCCCATACACCCCAAAAGTGGCAACCGTGCGATAAAAACGTCAATTTAACTGATTTGCTTAATCTATTGAAGACCATTAAAAGTTATTTTTCTTTCAAGAAAAATCCTAATTTAGATAGTTAGACCCTTCTCATTTATGTTAGAATAGATTATTGTGACAGATTATGACATTCAAAAAATATGATTTTAAAAATATAAATATAAAATAATATGTTACATTATAACTAGTTTTATAACCAATTACGACTAGACACATTATACTATATCTCATCTTTGTAACGATTCATTAATCATCAAAACATTATTGTTATAAAGACTAATTACAAGAAAAATTGAACATTATTGTTATAAAGACTAATTACAAGAAAAATTGAGCCATGCAATGCAAAATGCTTAGGATGAAAGTTCAACAACTCAATCACAATAGTTGCACAGTGGACATACTACTCAAACACCGTGATTAATTGCATTATATAAATTTGTGTGCATGAATTTCAATTACTTCCGGCAATTCTTTTACAAGTAATAAACTTTTTTGTTAGTGTTTGCATAAGTTCTATAAAAAAGTAATTGGTGTATTAGAGGGAACTAAATTAAGTTCTAATATTATAATTGTAACACTTGCACCCCTCGGTTTAGCAAAATATTATTGTCAACATACTGTTTAACAGAATAGCTGAATATATACATAGTTGTTAGGCTATTTGGCAAGGGCATAATTAGTGGTTTAACTAGCAAAAACCACAAACTATCATCTTTGCTTTCAAATTTTGTTTTTCCTCCCATATATTTCTAACTTCTTTTCTCCCAATTAGAAGAACACCACCACTAAATCAGAATACTTCTTGGGTATCTTAAATATTATCAAATTAAATTTATTTAATCGGTTCTCGCAACATTTGTCTTTAATCATCCACAAGTTTAGGAGGTTTCTAAAACTCTTATTTATGTATTTTTTTTAAAAACAAAATCGCTGTTGAATATAAATGAACATAGGATTCACTAATCCCTTGCTTCTATAAAAAATAGATAAATCTACATACATAATATTTAAATATAAAATTAAATACTATATTCATCTTAATTATTAAAAAGTGAGATATAACACGAATTTTAATGTCATGTCCCAATTTTTAATGGTTAAAATAGATGCAGTATTTGAATATTATGCATTTATATTTTTTCATAAAAAATCCATGACTTCTCTTATTGTAATTTCAGCCATATAGGGTTTAAGAATAACATTTTTTTCCGAATAAACTTTATGTGAAACTTATTTGAGATAGTTTACAAGAGTTTTTACTGTTTATCAACCGTTTACTTTTCAGTAAAATCACCTTTATAAACTGTAAAATTCAAACTATAATCAATTTATTACAAATGATTAAAATATAAACAGTTAAAATGATACCCTTTTAGATAAATAATAAACTTTAAATCAAAAAATAATTAATTGTAATAACGGTTAATAAGCACCACAAATATAAATATAATTAAACTCTAAAAAATATCAATAAATATGCGACCACCTCGAAAATATAGTACATAGTTTCCATACAACTATCTTGAAAACATATTACCTACTTTTGTAACAAGAAAAAAAAGATTGTGATAAAACGAACCTTGTTCTCGTCACTCCTTTTAGCACCGTATAATACAAGTCTTACGTACACTGTTAAAAGGTTGCAAATGATGGCATGAGATAACTAGATATTTTATCAAAAAATTAAAATTTACTTAAGTAACTGTTTAACTCACGTGTTACGATAAAATATTTATTTGTTCTCCATTAATTATGAATTTATTTAATTGTAATTTATTAATATGCCAAGATTTACTTATGTGTATACTCTATGCGATAATTATACTAATAAAAATGGAATAATTTTTAAATCATGGCAATTGTGCGCGTAAACAAAGTCATAGTCCCTTCGTTCTAAAATATAGTAATTATTTTGACTTGTGAAATTAATTATATTTTTATATTCAAAATTTATATGAATTTAATTAATTTTAAATATTATAAATTATCTAAAAAATATTAATCCCCTCCGTTCTTAAAAAGATGATTTAAGGTACAAACTTTTTTTCTCCTCAAAAAGTCAACTAGTATTTAAAAAAAAACTCGGCACTTTATGTAATCACTACGATAAATTTGAAACTATTTTATTCTTTTCACACCACTTTATTTTTCTTAATTTGTGCAAAAAAAAATATATGAATTTAAATATGGCGAGGGTCTTTTTTTCTGAAAAATTACTCCCTTAGATCTTTTTTTTATCCTCAATCTATTTTTTTGCTATTATTTTATTTCCTCGTGGAGTTTTTTTTTTTTTTTTTGTGAAAATTTTATTTTCTTCTAATTAGAGGTTAAATCTTTCATTCTTTTTCTACTCTTTTGAGAGTCATTTTTCTTTTTAGGAGCTTGAATTCTCTTTATGTCGAGAGTGATTTCATTTATAGTAACGGATAATTAAAAATATACTAATTGAATACGCACATGTCTCCGACAGTTATTTTTCAATTATTCTTAAATTTTTTGCTCGATCATCAAAGTTTATAATTCGAATTTTTATTTTTGGACTGAATAAGTATAATCTCTACTTTATCATATATATATAATTCGTATATTTATTATCGAATAAACGAATCTTCACAAACATTATTCCCATGGTTTAAAAATAAAAATAAAATCCAAAGTTGCGGTAATCACATTTCATTCTAGGAAACAGGGGAACAAAAAGAATGAAACATTAACAGTTAATTTTGAATTATCTGTACATAATACGGTGTTAAATTTATTGCAATATATTGTCATATTACTAAAATTGTCAATTCGAATCAGCAATATACCATTAGTTCTTTAACAGAAGTGTCAATTCAAATTAAGTAAAAAGAGAAATACAATTCCTTCTTATGTAATTATGGCTCTATTGTAGGAGCTAGGAGGTATAAAAAATTGCGTGTACAAGGATTGCAGATTACTCCTTCCTATTCCCCTTGCACCTTATCTCTTCCATCCTTTTTTGTACTAGTAGGGCAAGAATATAGGCCGCTAAAAAATTCGTGGCATAAACCAACTCCCCTTCTGGTACCAAAAATTAGTTATGCCATGCCATAAACTCTGTGCAACACTTTCATACATTTTTGACTGGCCATTTTTTTCACATTTGTATAGCATTCAAAGGAGTGTGCTCAAAGCATGAATATTAGACATGAATGTGATTGTGTTTGAGCATGAATATTGTACATGAATGTGATTAACTTAACATTTTCAACAGCGGGCTATGATTTTTCGTTTGTGTTTGGGCTTCGTAGCTTAATTATTTGGATATTGGAGGGAACTAAAGTTACAATATGCAAGAGGTTAGTCAACATCAATTATTAGCGATTATTAGGTGATTGAAACAATGAAGTTGGTTCTTGTACTAGTTTGGATGTTTAAACTATCCAAACTAACATGATAATATACGCGAGTTAGATAATCTACAATCACCTAGTCTATGTCGGGCAAAGTTTCTGAACTTACATGCTAATTTATACAATCACCTATTCAATGTCAGGCAAAGTTTCTGAACTTACCTGCTAATTTAAACCCTTCAACTACATGGCGACCAACTTTAAAATCGCAAGTAACAATGAAATATTTATATTAATGTCCTGAAAAGTAATAAATAAATGAGGGAAAAGAAACAAGGAAATATCTCCTTAAAAACTAACGGGAAAAAACTGGTCACATGTAACATTTCTTTCTTGACCGTGCCTGTATATAACATTTTTTTCTTGACTGTCTGCATGTACGGGATGACAAAATTGTAAAAGGAGGAAGAAACAAAAAAACTGTTTATATGCTAGCCTCTAGAACAACAATGCAACAAATAAATTGTTTATAAGTTATACTCTAGAACAACAATGCTAAACTATACTCTAGAACAACAATGCCAGACTTCTAGTACCAGACTAATATACAAAGATATGGGGAAAGATAAAAAGACTTGACAAACAAATCCACATGAATAGTGAATATAAATCAATATATATATATATAAAATAAATAAATCGCACCTTGAAGGGGCATTTCAATAAATGTATCTCGAAGAAGCAATATATATATATATATATATATATATATATATATAGTGTCACCTTGTACTGAAGCTTTACAGATACCGAATTAGCTCAACTGCAAACTTTCCCTTCTTCGTTGACTTTATTTCTCCTATCTAAACACAAGGAAATCGAGGGTTTGGGATTATCAAGTAAATCCACGCAGGATGAGGTACGTGAAGGCATAGTCGTCAAAGAGTTGTACAAGAGAACAATGTTTGGTTGGCTTCATAACTCACCTTCAGTCTTCCTTTGCCACTAATTGAGATCATATCTCCAGTCTTGATTGAGGTATTATTTTTTGTCACACTGACCCAATTGACTCGCACATCCCCATTACTAATAAGGAGAAATGAAAATGGTAAACAAGAATATGTTACAAAAGAGACTATGAAATTCATTTGGAAACTGAGAAGCATTGTAATCTCCAATGTTTATGGGCCACATTTTGGCAATTGTCTCAACAAGTGTCATTGTGTCAACTAGGACTAAGATACAGACCTTGAAGTTTATATCAAACCTCATACAAAATGTCAAGCATATTTCCCACAACCAAAGAGACAGAATATATCCCAACTCTAGAGAAATTAATGAAACAGAGAGAACACAGAAAAATCATGAACTGAAAACAAACTCAAATATAACAAGATCTACCTGATCAAATCAACTAGCTTTGATCGCGAAATTTTGTATCCTGCACTAGCTATGGCATCAAGCCTTAGTGATGCTTCTACATTTTTGAAGGATTTAGTTCTGCAAGAGAATAAAGTTACATACGGCCTACCACTGATACCAATTTGAAAGATACATTGAAATAAAAAAGGAAAAGTTTTATATGTAAGACTTCTTACCTTGGTGGTTCATATTCAAGCGCAAGCAATGGTATCTTTTTACATGTGACTGGAACATTCCCAACCTGAAAAAGAAATGTATACCAAAAATATTATATTTCTTATGCACAACAGCTATGATACGTATACTATTGACGCTACTGACAAAAGCTCTTAATTAAGATACTTTTCCACTTATGTGAGAAAAATAACATCGAGTAAGTTAAGATAGATGTGCTGTCTGCCAATTATCTAAATCATAAAAGTAAACATCATTTGACAAGAGTAAATTCTTAAATCATCTGCCTTATGATTATGAAATTAATATGGACAGATGAAAAAGATTCAGCAGTTTCAGTGCATGCAAGTTAATGAAGAACATAAAAAGTAAAAATAAAAATCAGGTTTTAACTCGGTTTCTTAAAGGAAGGATACAGATCCATTGAATTCGACACTGAGACTAAACAAACATGATTCTTTAGTAATGACTTGTAAGAAGAAAAAAAGGGATGCTTCTTTAGTAACAGACTAACAGCATCACCAGACAGAGATTTATAGACAAGAAGCAATATAATCTGGAATAAGGTATCAACATATCATTACCTTGTCCAATGCTGATGTGAGGAAGTCAACTAATTCTGGAACAACAAGAACATGAGCCCCTTTTTCTCCCTGGACATCAGATAAGGAAACCTTATGCCCCCAAATAACAAAGCCTTGGACCTACTATTTTAAGGAAGCTAAAGACATAATATGAATTTATGCATGTGCTTGTGTAAATAATTTTATATTTATATATAGGGAACTGATATTTTCACAAACAAAAGTGATAGTTTTACAAAGCCCCTCTCACATGTATTACAAATGGATCACGCACAACTGCCCAGAACAACGTAGTTTTCAAACTTTCATTTTGAAAGTTTTGTCCTTTCAACTTTCACCAATTTTTTTAATGGCAATTTTGAAATATCACCATTTCATCAATCAAAGGGGTGTGTGTGTGTGTGTGTGTGTGTGTGTAAGTACGTATGTATATATATGTATCTATGTATAAGCGGGCATACACAGGGAACATAGATTCATATATCTGATATCACCAACGCTTGTACTCACTGAAATTGAATATCAGCAGATTCAACAGAAGCCATTGTGAAATCACATCTGAATGGCCTTATTTAAATAGTCAACTCATATTCTCCGAAACCATGAGAATCAAGTCTATCAGTTTATCCAATAAGGGTTACATACTTGCATTAAAGTTAGGCCATTCCAACATTTAACGGGCTTGACAATAGTTTCAATCATAAAAGAATATACAGTATATAATACTCATAATGCATACTCGTATGGCCAAATCAATTGTAACTTAAAAATGGATAGGTGCATATATATGGTTGTTGAGTCTATTCAGGTTTTCTTTGCTTTTCTTTCTCCTTCTTTTTTCCATTTATAAGTTGAGCCTGAACAGGTAATTATATTCTGAAAGAAGTTTATTTTCAGCCTCTTCATTGAAAGGAACTAATCCTGGCCTTTTCCTCGAAAAACTAAACTTGAAGCACTTGAAATTCTTGTTCAAACTTTCCTCCCATGTTAGAGAGAAGATGAAACACAAACATGAAATTAATTGACACCTGCAATATAATATCACCCAGCTTAGCCCTGGAAATTCCCGTGCCAAGTATAGAACCAAGGAAGTCACCATGAGAACAAGGCTGAAACCCAAAATTCCCTGAAATACTGCAGAATAAAGAACATTTAATAGAAAAACAAACAGCAAATTAAATTTAAATAGTACAAAAAACAAACAGTAAATCAAATTTAAATAGTACTACTTTATTTTATAGAACAGCAGACATAGATTTTGAATGACCTCAATGCTTCGACAATATCTGGATCAACTGTCAAGGCTTCTGGATGTCCAACTGAAAGCCGACAACGTTCAGCCTGGAGAATTTGGAAGAAGTATCAAAAAAAATATCAAGTACTCATTCTTGAGACAAAATTACCAGAAATTATTTATTTTTACCTGCGGGTATCCTCCCTGAGCAACTGTTTTGACGTCAGCTAACTTTTCTAATACTAGCATGGACTCCTTGACTACAGGCGGTGTCAGAAAATCCGTATGGAGAACTTCTCGCCTTAAAGATGCACGTTTTGCCTGGAGAGTGCCCATGATAAGTGAAAAGTTAGAAGTATCTTCTCACTAAAAACTGGAGAAGAGCTTTATAATCACTTCAATCAGTCATCAGGACCATCTCTTTCTTTCTACGGAAAAAAGAAAGGCATGGTTTCAGTTTATTTAAATAACACAAATGTATAGATAATACGTAAGTACTCTAATTACCATTTCCACAACATGCTTCACATCTTCAATAACACCCTTGTCTCCCACTACTCTAAGTAAAACATCGGTATTCCCTCTTGTTGCTTGTGCCAAGTGACATATACCTGAAGAATTGTTATAGAGAGTATCAGAAACTATAATAAGTCATTAGCCATGATAAATGTGCGCATGACATATCGCGTAGAGGAATTTTTATTTCCTTAAGGTAATGACAGTTTCATAATCTCTACAAAGCCTACGAAAAGTCATAAAGTGTGAACCATATATGCTTTTATTCCACAATAACTCAATCTCTAAGGTAATAGACAGGTGATGTATTTTCCCTTCTAAAGGACAGGTAGAATTACTCCCTTGGTTATATCATAAGTTTCAATGCATAATGAATTTCCTACCGAGAACTGTGCTTTATTTACCAAAACTTATAAGCAGAATTAGGTCCGAGATTTGGCTAATTTGGAACTAAACTTGAAAATTCAAGGTTTCATCAAATTTTATGTCGTAGCATTGGGGATTGGCACAAAAGATGCCATTTCCTAAGTAGAAACAGTATCTTGTATTGCTATTATCACATTGAATTATACTAAAGCATATTGCAACAAGTATTTTCACATTCTACAGCTCACCCACATCCGCAATTCACCATTTAAGCTCAAATTCAACAAATTAATTCAAACAAATGCTGCTTAAATGAATTTAGCAGGGACACTCCACATTAAGTAGTTTCTTTTTCAGCTTTAGTCTCGCATAACTCCGACATCCAAACTACTAATGATCATAGTTTCATTCATCACAAATTACACTTCTCAAGTACAAATACACGGGTATGATATGAAGGGTTCATCACTTTCTACAAACAATGTTATATTTTAAATCAGAAAAAATAAAATATATGGGTGAACTAACCATCTAAGCTAATTCTTTTTTTCTTTTTTTTGCTATGTTGAATCTAAGCTAATTCTCATTGCTCAACTCAAATTTTAGAAAAACTTTTCAAAAAAATTGAATTAAAAGTCGAGTCCATGAAGTAATTTATGTTAATTAATCATAGTTGAAAGAGAATAAAGCAAACACAAACCTGAAGAAGTGAATGGAATTTGGAACAGAAGACGGGGAAGGGATTTATGGTACGAAAGCTTCTGCTTTATGATGTCAATGGGACGAATGGCTACAAATGAGTGGATTGCTCGCCTTAGAAACGGCGGTGAGGCCAAGCTGCTGGCAGCCATGGATGAGTATTATTGTGTATTGCGCCGAGCTGCTACCTTGTTCCCTAATTGCTGAAATTAATCAAAGTCACCTAGCTCTAAATATTTAAACCATGTAATTTCTTTATTTGTAGTTTTATATTTTAGCATAAAAATGGGGAAAAAATATCAGTCATTCTTAAGTACTACCTCTGTCCCAGAAAAAAAAAACCAATAAAATTAAAAAATTGCCTTTATTGGCTTTTTGTAAAAACATAGAAGTTGCATAACTTTTTATTATTTTCTGGTAAATTTTAAAATTAATATTAAAGAATTATATCAAAATATGTATAATTTTTAAATCTTAATATCCCTTGAAAAATACAAGCACCCTTCAAAGGCAAGAAAATCAATCTTATATTTTGATATGGATGAGAAAGTATGATTATTCTTTCAAGAAAGCAAACAAAAGTATTTGTTTTTGTTATATTTAATTATGAAAATATATTTTAAAATTAATATATATATATATATATATATATATATATATATATATATATATATATATATATATATATATATATATATATAGAAATACTCATTTATATTTTTATTTTTTTTCATTATTTTCATTAATAACATTTTAGATATTTCATTATTTTACTTAGTCAAATTCGATCCTAAAATCGCACTAAAAATTGACCAAATCTCTCTAATTGAGCCACACGAATAATTTTGGTGTATATGACAACGTTAGACTAGTTAAAAAATCGCATATACGGTTTGACTGTAATTTTAAGAGACTCTCACACTGTTTAAGCTAAGTCACACCACATTTTTTCTTGTTGATTAACATAAGAGTATTTAAACTTCAAATATACTGTTTATGTTGAGCAAGTATGTAACTCAATCCTCCGTAACTTCATAGAATATAAATGTGTTCTACGTGGGAAGATGGGTTTAATAGTATACATGTTTGAATCAAATATATCAACCTCCATATTTCACTTTGTTTTCATATGGGTTTATTTGATTCTATATATTCAAGTCTCAATAAACATTGATTTGGTATATGGAAGGGGTAGCACCGGCCTAATGGGTTTGATTTCACATTATTATGACGTGTTAATAACTTATTAACTGTATGGGATTTTAAACTTAAATAATTTGGAAACATTTTTTTTCTTTGGAATTAAGTAGTAGGTCTATTTGCCTATGCTTTATCTTTACAGAATGCGTTCTCGTAAGTTTTTAATTTTGGCAATCACAGCCACCTTCTTGTCATACAATTTGTATTTTTGATTTATTAAATGTCATTATTGACTGTGTCAATTGGTTTCAAAATTGAAATCGAACCAAACACCGCACCAATCACAAACAGTGTCATGTTAAGTTTTAAATTTATCAAATCACACTCAAACAATTTTACTTGTGATTTGAGTTTTCAATCACAAGCAAACCACACCATACTATACGCTAATTTTATTGTCAAATATTACGTCATTTTGAGTGTCATCTATTGCCAAACTTAACTTCACATATGTCAAATATTCCTTTTTTTCCCTTTTAATATACCCAACTAAACTAAATAAACACCATATTTTATTCAAGGACAAAAGAAGATATAAATGTCAAAATAGCCACAACAAACTCAAGTGCAGGACACTATGGAGGAGTATCTTTCTTTCTATTGTTTACAAAAAATTTATTTGTACGACAAAAAAATAATTAAATATCAAATATAAGAAATTACATATGAAAACAAAAACAGATGTGGCATGTAATATTTAGCAAAAAAAAAAGAGAAAAAAGATATAACAAGTAATAACAGAATAAATCCATATATAATAGAAAATTATTATTATACAGGACTCAGGTATTATCACGAGAAATATCATGAGCAAATATCTGAATAATAATCCCATCTCGACCAATTCCAAAAAAAATTTAAGTGTGTATTTTTATAGTTTTATGGTAATGGTAGATATGTATCAAATTGTTAGACCCTAGAGGAAGAGCAAGCTAACAAATACTCCACTACATCTTCAAAGAGATTGTTTCCTCTTCTCTTTTTTTTTTTTTTTTTATTCTTTGGAGTTGACCTATTCTCCTTTTTTATTTTTTTAACTTGAAACATTGCAAACATCAAAAAGTTTTAACATTGATGTAATCAATGATTATGACCAACTTCTACCAGACATGACTAGGATCAATATCTAGTTCAACATCTCTCAAAGTTTAAGTTCCTAAATAAATGCAATGATTAGCATGTTTAGCTTCACTCATATTTCTTCTGGTTCCTGTTTTACCTGGTCTTTCTATATAATACCACAATGCTAACACTAGTAAGATGAGTACCAATTTCTCCATAGGGTTTGCCTCCTCTCCTTCAAAGAAAATGCAACATTTCTCCACATACCATAGCATATTATTTTTCTGATCACCTACTATAATGTTCACAAATCAAATTAATTCACCAAAATTCAACTAATTTGGCCACATAGATAGCAGTTCAACGAGTCGTTTTCACCAAAGTCAAAATTTTAAATTACATCAACCAAACCAAAAACATGTATATGGTTACATCTCCCTCGGATAAATTATTCAAACTGCCTGATCTACAATTAAAACCAACATATTTCATGGCCATCAACATTCTTTAAGGATGTAGTAAAAAGGGGAACTACTTAGCATCCACTAATGTTTCTTAAGCAACTCACATGATCACCAAACACTGAAATTTGGTCCATCGCCTCCATCACTGGACTCTCGTTTCAAAATCTTCAGATAAGATAGTAGTATCCAATCACTAAAAGTAGCACAACTAACAAAGCAGTGAGAGCAGCCCATGCCCAATAGTTTGTTGACTTCTTCCTCTTGAGTATGATTTTGGGAAGTGAATCCGAGCCCTTTGCTTTACCTCTATGCCTGACCATTTTCTCCTTCCGTTCCTTGGTCTTTGATGGCACTGCTGCCTCAACAATCTCATCAGTCTTTTCCGGTTCAGCAACCCCATCAGCTGCTTCTGTTGGTTCCTCGGGAGCAACAGATACAGAAGCTGCAGCCTTCTTCTTTGCTTTTTTCTCGCGATCCTGCAGTAAATAAAAAAATCACAATTTCATCAGTTGTAAGTACGACACCAAATTTCTTGTTTACAAAATCTAGAAATGTATGGATACAAAAGTAATTTCCTTGAGTTTCTTTTCAGCTTCCTTCTGAGCTTTTATAGCCGCTTTTGCGACCGCTTTATCTGCCAACTTTTTCTTCCTCTCCAACGCCTGCTTAGCTTTAGCCATCTCTTCCTCTCTCTTCAACTCCTTCAATTTCATCTCATCAACTTCATTTTTCTTCCGAAGAGGAATTTCTTCCAGCTTTTCCAACTCAAATATTGCATCTCTATCTTTCACATCACTTTCCTCTACAGTACTTTCAGGACCAGTTACTTTATTACTAGCTTCTTTTTGTTGTTTGGTACTTTTTTCTTTCAGGACTTTTTGGACAGTAGACGTACTGGAATCTTCCTTCAATTGTTTCGGATTGGGTTTTGCCACTATCTCAGTTGCAGCGGGAGTTGGTGGCTCCTGTACCACCAGTGGCTTCTCGTCCGGGTTCCTCATCCGCCCATCCCTACTAAACTGTCGCATGTCCAGTGACGGCAAAATCCTCCTCTCGTAATCATCCCTAAAACTCTTGCTACTACTCCAGAGGGAAATAAACTTATCCACCTAATCAAGGAGAAGGTAAAGATTGGGTAATTAATTAAATTATTGAGAATGCTAGAATTGCAATATTTTCATTACAAAGGACAGGTACGGGTCCAACAAACCTCAGTATCAATAAGTTCTTTAAGGCCTTCAACATCTTTCTTTATAGCAAGATCTCTAGCCTTGTTCAAGCTTATACGATTTTGATGAAAGGAAGCATTCTGAGAAGATGTATAAATGTTAAATCATAAGATTTTCATAAGGCATCCAACCTAAATTTACAATCAATTCGTGAAAGGAAAATAGTGGAATAAGTTTGATAAAAGGATTTTGACTTGACAGTAAACTTAAGTCCCATATATGAAAATTTGCATCATCAATGCTTATCTACAGAAATATGAGTTTGGTACAACTAAGTTTTTTTTAATTATATGATTTTTCTTTCTTTTTAAATTCTCAAAGTCTCTTTAACTTCTACAAATTCCCAAATTTAACTGTAAAACTCAGCAGTTTGTCATACAGTTCTACATCTAACACTACAGAAACGGGACATAGTTATTGTAGCAATTCAAATGAAATAAACAGTATCATGAATAAGAAAATATTAAGCTGTATGTGATTCAAAAACATTTTCGACATTATACAATGTCTGGCATTGTAATGAAAAAATGATCAATGAAAATCGTGTGTGGGTTAACATATAACCTTAGTTATCCGGAAAATGACTTTTACTCTTATCAACTTGGTAAAAAGTCATTTTTCTGAGGACGTATTCCAAAAAACTGTTCCTTCAAAAGAAGGGAGACAAAATATTTTAAAGGATTATGGCAGGAGTAGTTGAGTATGAAAATTCAGTTATCTTGTCTGGTTCACTTTCGCCACTTTTATTTTTTAATTAACTATTTTCATAAGACGTACCCTATAAATATATATGGCAAACTTAAGTAGTACACTGCTGCAGGATTAAAAATATGTCATGATTATTCTAAATCAGATAAAGGAAGAAGGAATATTACAACTACATATTGAAAAGAAATCAACATACCCCCTCATTAAGTTGTTTCCTCAATTCCTGAATCTTATCAAAAGCTTTTTGCATTTTATCCGACAGAATGTCCAATTCCTTCTTTAAACCAAAGATCACCTTCTCTATGCCCTCCTTTACATTGTCAAGTTGCTTAAGCTTAGCCTTGACTACTTGTTGCTCTTTTCGGACTCCATCCAGACCAACACCTATGAGCTAAAATGACATAGAAATCACTAAAAAATTAAGACAACCGTGCTACTAAAGGAAAGGAAACAGATACTGACAATGACAGAGGCATGTGTATTTACAAAGAATCCCTTACCTTGACCTGGTCTTGAATGGCTTCCTTCTCACCCAACGAATCCTCAATCTCGGCCCTCATAGCAGCATTGGCAATAACTTTATCCCGTGTCCCTTCGAGCTGTTTAATTTCTCTAATGATTTGCTTCTCCTCAGTAAGGGGAATGCTTTCATGTTGAATGCGGTATTGCAGGCTCTTGATCTGAATTAAGAGAATAGTGGAGAGAACGGGAAAAAAGAAAGTTTAACTTATACGCGTCGATCGATTAAACATTTACTGGAACCTCCCAACTCATGGATAAATTAGGAACGGAAATGACTAACTAAAGAATAAAATGTGGGCCACTAAGATGTCAGGAAACATGAAGCACTGACTCACTACATTACAAAACAAGATGTGAATTTCCAAAACATAGAAAAGCTTAAAACCACATCTTACAACGTCATTGAGCTCTTCCTCAGAAGAGCATATGAAACTCCTTTCTCTGCCCCCAGTGTTTGAACTACGCAGTTTGCCCAAAGCCTGTTGCAGAGGTTCCATTTCTTTCCTCTTCTCATCCATGATCACCCTGAACTGCTTAGTCTCAGCACCTATAGACCTCAATTGATCAATCACTTGAGCTCGATCCGCCTGCAAAATATATTTGCAGCAATTACTATCGCAGGAGCTGAGTCAACCAGTTCGTTTATCAATTAAGATTTTTGGGTTTTCTTTCTTCAATTTTTGATAAACATTCCGTTGAGTTGATTCAATATAAAGTACATTAATAAATAATGACTGTCATAAATGCTTAATTAATGAATATTAAAATGCAATTATATGAATGAAAGGAGATAAAGAAATTAAACTCAACAGTCAATTGGTTCTCGAGTATTAGTACATCACAAAAAGACTCTAGAAGTCGAACTACAATAATTATTATCCTTAAGGAAATTTGATTTGAACAAGAAATGTGCTGCTCTACATTTTCTATTCACTAGTTACGCAATGGATGGAAGAATTTACTGTTTATACTCCATATGACATTAAAAAGAGTAATATTTTATTAGTAAACTACATACAAATAATACTTGTAAATATCAAATAGGTAAATCTAACCCTGACTGTAAATGCAACACTGTTGATTCAACTACATCCAACAAAACCAAAAAATACTCAAAAAAAGACTTCATATGTTACCCCCTACTGATATCTAGGTATCTCTAAAAGCATGGTAACTTGTTGAGTTTACCAAATTGCACTTCCTTCGCTTCATAAATCCACCTAATCATATGTACATACTCTCCTCCCATATCATACGTTAGTTATGCCCACAATATTTGTTGGATAGTAAGAAGGAACTCAGTTTATCAGCTAATATTAAAACTTCAATTTTTCATCAAGTACCATTTTATTGTTAATTTTTTTTTTTTAAGAATATGTCTTCAAACACTAAGTGCTTAATCGTAGTCAACATTCAAAAGAAAATTACACTTCAGCCATCCCAGGAGAGTATAATCAGCTAATCGAGGTTTTTTCAGTTTTATAAATGCTCAAAAAGGTTTTCACATTTTTTTATGTTTTAGATAAAAGCTCAACAAGGAATTTAATTTTTGCGGATATGTATAATGTGACACTTAAAGAATATGAAGCATTCACAGAAACGTCCTCCTCAGCATAAAGAAAGTATACGATAAACTAAATTCAGTTAAAGCTTTAACATATATTTTCCCTACTTACTAGTTTCATCAGGATAAAAACCACAGTTAGGGGCAACAGAAAGGTTTTAAGAAAAACATCACTCACCTTTTGTGCGTTTATTTTTTCATTAGTCTGAAATCGAGCTTGTCTCAGCCTTTTATATTCTTTTTCAGCAAGATCCAATATGGCTTTCACTTTCTGGTCTTCATATACTCGATACTTGACCATATATACCGTGTGGACCTGCTTAGGTGCAGGCCATTCATCAACTGCATCCTTGGGAAAGTTGTTTTCAGGCAAATTGTTCACTTCTATTTTACGTGGCTCATCAGTTCCATGTGAACCAAATTTTATACCCAATTCTTGATTTAATTTCCCATTTTCATTATGCAACAAAGAGTTGTTGCCTTCAGTTCCAGTTTCCACAGAAACATGGGCCAACTCAGATTCCAAAGTCTCCACTCCCATATTCATCAAAAGTTAACACAAAAATAACCTTAGAAGATCCTGATTCCTGCATCAGGTAAACAATAAGAAAATTAACATTCTTGTTATTATGATTAAAAAAATAAAAATATTTTATACAAGATTCCAACAGGGTCCCCAACCCACACAAAAAATAAAACATTTTAAACTCAAATTACTTCCGGAATTTCAAAATTAAGAAGCCTCTACCAAAGGCATGTCAAACAAATCTTAAAAAAATCAATGAAAACAACTCAAACCCAGTGCAATTAAGTCCTTTTATCTTTTGCCGGATTGAAAGAAGGATAATCGGTAGTAGGTTTCGACCTGACTTGTCAATAATAACAACTTTAGATCTTCATCATGTAGATCATCAATCAGTAAAAACATATTCCTGTATCAGCAAATTGGGGGGGGGGGGGGGGTAGAGGATAGAAAATAATATAAAAGATACAATCTTTAGCTACAAGTTTTAACACAGTAAGATAATTTTCTCAGGATACAATAAGTTTCAAATTTATTCCAAAAACTATATAAACATGGAAACCAGCTTATCAATCAGATAGTGCAACTAATCCAGAAACCCTTCACATAATTGCAAGAATAAATCAAGAAACACATATACATTACATATCTGCATTGGGTATACAAATCTAAAACATAAAAATTAGCAATTTAGAACCCATTACACAAATGAAGAAAACAGAAAACAAATCTAAAACTGTGATGTAACTATTTAAAAAAAAGTCAGATTACACCCATCGGAAAGATCCAATCTTTCTGCAAAACAAACCAAAATTCATGATACCCAGAAAAAAAACAGAACAAAAACACATGATTCAATTGAAAAACACTCTATACTAACCAAAACGATCAAGATCAAGGAAATGAAATTGACAAACAGTTTAAGTGTGAAAAAAAAAAATGGGGAGAGTTACCAGAAATGAAAATTAAACTGAGGCAGAGATTTTTGGGAGAAGACCCTTTTGACTGGGCAGGCCGAGACCAAATTGGTCAGAGTCCGATAGATCTCTCCACTTTTTTTTAGGGAGAGAGAGAACAGGTAGTTTACCTGCTGCTGCTGTTGCTGTATAGATGTAATGTAATATTGTAATGTAATGAAGAGAGAGAAAAGATTAAATAGAGGGGCCGTTTAACAGAAAAATCGCTTTTCTTTTGCTTGTTTCCTCAAACAGTAGAAATGAGGACCTACCAATATTTTTGTCCTTGGTTAGAAATTGAGGAGGCTTTGTGAATTAAATGAGGATATACCCACCCCTATTTGTTAATTAATTTTCTATAAGTAAAAGGAGATACCTCTACATTTTGTTAATGGTCTACCTCATCCTTTAAGAGAAAAATATCAATTTTGAATTATTAAAGGAATTTTGTAAAATGGTTAATTATATTTTTGTTATACTAAGTACTATTAAATTTATAATTTGGCCCTTCAAATTTTTGAACTTATAATTTATTATATAAAATATTTAATTTCATACAATATAATTTTCAAATTTAGATTCCGACCAAAATTAATCGAAATACCACTATCACATTTGTCGACGCCGGAATTTTCTTCGTTTCGTTTTTTAATATTTAAAAGTTCTTTCCAATTTTAGCCTTTGGATTTAAGATGTGATTTTTTGAAAAGGGTCGGTTTAAGTGTCGACGGGGTTTCGAAAGGTCGATTTTATAATGAGTCAATTGACCAGAGTCGCCAGTTGGTATATTTAAAATGGATGTACCAACTCGTCCGAATTTTGTTTTCGTAATCGCTGGCTCATGTGTGACTCCGAGTTAATTGGTCTGCAAACCGAGATTCATAGAGTTCGGGGGCTTGCTTAAGCGAGGGGAAGGTGTTAGGCACCCCCCGACTTCCGTGAAATACGGTTACCGCAATCTCGATGTTTTCCTATCCTTTTAAAATCCTAAAAATGTGGGAGTTGCGTGTGTGTGTGTGTGTGCGTGCCTAGGTGATGGTGGTGGTGAATTTTGCATAAAAGTTGCTTGGATTTTATATGGCAAATGTGTTTTGTCGGGAAAGCGTTTAGACGTCTTTTGACCCAAATGTCAAGGCTTCGCTTTTTATAATAAAGATTGATTTTAATTTCGAAAACGATGAGATTTTTTATTAGATGTCATTTTTAGAAGACAGTAGTTTTAAACTTTTGCCAAATAGGAATCGAGACTATACATTGCCCTCTAACAGTAAACTCTAATAAAATGAAAACAACTTCTAGAATTCTTTAACCCTATGCACAAAGTTTAATGAAAACGTTTATTTATTTTTTACGAAAAACATCTTTTATGACATTTCAAAACCAAATGGAGCCTTTAAACAAGGATCAAAGTCCGTCAAAACTCTTAATTTTAAACCTCGTGAATCTAATATCCTAATTTGATCACTTTTAAAAAATCTTTATCGTTTGCCTTGTTTTGGAAACCATTTTTTGTGTCGTGAATTAAAACAAGCATTCAAAACGTGTCGGGGCTATCCATGGGCATGTGAGCCATCTAAATAACCCCAAACACCCACAATCACATATCTTTATTATTACGGGGCCTTAACCCGACTTCGATTTGGTATCGCTTTAAGGGCCGATATTACATGCATACAGCCAGGGACCTTATACAATGATTACATATACCAAAAATGTCCATCATCGGGATTTGATCACGAGGATCTCCTCCCTAGGCTCACAGTTACCCAAATCACTGCATAATCAATATCACGGCAAATCTAACAATACTAAACTCGTTACGGTGCTATATGAATCAAAAATCACAATGCTAACACTACAAACTATCCATGAACACAACGAACTACATCTCACCGTACGGATGTCATTGGGATATTAGGAGGAAGTTACGTTCCGACGGAACCCTCGCTAATAATCCCTAACCCACGGATCCTCAATGATATCACAACATACTATGTTAAACAAATCCAAGCACAAGATTACAATAACAATGCAAGCAAAAGATTTAAAGAAAATACCCCACTTCACCTTGCAATACACCGATAAAAGTTTTATATTTCACGAATCGGATAACACCACAAGAACACTCGACTAATTAGCAAGAGAAGATGAATTTTTCACTCAAATCTAACCAATAACCGAGCTTTTCTCTCTCCTCCCGCGCACTCTCTCTCTCTAAAACTCTATTTTTCTTTCTTCTCTTCCTCTCGGGTGGAAATGGCCGCTGTATAATGCTCCGCAGGCAGCCGCAGGTGCATCTGCGGCTGGGCTGCTAGCCGCCCGCGCCGAATCCTCGGCTGCCGGGTTGTCTCCTCGAGCCACGCACTGTCCCCTTTGTCGGTGGCCGCAGGTGCATTCGCGGCTGTCCGGCTTCCTTTTCTCGATTTCCGTGTCACGCAGTCTTAATTCGCCAATTTCTGCAGTATTATTTTGGAAGGCTGTTACCCGATGTATAAATTGCTCTTTGTGCTTGGCTTCCAGGGAGCGCTGCCCCCTTCCACCCTCGCTAACTCACCGGCGAGTTGGGCAGCCGCTCGCTCACCGGGGAGCGAGACCCCCGAACATCGTAAGCGTAGTGGCCATTAGTCGCCTTTTGTGATCAAATCAGGTTCTTCTGGATCAACTGTTTGCCTTGCTTCAAGTAACTTGATACTCGTTGTTTGTTGTGGCAGTTTTGACCGTAAATCGTTGGGGTGGCTTTGTGTTGGGGTCCCCCCTCCTTTTCGCATGTCGGGTCAAGTAACGACTTTGCCCTCCTTCCAGGGTTAATAGAGAAGTGCAAATTTTGGATGTCTACAACATTAGCTGTAAAATACCTTCCTGGTATTCCCTTCAATTTTTGTCCAATTTGAATTTGAGAGATATATTGTATAAAATTAAGAATTTTATGTAATAAATTATAAACTCAAATATTTTGGGAATCAAATTATGAATTTGATAATATTTAATTTAACGAAAGTGTATTTAACCCTTTGTAAAAAGAGGGTTCATTCCTTCATTCAATTAATATTTTTATAGTAAATTTATTGAATTTTTATAATTCAAAATTTTTCATTGAAAATTATATTTTATAATTTAAAATACATACTATTTTTGTTTTGTTTTTAAATTCAAAAACAAATAGTTAATTTGAATTGCTTTTTATCTACTGTACATGGGAGTCTAATTGTTAACACCATTTTCCAATATTAAATATTGTTTAGCTATAAAAACTCTTATATAGACAGTGTTTTGGTTTGTTAACTTATGGGTATTTTTATTATTTATTCAATAAATTTAAATAAGCATAATTATTTTTTGTTAATTTAGATCATAATTTAAATTCAAACACATTACTTTATTACTATAAAAATTTAAGGAATAAGAATAATCATTGGACCAAAATCATAGGTTAAATAAACAAAATTGAACCGGCAGTTCAAAAAAAATTTGATGTTATCGCAATAAATATTATTTAAAATATTAAGTATTATTAAAATAATTACAAAATATCACTAAAAAATTATATTTGCAATTAATAAGATTATAATAGCATGCTTTGTTTTTCATGGGAAAAAGTGGATGAGTGGGAATGTGATAAATGTGAAGATGGTTTGAGACGAGTATAATGGGGACAAAAAGAGAGTGATCGTGGGGTCGGGTTTTCTGTTTGGGTTTTATGGTTGTGTTTGGAAACACGTGTTTGAGGTGAACCCATTTTGACTTCTTTGGATCCTCCACGTCACCTCGATGTTTACAAGAAAGTTGACCCAAATTACTAAATTATCCCTAGATTAAGTTTTCATTTTCAGTTTTGGTCATCAGATTTATATTATTAGCTAGGACTTTTTATTTTTGTAGGTGCCAAAATCAGAATTTGAGTGATTTATTGGATTCTCTATTTTATAGGTGGTAATCTCAGATCTTGATTGATCTAGTAATAAATGTCTTGGCCAAATCTGATTAATTATATTTTTGAAAATCTAGTTTAAAGTTACGCTTCTTGCATTTGAAAAGAAAGCGTTGATATATACGCATCCTGAAGTGATAATTATACACCTAAATATGTAAAAATGACTATATAATCGTTAATATACCTAAAAATCAATTAATCATTTAGGTAGTATTTGATAAAATTAAATAATTAAAATTTGAATAGTTAATATATATTAATAAAGTAAATAATCTGAGTGAAATAACATCTTGTTAGAATTTAAGAACGAAATAGAATACAATCATACAAAATATTAGACGAAAAACAAAAAAATAAGAATACGCGATATACTCAGGTTCATTAATTTAGCTAGTCTTGTTTGTCTGATATATTCATTAGATGTCTCACGCGTTCTTCAGTGATTCCACATTAAACAGTTATTTTTATAATAACTAAAAAATCATAACTGTTATAATATGGGTTTAAACTCAATATATTAGTAAACCAAATATTGAACTACTTATAAATTCTCAAGCACAACTATACCATTGCGCTTGGCTTCTAGGGGCGCTGTTCTCTTGCAACTTTAGTCAGCTCGCCGACGAGCTGGACAGCCGCTCGCTCACTGGGGAGCGAGACTCCCTACTACCCTGTCGTAATGGCTATTAGTCGACCCTGCAGAAATATAAGTCAATCCCTACACATCTAAATCTAAAAAATTATTTGATAGCTAAAAAGTGAGTTGTCTCTTAATGACACTATTTTACCATTTTAAATGGTAACATTTTATTTAATAATTTTAAATATTCAATTTAATAAAAATGGAAGCATATTATTGTTGAATTTATTTATACAAAAAAAAAATTGCCAATTTTTTATTATTAAAAGAAAGCTTTTAATTATTTGGATTTGATTTTATATCTTATCGATTAAATGTCAAGTAAAATTTTAACAAATAATTTTATCCTCTTACTAATTCAAATGAGAAGCTATTAAGAGATATTAAAAGGTTAAGAAACACAACCTATTTATCTATTTTGCCTTAATTTTACTATACATCACACTTATAAAAAAAATGTGTGTACAATTAGTTTGCCCTTTTTAAACTTTCTTAACCATATATTGAATTGAACTACTTTATTAAACTTGTTATCTTTTAAATTAACTA
Organism: Hedera helix; assembly: GCA_947179155.2. NCBI lineage: Eukaryota > Viridiplantae > Streptophyta > Magnoliopsida > Apiales > Araliaceae > Hedera > Hedera helix. The sequence goes on along the minus strand of OX359268.1, from coordinate 34,275,464 downwards.
TTCTTTGTAATTTGATATATTTTATAATATAACTTACTAAACATTTGAATTAAAGACTAGGCACATAAAATATTATAAAAAACAAAAATTTATAAATGATAAATCTTCTAGTTTGTATGTTTTAAGATATGATATATAATTTAATTTGTTATCTTATTTAAGTGATTATCAACAATATAGTTAATAGCTAAAAGATATATGAGATTGACCTTGACCTCATATATATATATATATATATATATATATGAGTTTGTTAGGCTACCAATTTTTACAGTGTTTGTAGCATTTAGCCTCTAAATGCACTGTATCAATTTTGTTACATTGTGTTCAAGATTCAAATATTGCGTTTGTAAGTTAAATAAGTTGCATTTAAAATAAACTGTTACTAAGCAAACAAGATTTTCAAGTGCGTTTAAACTTTCAAGCGCTTTAAATACACTAAATTACACTGTAAATGCTAAATAATCAAACATATACTATAAGCCTTATGCTTATAAGGTTACTTATACAAAATTACGTCATTTTGACTTAAATCCTTGAAAAATAACTTAAAATATGCTTTCCAAATAAATAAAAAATTAAAAGTTAAAATTTGACTGGCTTTTTTGTGTGCGCTTCATTTATAGTATTTCCATTTATATGATTTATGTAATATTATGCTGATCATATAAATCCAAGAAAAAAAAAGGGACCAATTCTTATTAGTTCTTATCCATAATTTTCAACTATACCTACCGGATGTTCTACCAAACTCACAGCTCATCTCTCATCTCAAGTACCTATACTACCCTATAAGAAAAATGACTATTTTCAAATGACTAGCTTAATAGCGATGGAATTATTTTGAAGTCTAGAACACCCATTTCCGAACATGAACAGTGATTTATAATACTAAATCCTTGATTATCTGTTTATCACTCATGATTTAAGAGTGTGTGTGGAGATTTTGAAAATTAATTATCTGATTGAAGAAAAAACAAGTCTGAAATTTGAGAAAAGTCTTTTACTGCAGGTTTAGAATTTGTATCACACTTTCAACCTCACACAAAAAGAGTTATATTTGAATTTAATCATATTTAATTTATGAATTTTTAACTTTATATTGTGTTTCAAATTTCTTTTATTTTAAAAAATAGCAACTTTTTACTTGGTAATACCTTTTAAGTAATTTAGAATCTGGGTATGCAAGGGGTCTCAATTTTTTTTTAGTTTTTTTGTGTGCCTCAAATGTGTTTTAGATGAAGTGGAAATAAATAAGAGAAATAATACTTTATAATATCAATCACGCAAAATGTATTTGGCCAATATAATTGTGTCGCATAATTTGAGACACTCTTTGAGATAAAAATTAATTGAATTCATTAGCATTACCCTTATAATATTAACTATTACATTGGTTAAAATCAAATAAATCTACTTCAAATTTGAACCTTAATATTTTATTTATAAATTTACTAAAAAAAATAACTGAAATTATCTTCATGATACAACGGTTATCCACATCTTTTGTATACCAAAAGGATTTTATAGTAATAAAATTTTATGTGTGAATTTAAATTCTATCTTAAATTAAAAAAAATATATATAAAGAATTGAAAATTCAATCCAATAAGATAACGGGATATAGAGAGAGAGGCAAAGAGTACACATAATAAAAAAGATGGATGCTTTTGAATTTTTAAGTTAAAACCACGTAGTTTTGATTAAGTGATCTTATATAAACACAAAGCTTATATAAGGTCAATTTCATATGCATTTTATTCTATAGTTAATTGATCCATCAAATACAAAAGATTTTATTTTGACTTGAAATTAATTTATAAAAAATTAAAATTCAAAGCAAATATGAAATTATATAGTCTAAACATTTAGATAATGTAAACTATTTAAAAAAAAACTTTAAATTAAAATAGACAAGTGATAAATACGTTAATTGACTTCTCATTAATTAATTAAAGGTAATATGATCTTTTGTCGTATAAGGACGTGTAACAATTAATTTAGGGTGGACATACATCACAGTCTTTAAAAAAGGGAATTGATATTTTCACAAGAGAATTTAATATTTTTACAAGAAAATCGTCACTATAGACATACAACGACAATTAAAAACATTGGTATAGATCTATAGCGATAATTTTCTTGTGAAAATATCAATTCCCTTAAAAAAATTATTACTCATGTTACTCTATTTTACTTTTTATATTTTTGAGCTCAAACTATGGTGAGAAATTATATATACATAAAATTTATAATTAACAATCACGTTCAATAATTAGGATTTTTTAATCATTTAAAATTTAATAATGAATATCTACCTTAAATTTAATAATAAATATCTACAAGTATAAATAAATTTTATAATTAATACAATTACACAATCAATAAACCTAATACTCATAATAAATAGATGATAATGGAAGTCTCACCGTATGGAGAAAATAAAGTATCACATAAAAGAAAAGGAAAGTCACACAATAAAAAAAAACAATCACACACAAATAAAGATAATTAATTCTGATATTTAATAATTTTAAATCTCACTTTTAATCATGAAGCTAAGACGTATATAACAACACCAACACCAACACCATTAATATTTTATGATCAAATATAATTTACAAGAATAAGATAAATTTAAAGCGAAATTATCTATTTATAGTAGTAGTATTACTGTCTACTGATAACATTCAATGGTTGGAATGTAATTTCTGCTGCCGGCGGTGTTAAATTAGATATATTATTTTTCCAAAGATTTTTCCATTAAGGTGGTGACGGGCAGTACGAGGGGTCCCACACTGCAGCATCCAACTGGTAGAGGCGGCCGCCCGCCAAGGCCTTATTAGCGTTTTGGTTCTAGTAGCTAAATATGTATATTGGTTTAGCTGGGCCCGCCACTTTGGGCCTTAAGTCTGTACTAATTTGAAAGAAGAAATTTAAAACACTTTATGAGTATGAATTTTTATTGAATTAAATATGCTGATAATGTTAGAGTTGATATTTTAGAGGCTAATTATTTAATGTAATTACTTAATATTTTTAATATTATATTTAATTGAATAAATGAATTATTTTATTATAATTTCATTTACTGCGTTATATAAATGTTAGTATAATAAAAGTCCTTAGAATAGTGATACGAATTATATAATTTCAAGTATGTGACTTGAACATGAGATTATATAATTACAATTAGTATTATTGCTCTTAAATGTCCCTAGTCAAGTATCATTGTTAATGAGACAACAATGATGCATTGAGACTAGTATGTGGATTGACTGATGGTCAAATCTCATTGGTCATAAATATATGAGATATTTGAGTTAATGCATAGGTATATGTTAGAGAACAATGTATTGGACTGACCCACCATGAGATTTTTACGTGGAACATTATGCAAAGTGTCATAAGAAATTCTCATAGTGACAATGATGTAATGATCATTCGACCTGAGATCACTATATTATTACACGAGAATTTATGTACTTTGATATCATCAAATGTCACCTTTAATAAGGTGGACAATAAAAGTGATTATTGGGTACATCATGAATCGTGTGAGGAATATGAGTGATCTAGATGGAATTTAACCCTCCTATATATTAGGGGTGATATCCATAGGCCTCTTGATTGAGTAGGACTATGAAATGCATGATCATGCTCAAATAGTGATTTGTTTCATATAGTCTACTCATTGATCATGAAGACTCAAATTAAATTATGAAGAGTATGACACTTTCCATGCCTCAAGTTTAATCTAGGATGTCAAAGTTAAAAGGATTAAATTACATTGAAACATTGGTCACAAAAATGTTGCATCGAATCACCGATCTTGTTATTATTTGGGTAGTAGTAATGCATTACTATATGCCGCTCACTGTTTATAATTTTATAATATGATTTTAAAATTATTGCCAACATAATAATAACCTATAGGGTCATACACTTAGAACGTATTTAAAAAATGAATTAATTTAAATTGTAAATATTTAAATATGTCAATATGATTGATAGTATTTAAAATTACGAATTTAAATTAATAGGATAATTTATATATATGTATATTAATTAAGTTAGACTTAATTAAGATATAATATATATAAATTCGGATTTTATTTTTCTAATTAAATTAGATTTTGGTTAATTCCTATTAACTACTATATATATATGATATATCAATAGTCTTAATCATGTAAGGAACAAAAACTAAAACCCTAGCCGCTTTCAGAAAGAGGCTAGAGAGAAAAATAATTCGGAAATTCTGATCTTGGTGGTTAGTACCGCGGTTCCTTTTACTGCAGATCGTGAGACGATTCGCGAAGCGTTCGTGTGGATACCGTAAAGACGCAGTCGTTGAATTACGTTGAGGATTTAAGGTTGCTTTATAATTTACCAGCGTCTCCATTCAAACTTACATAATCGGTAAAACAAATTCTGAACCTCTGATTAATCTGTTTTCGCATGGATCCTGTTTTAGAGTTTCGAATTTGTTTTTTAAAATTCTGTTGCTTTCACTATGTCGAAACCCTAACAGATAAAACATCATAGTGTAGAAGTAGGTTGTCCTAAAATAGTTTGTTGGGTATTTGTAACAAGTTACTCCATCGATTTTATAATATTTGACGTTTTAATTTTTTTTTGGTTTTTAAATATTTGCTGTTTTAATTTATTTTTTTTAAATTATATATATCCGTAAAATTTTCATTCTCCTTCTTATTAAAGTCCTATAAAAAATTAAAGATTTAACAATTATCTTTTTATTTCCTGTTAGAATTCTACAAAAAATTAAAGACTTAATAATCTCTCTCCTTCATATTAGAATCTTTTATCTTCTTTATGTATATTCGTATAATTCTCTTTCTCCTTCTTATTGAAGTCTTTTATCTTCTTTATGTATATTCGTGCAATAATTAAGTTTCTTAATATACGTGCATTGACTTTTAACCACAGATAAAATGAAATCGGGTGCAATTCTCTCTCTTTGCACCAGTAGTGTAAGCTGGTTAAGCTTTATATAGTCATTATTTCCTTTTTACACTAAATAAATTTTAATTTTTTTATGAAAAAAATAAGCTGTCAAACTTTTTGGTGTTCTAAGATTTAATATAAATTAATTATTGGATAATTTGTACTTTCTCCATTCTAAATTATAAAATTAATTTTGATTTTTTAAAAGTCAATTTGAGACATTTTTAAATTTAACGTGATTTATTTAAATTTTAAAAACAATTATGTGGCGTTTGGTTTGAAGGAAAGGAAGGTGGAAAGGAATCACGATTCAGACCAATAATCCCTTTTCAGCGTTTGGTATGCTAAGTTTGGTCGAAATAACAATTTCAATGAAATCGCGTTTTCTTTATACATTGAAATCATTATTCTTTACCCCCTTAAGAAATTACGATTCCAATTAGTAAAAGAATGAGAAAAAAATGTCAAGACAAAAATATACTCGAACACACACACACGCACGCACGCATATATATAGTTAGTTAGTTAATTAGAGATATTTTGGTTATTACATTCTATTTCATTCTATTATGATATAATTTTTAAGTAACGTACCAAACACGTAAATAAAAAGTTCGATTCCAATTCCATTGTGATCTTATTCCAATTCCAACTATTATTCGATTCCATCTAAAACGATTCCGTCTAACCAAACAACCCATTAATCTTATAACTAGTAATATTTTTTAGGTAATTTATAATATTCATAATTATATTAACATAAATTACATGAATTAATATCAATTTTGAATTTAAAAATATTTAAAATTATTCTTTAAAAAGTCAATATGAATTTTATAACTAGATATTAACTCGCGCGTTGTGGCGAGATTATTAATTTTGTTGATTATAAAATTATATATGCAATTAATAAATTAAACTATAAATAGTATATATGTGACGCCCCCAAATCTAGGTCTACATAGCCCAATTTGAGACGCAATAAATACACGATTTCTAATACAAACAGTACATAGAACAGAAATACAGAACTCAATAATACACAACTAAGTCTTCACTATTATTGTCATACTATATACAACATGTGAAGACTACAATAGCTATCTCTCGGACCGTCACTTCATTCCCCTGCTAGACCCAGCTACTCTCTCGTTTTTTGACAAAGAATGGAACAAAAAAAAGCGTGAGCTCAAATAGTCCAGTAACAAAATACCATGACTAAGATAATGACAAATAAATTATCATTAGCCTTCAACAGTTAAGTTCTTAATTGAATATAATAGACAATAAGCTTTATATCAAGAATTGCAGTTAAATTCTTGAATAAAGTTTAGATCAATGATAGCAGCTGAATGAGCAATCCATTATAAAATAATGTATACTATGATGTCCACTCGCTTCTCTTTTTAAGAAAAATATCATCAACTTTTATCATCTGAAACACCACCGGTCATGATGATACAAATTCACATTTCCTGGTCATAATCATGCAAGTCAACAATTCATCTTTGCACTACGGGTCAAAAATATTCAATATATCACCAACGGTCATGATTATACCAGTATTCATCATTTGGTCATAATCATACCAAACAACAGTTCTTCTTTGCCTCCGGCCAAAGAGAACATTCACCACGTGCCCTAAAAGACATAATAATTATATCGCCTTTATCCTATCATCTGTGTCTCAGGCCACAGATATTCACAACAACATGGTTCTTGATGATTAGAACAACAATAGTGATATAGATGATGAATCAGGAGAAACAGTATGATCAATAAATATCGAAAGTTTATGATCTTTCTTTGTGCAGATTCAAATAATGTCCAAATTGTCAACATGATGTGGACTCAAATTCAAGAATGATAATCAAAATCCACAGTTCAGAATAATGGTTAAGGTTCAATAGAAAGATTTAGAAAAATAGGAAGACTCAATTGAAATGATATTAGATGAAGCGTAAATTATTAAAGAATATATAATCATTTCAGGAAATTTTACCAATAAGAGACAAATACGAAGAGTAATTCACCAAACATGCGGTAGTCCGCGTAGTCAGGTATTCTCAGAAATTAATAAGTAATGAATATGAAAGGTTATTCACCAAACATGCGGTAGTCCGCGTAGTCAGGTTATTCCCAGAAATGAATAAAAAAGGTTATTCACTAAATATGCGGTAGTCCGCGTAGTCAGGTTATTCCCACAAATGAATAAGAAAGGTTATTCACCAAACATGCGGTAGTCCGCGTAGTCAGGTTATTCTCATAAATTAATACATGAAAATAAATGACACATCTTACGAGTAAGGAAGAAACGATATTATTTTCGAGAATCAAAGAATAATAATCCCTTACCGTAGTAAGTTTGAATAGTGAAAGATGAAAAAGATGGTATCTCTTACCTTAACACGTGATTGGATATGAAGTTGATCAACCTATATTTTTATAATTTAATTAGTAACTAGCATATATAATTTCATGGTGTATATCAATTCGTATGAAATCATTAAAAATGATTTAATAGAATAAAGTAGAATAATTTCAATATAGTTTTTAAAGAATATAATATTTCAAAATAAATCTTCCAAATGAAGCTTTTCAAAAGGAATCTTCAAAAGGAAGAGTCTTCTAAAAGAAGATTTATAAACACCGTGTGATGTGTATGGTTACTTATATAACTTTTATAAAAAGACTTATTTGGTCAGTACTCGTACACTTACAGATCTTCATAAATACTCAAGATGACTTTAGCACACTCAAAGAGAACTTGTACAAAGAAATATTTAGAAAGTGAAAGAAATAATAAGTAAGAAAGTTTTTATGAAAAATCCTTAAGTTAAGATCTCTTTTTATAGCAAAAAATCTTATCATAAACCAAGATTTTTTAATTTAATCCAAACCGTATATTTCAAGATAATGTTTAATTTATACCACTCATTTCATCTTTTAAGATTTTCTTAATCTAAACCATTCATTTAAAGATTATCTTTAATCTATACTACTCATTTCATCTTTTAAGATTTCCTTAATTTAAACCATTCATTTAAAGATCATCTTTAATCTATACCATTCAATTTACTTTATATATAAAACAACTAACTTTATATAAATCAATTAACTTTATATATGAAAATAAATAACTTTATATAATTTATTATAATAAAAATAAATAACTTTATCAATTCAATTATTTAACAATAATTCACAATTATTCATTATTATGACTAATTGTTATAAATGCAGTGTAGTTGGCTTTCTGAGTTAGATAAGTAGAGAAATTAACTAATAATAGAATACAACAGTTTAATCAACATCATAAAAGAGATAACAATAATGTTGAAAATAAATAAGCACGTTACTGTGAAATGACAATTATCGATTCAGTAATGTGAATTACTGTGCATATGCTACTGTGACAATTATCAACTCAATAATATAAATTATTATATATGTGACAATTATTAGTTCAATAAAGTCAATATAGTACAATAGCCACTTTATCAGTTCAATAATATGAAATACTGTGCAATACCGTGTGCTACTGTGCAATACTGTATATTACTATCCTTTTACCACCGGTTATTTTAACAGTTAAAAGTGATAGTACCGTTGACTATATTTATTTAGAAAGGTTACGTATGTCGCTTTCTATATCCGACAATAATTCGTTGCGGGAGTCCACCAATATTTGGTTATTTCGGCGCCGTCGTACGAAACGAATATTTCCCGACAGAACGAATATTCTCCGACAAGATAAAATTTGTACAAACATTTATTAATTTTTACTTTTGTCAATTTATTCATTTACCGTTTTTAGAAAAAAATATATAAAGAAAAATTTAATTTGTATATTTCATAAAAGTCGGGGTCTTACAATATATGTAAATTAAGAATTTAACAGACAAATGTATAACAAAGTAAGTCATATAATTTTGATCCATTGTATACAATTATATAATTATTCAGTTTTGTCAAAAAATATTTGATAGTCATCAAATTCTTGATCACTTAGCAGTGAAAAAACTGGCATTGATGGACTGATCGTAGCTCAGCACAAGAAAAAATAAACTTCTATCAAAGTGTTTGAATCAGATTCAATACCTAAATGTTTGCATTTCTCGAAATATTTCTATTTATTTGGTTAGAAGTCCTGCGTTGGCATTAGGGCTGTCAACAGGTCGGATTCGGATCGGGGGTGATTCGGATCCAAATCGATAAGAAATTATCGGATTCGGAGCAGATCCGATAACCCGATGGATCTCAGATATCAAGGACCGAATCCGAATTCGATAATCCGACCCGATTAAGCTACCAGACTACCAGTTATGATATTTCAATAACATGTACCAGACTACCAGTTATGATATTTCAATGTGACAAAACTATCTAATTAACATAGTAAACACACACATCAGCATCAGCCTGTATATCCATGATCCATCATGACTTGATCATTACATAATACAATATGATAAAACTATCTGAATAAAAAAATACTTTCACTCCAATAAAATATTCAAGCAATAATCGGATCGGAGTATTATCAGGTCGGATTGATATAAATCCGAATCCGATCCATTTAGTTATCGGATAATCGGGTAATCGGGTCAATGGGGTAATCGGGTTTTAAAACTGGATCCAAATATGGATAAACGGATCGAGTTCGAGTCGAGTCCGGGTCAAGACCCGCCTCGTTGACAGCCCTAGTTGGCATAATCAGCAACATCACATTCCATACATCATTGCCTATTTTTGGTACTCCATCATAAAACTTCTCAACCCAAACTTACAATTCATAGACAACAATGCACCATTAGAGAATTTTCAGAATTTTTCCTGATGATAAAAGCATGAAAAGCCTTTCCTTCAAAGACATTCATGGAGTTACCAAAACCTGACAGCATACAACTAATAACCATGCCATCAGGATTTATACCAGCATTCTGCATTTCCAAAAACATACCTAAGCATTAAATAATACTTTATGATTTTGCAGAAACACCAATAATTGATTTTCATAATACGAGATGAACAATAATTGCTAGATTAAAAAAGAGCAACTTTTCCTGTTCTTTGAGAAAATAAAGTGGAAACATAAATTTGATTACACAATAACTAGCTAGTGGAAGTTCAATAAACATTTTCATCTTTTGTCAAAAGAAACTGGGCAATAGGCCACATAATATTATTTAATCAAAATACGACATCACTGCTTTAGCAATTCCCATGCAGTTTGATCATAAATGCCAAAAATGCTTTTGTATCTGCCAATTAGATTGAAAAAAAACATAAAGACAGAAGACATGTAATGTTTAGTAGAATCATGTGTCACATATTTTTATATTTGACATAAATGCAAAAGTATAATATGAACGAAGCCAAAACATGATTATATTACCGAGTGGCTTTTGGCCCAGTGGTACGACCAACTCATGTGAAAGCATGAGGTTGGGGGTTCGATCCTTGGTGGCAGCAAGGAAGGGTGTGTGTGTGTAAAAGTAGCACAAAAAAATGATTATACTTTTACGCTGGGTAAGACTGGTTATAGATAAAAGAAGTTGAAGTATATATCAAAGCAAACATTAACAATCATCGGATGAAGAAGTAAGAGCAAATAAATAATTTATTAGTTAGCATTGAATTATAGGGCAATACATTTTGAATGACAACCGTGAAAATTATAGGGCACTTATAAAACAGTTTCGTTATTTTCTCAAAAAAATGACTTTAAATATTTATTAATTTTAACATATGTTAGATTTTAAATCTTATATTTATAAATAAATATGTGACATGATTGAAATAAAATTAATGGACAAAAAAATTAAGATAGTTCGCAATCAAGATATCTAAATAAAAAGTATCATAATGAATCCAAACAATATGAGACATAACAATCCTATAATCAAGTTTAATTAAACATAATAGTATTTGCAAGGGGATAAATAAGTTTTGAATAATTGAACTAATTGTTTAAACATATAAAATTTGCAAGGGGATAAATTATAAAATTAATATAGCACTCAATCAAGATTGCTCTGCAAAATTATCCCAATCAACATTAAAAACCAAAAGATTCATCCAAATCATCCAAATCAACTACCATAACATGTTTATACTAAAAATCATAATAAATTGTTAAATGTTAAAACCATATCTACGTAAAATAGTTGATGTTATATGCAAAATTTGAATTAGTCAACTTGTTATTCTTCTAGACTTTGATCTTCTTATGTAACTTGTTGGTTTCAACATCAGTTGATTGAGATCCTTGTACTTCATCGTCGATGATTAAAGGTTTATGCCTTTTGCTTATTGGCGTGACAGCATCAACGTTAAATGTATAAGATAATGACTCTCCCTGTATAGACTATAGTAATAGGAATAAAACATATATATAAGAAAATGATGGATAAGTACATGTGATAATATATGTGAAAATAAGTACAAGTGATAATAATACTCGAGTTCCTTCACATAAGCTTGTGTAAACTTTGATTATTTTTTTATCGTCAGTCATTCTAGCAATTGTCAATGTCGTGTAATTTGACTTCAAATTATAAGATGAAATTTGTATTTTGAAAATAAACCTCTTATGCAACAATAAATTGAGTTCATCCGAAAAACAATCAAAGTCGTCACCCTTTAACGCATGAAAAAAATATGAATTAAAAACAATTATGTACATAAGTTTAAAGCTGTATATAGAAAAGATGTAACAACACTTAAATATTAATTTCACCTTCAATAATTATTCCCTTAGTTCATAAGCTAATTTTTCTATCACTAGTTGGGCTTCATGATTAAACAGAATAAAAGATGCACTAGACGTATCATCTATTACCTTATCTTGAAGTTTGAATTTGTTTTAAAAGTTAGAACTATGACGTTAGATAATTGGTTATGGTGCATTAGAACTATGAAGTTAAATAATATATTACAATACCTTGGTATAACAAACTTGATATAATCACAACATTTATCACACCAATATTTTTCACTCTTAACTTTTTTTCGGCATTTTTTGCAAGAATTATAGAACCAGTTGTATTCAGTTTTTATGCAAAGAATAGTAGTCAATACGACACATGTTGACTCCTAGATTGTTATAAAGAAAAACAATAAAAGCACATAAAATAAAAATACATTTAAAGTGTAGTTTGAGGGGTTGCAACAACTGTTTTACTTGTGCTGCATCTCATGTCTCATCAAGAGTCTTTATATCATAGATTTGAAAGAATTCGTCTCTAATAGAACATGTGCTCTGGCTAGACAAGTGACTTAATGCAATTGGATTATTTTCTTTAACAGAAAGGCTGGTATTTAGGCAAACACAAGTGTAGTGTTAAAATAAAAAACAACTTTGAATAGTAAGATGGTAAACAGAAAAATAAAATATACCTATTTCTGAAATTAATAATCTTAGGGATGTCTGTATTTATCAGAAGCCTCGAACAGAACATTAAGTTTGACAATGTTATTATTTCTAGTTTTAAATTTAGATGTTACTGATGATCTATGTAGAGATAGATTTGAAGTTCAACACCAAAAATTAAAATTTTAATTTATAAATTACCTTTCCAGAACTTAATCTTTGCGAATTGTAAAATAATTATAATGTTATTTTAGGTTTTTGTCTCAGTGAAGGAGCAAGTTTGGTATGAAAAGTCATCTCACAAGGTGCAACTCAATACATTTTGACTAATTTAAAAATATAGCATTAGATTAATTTTAAAAAATGTAGTTATAAGTAAAAATAGTTTTAATGAAGATCTGAAATTTATCTATTATTAGTTAATTCAATATTTTACCTGAAATTTACCTGTTATTAGTTAATTCAATATAAAAAATGTAGTTATATTTAGTGAGTTTATTTTGCTTAAAGATTATTGATTGTGGTGATTATGTCAAATAGATATGGTCGACTCTCGATGATATTTTGCTACAGTTGATACCAAAAAGATGGAGGATTTTTTTTTAATATGTATGTCTAAGGCCAAATGTGTAAACTAATTAAAAGTATTATTTTCTTCATTTTTAATAGAAGTCATCGCATATTTAATATATTAAATTATTTACGTAAACAATCGCGTAAACATCTCGTTAAATTTTAACATTCTTAGATGAAAATTTCAAATTTTATAAAAGAAATTTAGTTCGGTGAGTCGACTATAAAAAAAATAATTCAATAATACACACACACACACACACATATATATATATGTATTAGTATTCAATTCAATGAAAAAAATTATTTGAACTTAGCAAAAAAAAATTGATTTAACCTGCATGCAAAAACTTTATATCCATTACATATCGGGGGAGCCACACCATAAATTTACACAACTACCTACTGTCTTGAGGATTAGGCATCTCACCGTATCTAATACTTACATACTCCTTCCGTTTCTTTATTTGTTTCTTATCATGTCATTTGTAAGTTTTTAAGCTGCATTAATTACGTAATATTTTATATTATTTTAAATACTAAAAATAGTTTTATATGTCTAACATATTTTCAAAGAATTTTATGTAATAACATACTCTCTCGTTATTTTTAAACGTCTTTTAAATATTAAATTTGTTCTTTTTTTTTCTCTCTCTCTCTTGTTTGTAAATTTTAAAAAATAATAATAATAACTTAGTTTTTTCATATCCTTTATTTTATTTATTTTAATAATAATATAAAATAACACAATACTCTTAAATTAATTATCATGCTTTTATTACTAGATCACCACTAGTATACTAGATACCATATTAAATTAATGATAAACATGAAACAAAACTATAACTTTAAAATTTATAAATTTTATAGCACGATTCTTTTTATAAAATAAACGGAGTACATATAAATTGACGACGTGAGAATATATATATATATTAGTGGAATCGTTTCACTCCCAATAATACTTTTCCGGATTCAAACTGACCCAATGCTCACGGGAGAAAAAAGCAACAATAATAATAATAAAGACTTGGATTATGAAATCAAGAGGACCCGTTAGTTTAGTTCTTAAATCACCCTTTCTTTTCCCTCTTTGTTCTTATCTAAATGTTTGAGATTTTAAATTTTTATATAAAGTAATATTTTAAATGACGTAACAGTGATTAAATAATTTTTTTGACTTTTTTAATTGATTATATCATAAATTATTATTTATTTTATTCAATGTCATATTGTTTAAAATATATTTAGGGCACATTTGAGATCAAAAATTTAAAACTCTAGCATTACATTGAGAGAGAAAGTAATTAATACTGTTGCCTTTCTATTATATATATCGTTATAGAAGGAATTTGTTTTTCATAATATAAAATATTTTACATATATTTAAGATTTTTTTTTAATGATTTCTCACTTTACTTTTAATTTTTTTTGTCAAGATAGAATAATTGAGAAAGAGAGAGAGAAAGAGAAAGATGAGTAATTAATTAATTTATAGATAGTATTAAAATTTTAAATTAATATTAATTATTTTATATTAATATTAATAAAAAAATTAATATATATAATTATATCTTAAACTTCATATATAATGAAAAGAACGGAGGAGTTTACAAATATTGGGCTCTAATGTGAGAGATTTCATTAATGACTTTGAGATTATTATTTATTAAATTTATCAAATTCTATCTTATACTGTATTTAATTTTTTAAAGCGGGACCAATATTATTGAAGGAATGTTCAGATGACAAAAAAATTGATTACACTTTAGGAACTTCACTCGACACACTCTCCCTCTTTCTCACTCTTAACTCTTTGGAAAGGATTTTTTTTTTTTTCATATTTATTTTCTCTTGGGTAGTATTTTATTCTTCTTTTATATGAGAGTTTGTTTTCACCTTTGTATTAGATTTTACTTTTTAGGAGATAAGTAATTGTTTCTCTTTGTGGGAGAATTTCATTATATTCTTTTGTGAGATATTATTTTCTCTATTCTAAAGATTCTTTTCTTGGTTGGAATAATTATTTTTTATTGTATTGATTGTTGATAAAAAAATTATATTTGGATGTGGAATAATCATAACAATTTATTATTAAATTGCTCGTGTTGAAAATTTGTTAAAATTTGCAAATTCTATATTTTTTTAATGGAGTTTAACTATGTTTTAGATATTTTTGTTGTTCACTAATTGTATTCTATTTTTCTTTTAATGGGGTTTAACTATATTTTAGATATTTTTGTTGTTCACTAGTTTTTACTATAATTGATATTATTCCTAAATTGATATTATGTTATTTGTTTGAAAGGAATTTATATGTGACCTTTTTACCTCTGTAATCTTTTTATCATTATAACTGTGACGACCACAAATCCGGGTTCCATAACCTCGAGTTTGGTTCTCACTATTCAACACATTACTAACAATTAAATACATACATTGCATTTAAATATCGCGGAAAATACATATTGGTTCCCTTCAAAAGGTTACAATACCAGGGTCTATCAACCTTAACATAATAACAGTTCCTATCACAAGGAATTACAAAAGGTTTAACAACCGTAAATACATAATTAAAGATCTAATTAGCATGCATAAACTAACTTAAGCTCTGACTTTTCCTTTTCCCTTATCCTTATTTGAGCAATCAGGATTATCTGAAAAATGGTTCATGATATAGTAAGAATGAGCAACTAGTTTGCTCAGCAAGTTTAGAACAATCATATAGATTTAATATATCATGAATGGATGGGAAATGTCATCAATGGTTCAACAATAGATATAACAATTGTGAATGAAACAGGATTCAAATTTTAATAAACAGACTATTTGAATCTTAAAATGCTGAGTGGTCACTAAGGACCCTGAACTAACTAGGGTATAATAAAGTTTCCTCTGACCCTTTGAGTTGTTTGGTTTTCAAGGGGATCAGCCTATTCAACCCGCTGTATATGCATTACATTTAGTCACTGGCGCCCAAAGTCGGTTTCCCGACACAAAATCCCCAAATTTAGGGTTGTTCAATTCTCAGACTTAATATAAGAAATCCGCACCCAACAATGGTTTGGATAAGCTTTTAAAAGTATTCAAGTATTGAATTTATAAACGAAATGTCTAGCTGAACTATTAGCTTTTGACATTTTTAATACAGTTCATGAATCAAGAACTAATAAGCTTCAAGTGCACTAAGTGCGATTTTATAAATAGTATGGATGTGGAATAATTTTAAATAATTAAACCACTTCAAGCTTTGACAATAAATACAAGTATAGAAACTTGTTCAACAATAAATGAGTAGGGTTAGAGAACTTGCATGTTTGCTCAGCTACAATAATTGTCTAGCTTTAACTAACTTGCTTTGAAAGACCTAACATTAATAAAGTCGGTCTAATAATTAGTACGACGTATTTGCATAACTTATACGCTTAATAACGAACTTATTTACCACATAAGTACTAACACATAAATTACATTAGTCAAAATAATATTATTAACCTTATAGACCCTCAATCATATTAGGTTAATAATTTAATAAGTTAGAAAATATTTTTCTTAAGTGTTGAACACTTATTAAACCTTTAAACAACTTATTATAATTGTTTAATTAAATTCAATTTATTTTATTAACTCAATCTCTTTTTAATTACTATTTAATATTGATTAAATAGAAATTAATTAATTAACTCTAGTTATTATTTAAAATAAATAATAACTAATTGTACTTACCTATTATTTAATTATAATTAAATAATAAATAATTATTAACTTAGTTTTAACCTTCTTTAATTTAATGTTAATCAACCAATAATTAACTAAGTAATTAACCTTACTTATTATTTAATTAAGGAAATTAAATAATAGTTTACTAATCTTAATCCTCTTTAATTATTATTTAATGTCAATTAAATAATAATTAATTATTTAATTAATTTTAATTATTATTTAAGGTTAAATAATAATCAAATCATTCTTATTTATTATTTAAATTAAATAATAAATTATT
This sequence comes from Hedera helix, assembly GCA_947179155.2. Lineage (NCBI taxonomy): Eukaryota > Viridiplantae > Streptophyta > Magnoliopsida > Apiales > Araliaceae > Hedera > Hedera helix. The sequence goes on along the minus strand of OX359268.1, from coordinate 34,258,545 downwards.
ACTCTAATAACTTAATTTTCATTAATCGTTATTTAATGCTAATTAAATAATAATTAATTACTTAATTATCCTTATTTATTATTTAATAATAAATAATTAATTTATAAATTTTATCTCTCTTTAATTATTATTAAATAGGGATTAAATAATAATTGCTAATTTATCATCTTTATTTATTATTAACATTTAAAATAATAAATAATTAATAAATTTATTTAACTTAACCATGGTTTAGATAACTAGATTAATATTTAAAATATTTAAATATTAAACTTAATGAAAAATATCCTCCCCAATATTATTTTTGTATTATTATTATTTTTGTTATAATTTTAAATTAATTTTTAAATATTTAAATTAATTAAAATTAACCCGAATGACATTTTCGTAATTAAGTTGAAAAATCGGACCGATGGCAGTTTCATAAATAATCAGAAAACTGATCCGAGGGCAAAATGGTAATTTCGCCGAAAAAAACACGGAGGGGCAAACTTGTAATTTTCCCAAATTTTTCCTACCACGCATGGCGCGCGTAACAGATTCTTACGGCCTAAAACGACGCCGTTTTTGAAAAGCCTGTAACGGCTTCCGCGCATATCGCGCGAAGTAAATTCCGACGGACACCAAACGACGTCGTTTGGCTCCGCGTTTCTGGTGAACAGTAGCTGCGCGCATTGCGCTGAAAGTGTTATTTTTTTTTGTTCCGGCAGAATGTGAATAGTGTTCCGGCAATACCCATTTTAATAAAAACTATACCAACAAGTAAGCTTTAAATCATCAATAAAAATCCAAAAAAATTACCAATCACCTTATATTAATTTATAACATGAAAAATTAATTTTTCATGATTTAATATCATTATTTTTTTATAAAAATTTTTACATCACATAAACTGCCACAAATCATAACTTTTTGTATAAAACTCCATTTTAAGTGATTCAAACTTTATTTTTCTCATGATTTAATGTTCTATAATATTAGAACATCAAACCTAAGTTTTACAAAAATATTTTTGGTCATACATTTCAAAACTTGTTTACACACTATTAAACACATATTTTAGCATATAAAATATACCAAAATACAAACCAAACATATTAAACTCAAGCATGACATAAATATTACCACTACACATTAATAACCATATTAACATGTTTATACTAACATGATGATTTATTTAATTTAAAAACAACACTTTATTTAAAATAACTATTACCTTGATTTAATGGCTATTCTTCTTTTTATCCCAAAGTATGTTGTGAATCTTGAAGACATAAACTAGCTTAGCACTCCTTCTCCTTCTCTTGCTCTCTCTCAAAATATTTTGCTCTCAAACTCTCTCTTTTGATTTTTGGAGCAAAATGAAATAACATCTATCAACTTTTCAAGTATACTTGAAAAATTAGTAGATACACATAATGTATCTAATAATTTTGACCACTACAAGCTAGCTATTGGATACTTACACAAGTTAACAAGCCATGACTTGGTTGGTGAAAAGAGGGATGGTTCATGTACTTAAAAAAAATAAAACAAGCAATCCTTTTTAATTAAATGAAAAATAATAAAAATAACACATCATTTTCTCTCTCCTCACCACATGATGTCGGCTGATGGACTTCAAAAAGTCCCAAAAATCAAGTCACTTTGCTTATTTTAATTAATTAATAAGTTATTTTGTAAGACCCCGAATTTTATGAAATACAAAATTTAATTTTTCTTCATATAGATATTTTTTTTAAACAGTAAGTGGTTAAATCGATAAAGTTAAAAGTTAAGGATGTTATGTGCAAATTTTATTTTGTCGGACAATATTCGCTTTGTCGGGGAATATTCGTTTGGTCGGGGAATATTCGTTTGGTCCGACGGCGCCGAAATAACAAATTATTGGTGGACCCCACAACGGAATATTTGTCGGATATAGAAAACGACAGAAATAACCTTTTTAAATAAAAATAGTCAACGGAACTGTTAAAATACCGGTGATAAAAGAATAGTAGCATACGGTAGTTATTGGTATTTTCTGTAGCACTCGGTACTCTACAGTAACACACGGTATTGCATAGTGTCTCATATTTTTGGTCTGATAATTGACACCGTAACTGTTACGCATCATTTCATCGATAATTGTCACTGCATAATATTTTATATTATCAATTCAATAATTGTTGTTACACAGTATTTTGCATTATTGATTTAATAATTGTCATTACACTGTATTTTATATCATTGAGTCAATAATTGTTGTTGCACTGTTTTTAAAATTATTGAACCTAATAATTGTCACAGTAACATATGCACAGTAATTCACATTATTGAATCAATAATTGTCATTACACAGTAACGTATGCTTTATTTTACATTATTGTTATCTCTATTATGATGTTATTTAAACAGTTGTATTTCATTAATTTATTGACTTAATATCTAAGAGCTAACTATACTGTATTTATAACAATTAGTCATAATAATTAAATTGATAAAGTTATTTGTTTATAATATAAAGTTATGTGATTATTAGGTGATATGAAATGAATGGTGTAGATTAAAGTGTGAATTATTGTTGAATAATTGAATTGATTTGTTTATAATATAAAGTTAGGTGATTATTAGGTGATATGAAATGAATGGTGCAGATTAAAGTGTGAATTATTGTTGAATAATTAAATTGATTTGTTTATAATATAAAGTTAGGTGATTATTAGGTGATATGAAATGAATGGTGTAGATTAAAGATAATATAATATTTGAAATGGATGGTGTAGATTAAAAGATAATCTTTAAATGAATGGTTTAGATTAAATGAATGATAAGATTTTTGGCTATAAATAGAAGCCTTAACTTAAGGATTTTTCATAAACTTCCTTACTTGTTCTTTCTTTCTCTCTCTAAATACTTCTTGTGAAAGTTCTCTCTAAGTGTGCTTAAGTCATCTTGAGTATTTGTGAAGATCTATAAGTATACGTGTACTGTTCAAGTTAATCAACCTCATTTAAATCAATATCCAGTCACGTGTTGAGGTAAGGGATACCATCTTTTTCATCTTCCATTATTCAAACGTACTATGGTAAGGGATTATCATTATTTGATTCTCGATAATAATATTGTTTCTTCCTTACTCATAAGACGTGCCTTTTATTTTCATGTATTAAATTGTGGGAATAACCTTACGGAGCGGATTGCCGCCTGTTGGTGAATAACCTTTCGTATTCATTCATTATTAATCTCTGAGAATAACCTTACGGAGCGGATTGCCGCCTGTTTGGTGAATAACTCTTTGTACTCAAATTCTATTAAATTGTGGGAATAACCTTACGGAGCGGATTGCCGCCTGTTGGTGAATAACCCTTTGTATTAATTTCCTTCACCTTTTGTTAATCAAACCTGCTACGGTAAGGGATATTATTTTCTTTCATACTCCTAAATCGAAATTTATTATGGAACTATTGCTTCTATAATTCCTGAAAATATTATATGTTCCATAATAGTTGAACTTCATTATTTCAACTGAACCTTCCTATTTACGTGAACATTTCTATTGAATTGTAACCGTTATTCTGAACTGTGGATCTTGAATATCATTTTTAAATTTCACTCCACATCATGTTGACAATTTGGACATTATTTGAATCTGTACAAAGTAAACTTCCGATACTTATTGTTATCCTATTTCTTCTGTTCATCATTTATATCATTCTAATCATCCAAAAATCAAGCTGTTGTGAATATCTGTGGCCGGGGGCACAGATGTGATATATTTGTTGAACAGATGATAGGTTAAAGGCGATATAATAGGTTAAAGGCGATACATCTGTTCGGTGTCTTTTATGGCACGTGGTGAATGTTCTCTTTGGCCCGTAGTGCAAAGATGAACTGTTGTTTGGTATGATTATGACCAAAGGATGAATCTGGTATAATCATGACCGTTGGTGCTATATTGAATATCTTTGGCCCGTAGTACAAAGATGAACTGTTGATGTGCATGATTATGATCAGGAACTGTGAATTTGTATTATCTTGACTAATGATATTTCAGATGATAAAAGTTGATGATGTTTTTCCTAAAAAGAGAACCGAGTGGACATTATAGTCTGCATTATTCTTCTAATAGATTTCTCATTCCGCTGCTATTATTGATCTGAACGTTGTTTAAGAATTTAACTGCAGTTTTTGATATAAACCTTGTAGTCTATTGTATTCTATCAAGAACTCAACTGTTGAAGACTAATGATAATTTATTCGTCATTATCTTAGTCATGATATTCTTTACTGGGCTATTTGAGCTCACCCTTTCTTTTGTTCCATTGTTTTTCAACAGGAGATGAAAACATAACAGGGTCTAGCCGGGGAATGGAGTGAGGGTCCGAGGAATAGTTATCATAGTCTTCACGTTTTGTAAAATAGTGTGGCAATAATAGTGAAAACTTAGTTGTGTATTATTATACACTGTATTGTTGTACGTTGTGCTTTGTTGTAATAATTTTGTTGTAGTCTTTTGACGACTCAAGTTTGGGCTGTGTGAGCCCAGATTTGGGGGCGTCACAATTGGCATCAGAGCTTAGGGATATGGTCTTTAATGGCGATCTGGGGTAGAACTAGGAGGGGAGAGACGAATAGAATCAGTCACTAGTGTGTCCTACCTAAAATAGATTTTATTATCTAATGAGTCAATTTGAATGTAGGAACATGAAGTGATGAGTCAGTTTATTTGAACTAACATTTATTTTGTGACCACAGTTAAGTATGGCATCTGAAAATCAAGAGGTTAACTATGGAATACCCGAAGCAAATGTAGCCGAGAATCAAGAGGCCCCAAACAATCCTCCTGCCAACTCAGGAAATAATGTTCCTGATAACATGATGAACGATGGATTCTTTAGGAATTTCATGCAGTTCATACAGAATCAAGGAAGAGGAAATCCAGTCAATAATAACGGTAGAAACGCTGGCAATTTGAGGATGGTCACTGTTAAGCAATTTAAAGAATTAGGACCACCTGAATTCCACGGGAAGCCTGACCCACTCAAAGCGGAGGCATGGCTGAAGCAGACGACAAAAATACTTGATGTCTTACAATGCGCTGATGATCAGAAGGTGTCATTTGCCACTTTTATGTTACGAGGTGAGGCGGACCATTGGTGGGAAGCGGTAAAACGTATCCAACCTTCAGCACTCGAAATGTCTTGGACAGAATTCGAAGAACTGTTTAACGAGAAGTACTTCCCAGAAAGCATCCGCCATATGAAGGAAGTGGAATTCATTAAGCTGGAGCAGGGAAACATGACAGTTTCTCAATATGAAGCTAAGTTTGCTGAACTGTCTCGTTTTGCGACTCATCTAGTAGATGACGAAGCACGAATGAGTCGAATGTTCCTGAGAGGTTTGAGACTCAAAATTCGTCAACAACTTAGTTCTCATAAATTCAGTTTGTATTCAGATGTTGTAGATAGGGCTCAAAGGGTGGAGCAAACAGATGAAACATTGCAGCCAAGAGTTAATGATCAGCATAGAGAAAGGAGTGACAACAACCACAGGAACGAGAACCATCGAGGAGGTAACCAACACTTCGGTGGTAATTCCATACCAAATAACAGAAGAGGAGAATCTAGTGGGAACAATTTCAAAAGAAAGAGATTCCATAATAATTATGGAAGGGCACCAGCACCAGTACCAACACCAGCACCGACCCCAGTTTCAAGGGGAGAAGATCGACCACCAGTGAGATGCTATAGGTGTGGTCAGGAAGGTCACATCAGCCCAAACTGTACACTGCAGTCCAAAAAGTGCTACAGTTGTGGGAAAGAGGGTCATCTTGCGCGGTTTTGTCCTGCCACAAAATCAAGTCCAGCTGCAATGATGATACCAAAAGCTAGCGCGGATAAAGGAAAATCTGTAGTTCAAGGGAGAGCTTTTGTTGTGACATCCCAAATGGCGCGAAACTCGAACGAGGTGATAATCGGTAAGCTATTCATAAATTCTCGTGAAGTCTACGCTTTGTTAGATACTGGCTCTACCCATTCTTTTATCTCACCTGCATGTGCTCAACGGTTAAACTTAACTCTTGAAAACTTGGACTTTGACTTATCAGTTGAAACCCCATTAGGAGAAATGACCATTACATCTACTGTCTATAAATCTTGCCTAGTTCAAATCAACAACCTCACATTACCTGTTGACCTTATTTCTTTGGAGATGCGTGAATTTGATGTGATTTTAGGAATTGATTGGTTGACTACCCATCATGCTAAAATTGATTATTTTCATAAGATTATTAGTTTTCATATTCCTAATCAACCTGTCATGCAAATTCAAGCAACTAAACCATTGAAATCTATAACTGTTATTTCTAGCCATAAAGCCATTCGTTTATTGAAAAACGGATGTCAAGCCTTTTTAGCTCATGTCACTGATTTGAACAAAAATACGTCAAACTTGAATGATATTCCCATTGTTAATGAGTTTCCTGACGTTTTTCCTGAAGAACTTCCTGGCTTACCCCCAAACCGTGAAATTGAATTTTATATTGATCTTGAACCCGGTACCAAGCCCATTTCCAAAGCTCCATACCGAATGGCTCCCATTGAACTTCAAGAGTTAAAAAACCAACTACAGGAATTGTTGGATACCGGTTTCATTCGTCCGAGTGCATCACCTTGGGGTGCTCCTGTTCTATTTGTAAAGAAGAAAGACGGGAGTATGAGATTGTGCATTGACTACCGAGAATTGAACCATGTCACCATAAAAAACAGGTACCCGTTACCTCGGATTGATGACATGTTTGATCAATTGCAAGGCGCTCAACATTTCTCAAAGATTGATCTCCGTTCTGGATATCATCAGTTAAAGGTTAAAGATGAGGACATTCCAAAGACTGCTTTCAGAACTCGTTATGGGCATTATGAGTTCTTAGTCATGCCTTTTGGACTAACTAATGCTCCTGCAGCTTTCATGGACATGATGAACCAGATATTCAAGGAACATTTGGATCATTTTGTGGTTGTCTTTATTGATGACATCCTCATATACTCCAAGAGTCGCGAGGATCATGAACAACACCTGAGATTGATACTCCAAAAGCTCCGTGAAAACAAATTATATGCCAAGTTGAAGAAATGTGAGTTCTGGCTTGAGGAGGTCGCGTTTCTTGGGCATGTGATTTCTAGTCAAGGAATATCAGTCGATCCTGCGAAGATTGAAACGGTACTAAATTGGGAACAACCCAAAACAGTAACCGAAGTCCGAAGTTTTCTGGGTCTAGCTGGTTATTATCGGAGATTCGTAGAAGGATTTTCTCGAATCGCCACTCCATTAACGCAGCTTACTCGGAAAAACACAAAATTCATATGGAGCGAGGAATGCGAGAAAAGTTTCCAAGAACTCAAGAAGAGACTGGTTTCAGCTCCTGTTCTGACCATACCATCAGGATCAGGAGAATTTGTTATCTACAGCGATGCTTCTGGCAAAGGTCTAGGCTGTGTCCTTATGCAACATGGAAAGGTTATAGCCTACGCCTCTCGACAACTCAAAGATTATGAGAAAAATTATCCTACTCATGATCTAGAGTTGGCAGCAGTCGTTTTCGCGTTGAAGATCTGGAGACACTACTTGTACGGAGAAAAAGTGGATATCTATACGGATCATAAAAGTCTCAAGTATTTCTTCACCCAGAAGGAACTCAACATGCGACAACGACGTTGGCTTGAGCTGTTAAAGGATTATGACCACACAATCCAGTATCACCCGGGAAAGGCGAACGTTGTAGCTGACGCTTTGAGCAGAAAATCTTATGCAAGTACAAGTGCGCTGCTGACAACACAAAAGTGTATTTTGTACGACTTGCAAAAGATGGAGATAGAGCTAAAGACACCAGGGACCCACTCGAAGATTGCTCACGTGCGAGTAGAACCAACTTTAATCGATAAAATTAAAGCTGCTCAAGCTACCGATCCGGAACTGATAAACATGATAAAGAAAGTACAAGAAGGTGCCATTCCCGAAGCAAGAATCGACGAGAAAGGAATACTTCGAGTCAACTCTCGACTATGTGTTCCTAACGATCCTGAATTAAAGCATAAAATCATGATGGAGGCACACAACACGCCGTTTGCAATCCACCCAGGAGGTACCAAGATGTATCGAGATCTTCGTCATACATTTTGGTGGAACAATATGAAAAGAGAGATTGCGGAGTTTATCTCAAGGTGCCTAACTTGTCAACGTGTCAAGGCAGAGCATCAAGTTCCTAAAGGTCCATTACAATCACTTGAAGTTCCCGAATGGAAGTGGGAACACATCAATATGGACTTCGTGACGGGTCTTCCAAAAGTTTCTCAAGGCTTAGATGCAATTTGGGTGATCGTAGATAGATTGACCAAATCTGCTCATTTCTTGCCTATACGAGAAAACTTTTCACTTAAACGTCTTGCCGGTATGTACATAAATGAGATCGTGAGATTGCATGGCATGCCAGTTTCCATAGTTTCTGATCGAGATCCTAGATTCACTTCACGCTTTTGGATCAGTCTACAAAAAGCTATGGGCACTGAACTACGTTTTAGTTCTGCATACCATCCTCAAACGGACGGACAATCGAAAAGGACGATCCAGACCCTCGAAGATCTTTTGAGACTTTGTGTATTAGACTTCAAAGGAAGTTGGGATAAGTACTTGCCGTTGGTGGAATTTTCTTACAACAACAGTTACCAAGCAAGCATAGGCATGGCTCCATTCGAGGCATTGTATGGAAGGAAGTGTCGCTCTCCAATATGTTGGAATGAGGTAGGAGAAGCAAAATTGTTGGGACCCGAGTTGGTACGCTTGACGACCGAAAAGATCCAAATGATCCGACAACGAATACAGACCGCACAAGAACGACAAAAGAGTTATGCTGATCTTCATCGGAGAGACGAAAGTTTCAACGTCGGAGATCATGTATTCTTACGTGTTTCTCCATGGAAAGGGGTTACGAGATTCGGAAAGAGAGGAAAGCTCAACCCTCGATTTATTGGCCCATTTGAAATCCTCGATCGAATAGGAACCGTAGCCTACAGACTAGCCCTACCACCAAGTATGTCTCGCATCCATAACGTTTTTCACATATCTATGTTACGTAAATATGTGAAGGACCCAAACCACGTCATTGAGTTAGAACCAGACGTTATAGCAGAGGATTTAACATACGAGGAAGTACCTGTTAAGATCCTAGATAAGAAGGAGCAGATCCTACGCTCAAAGGTTATACCTCAAGTTAAGGTTTTATGGAGGAACCAAGATACTGAGGAAATGACCTGGGAGCTAGAATCTGAGATGAAATCTAAGTATCATTACCTCTTCGATATGTCAGGTACGTCAATTTCGGGGACGAAATTTCATAAGGACGGGAGGTTGTAAGACCCCGAATTGTATGAAATACAAAATTTAATTTTTCTTCATATAGATATTTTTTTTAAACAGTAAGTGGTTAAATCGATAAAGTTAAAAGTTAAGGATGTTATGTGCAAATTTTATTTTGTCGGACAATATTCGCTTTGTCGGGGAATATTCGTTTGGTCGGGGAATATTCGTTTGGTCCGACGGCGCCGAAATAACAAATTATTGGTGGACCCCACAACGGAATATTTGTCGGATATAGAAAACGACAGAAATAACCTTTTTAAATAAAAATAGTCAACGGAACTGTTAAAATACCGGTGATAAAAGAATAGTAGCATACGGTAGTTATTGGTATTTTCTGTAGCACTCGGTACTCTACAGTAACACACGGTATTGCATAGTGTCTCATATTTTTGGTCTGATAATTGACACCGTAACTGTTACGCATCATTTCATCGATAATTGTCACTGCATAATATTTTATATTATCAATTCAATAATTATTGTTACACAGTATTTTGCATTATTGATTTAATAATTGTCATTACACTGTATTTTATATCATTGAGTCAATAATTGTTGTTGCACTGTTTTTAAAATTATTGAACCTAATAATTGTCACAGTAACATATGCACAGTAATTCACATTATTGAATCAATAATTGTCATTACACAGTAACGTATGCTTTATTTTACATTATTGTTATCTCTATTATGATGTTATTTAAACAGTTGTATTTCATTAATTTATTGACTTGATATCTAAGAGCTAACTATACTGTATTTATAACAATTAGTCATAATAATTGAATTGATAAAGTTATTTGTTTATAATATAAAGTTAGGTGATTATTAGGTGATATGAAATGAATGGTGTAGATTAAAGTGTGAATTATTGTTGAATAATTGAATTGATTTGTTTATAATATAAAGTTAGGTGATTATTAGGTGATATGAAATGAATGGTGCAGATTAAAGTGTGAATTATTGTTGAATAATTAAATTGATTTGTTTATAATATAAAGTTAGGTGATTATTAGGTGATATGAAATGAATGGTGTAGATTAAAGATAATATAATATTTGAAATGGATGGTGTAGATTAAAAGATAATCTTTAAATGAATGGTTTAGATTAAATGAATGATAAGATTTTTGGCTATAAATAGAAGCCTTAACTTAAGGATTTTTCATAAACTTCCTTACTTGTTCTTTCTTTCTCTCTCTAAATACTTCTTGTGAAAGTTCTCTCTAAGTGTGCTTAAGTCATCTTGAGTATTTGTGAAGATCTATAAGTATACGTGTACTGTTCAAGTTAATCAACCTCATTTAAATCAATATCCAGTCACGTGTTGAGGTAAGGGATACCATCTTTTTCATCTTCCATTATTCAAACGTACTATGGTAAGGGATTATCATTATTTGATTCTCGATAATAATATTGTTTCTTCCTTACTCATAAGACGTGCCTTTTATTTTCATGTATTAAATTGTGGGAATAACCTTACGGAGCGGATTGCCGCCTGTTGGTGAATAACCTTTCGTATTCATTCATTATTAATCTCTGAGAATAACCTTACGGAGCGGATTGCCGCCTGTTTGGTGAATAACTCTTTGTACTCAAATTCTATTAAATTGTGGGAATAACCTTACGGAGCGGATTGCCGCCTGTTGGTGAATAACCCTTTGTATTAATTTTCTTCACCTTTTGTTAATCAAACCTGCTACGGTAAGGGATATTATTTTCTTTCATACTCCTAAATCGAAATTTATTATGGAACTATTGCTTCTATAATTCCTGAAAATATTATATGTTCCATAATAGTTGAACTTCATTATTTCAACTGAACCTTCCTATTTACGTGAACATTTCTATTGAATTGTAACCGTTATTCTGAACTGTGGATCTTGAATATCATTTTTAAATTTCACTCCACATCATGTTGACAATTTGGACATTATTTGAATCTGTACAAAGTAAACTTCCGATACTTATTGTTATCCTATTTCTTCTGTTCATCATTTATATCATTCTAATCATCCAAAAATCAAGCTGTTGTGAATATCTGTGGCCGGGGGGCACAGATGTGATATATTTGTTGAACAGATGATAGGTTAAAGGCGATATAATAGGTTAAAGGCGATACATCTGTTCGGTGTCTTTTATGGCACGTGGTGAATGTTCTCTTTGGCCCGTAGTGCAAAGATGAACTGTTGTTTGGTATGATTATGACCAAAGGCTGAATCTGGTATAATCATGACCGTTGGTGCTATATTGAATATCTTTGGCCCGTAGTACAAAGATGAACTGTTGATGTGCATGATTATGATCAGGAACTGTGAATTTGTATTATCTTGACTAATGATATTTCAGATGATAAAAGTTGATGATGTTTTTCCTAAAAAGAGAACCGAGTGGACATTATAGTCTGCATTATTCTTCTAATAGATTTCTCATTCCGCTGCTATTATTGATCTGAACGTTGTTTAAGAATTTAACTGCAGTTTTTGATATAAACCTTGTAGTCTATTGTATTCTATCAAGAACTCAACTGTTGAAGACTAATGATAATTTATTCGTCATTATCTTAGTCATGATATTCTTTACTGGGCTATTTGAGCTCACCCTTTCTTTTGTTCCATTGTTTTTCAACAGGAGATGAAAACATAACAGGGTCTAGCCGGGGAATGGAGTGAGGGTCCGAGGAATAGTTATCATAGTCTTCACGTTTTGTAAAATAGTGTGGCAATAATAGTGAAGACTTAGTTGTGTATTATTATACACTGTATTGTTGTACGTTGTGCTTTGTTGTAATAATTTTGTTGTAGTCTTTTGACGACTCAAGTTTGGGCTGTGTGGGCCCAGATTTGGGGGCGTCACAGTTGGCATCAGAGCTTAGGGATATGGTCTTTAATGGCGATCTGGGGTAGAACTAGGAGGGGAGAGACGAATAGAATCAGTCACTAGTGTGTCCTACCTAAAATAGATTTTATTATCTAATGAGTCAATTTGAATGTAGGAACATGAAGTGATGAGTCAGTTTATTTGAACTAACATTTATTTTGTGACCACAGTTAAGTATGGCATCTGAAAATCAAGAGGTTAACTATGGAATACCCGAAGCAAATGTAGCCGAGAATCAAGAGGCCCCAAACAATCCTCCTGCCAACTCAGGAAATAATGTTCCTGATAACATGATGAACGATGGATTCTTTAGGAATTTCATGCAGTTCATACAGAATCAAGGAAGAGGAAATCCAGTCAATAATAACGGTAGAAACGCTGGCAATTTGAGGATGGTCACTGTTAAGCAATTTAAAGAATTAGGACCACCTGAATTCCACGGGAAGCCTGACCCACTCAAAGCGGAGGCATGGCTGAAGCAGACGACAAAAATACTTGATGTCTTACAATGCGCTGATGATCAGAAGGTGTCATTTGCCACTTTTATGTTACGAGGTGAGGCGGACCATTGGTGGGAAGCGGTAAAACGTATCCAACCTTCAGCACTCGAAATGTCTTGGACAGAATTCGAAGAACTGTTTAACGAGAAGTACTTCCCAGAAAGCATCCGCCATATGAAGGAAGTGGAATTCATTAAGCTGGAGCAGGGAAACATGACAGTTTCTCAATATGAAGCTAAGTTTGCTGAACTGTCTCGTTTTGCGACTCATCTAGTAGATGACGAAGCACGAATGAGTCGAATGTTCCTGAGAGGTTTGAGACTCAAAATTCGTCAACAACTTAGTTCTCATAAATTCAGTTTGTATTCAGATGTTGTAGATAGGGCTCAAAGGGTGGAGCAAACAGATGAAACATTGCAGCCAAGAGTTAATGATCAGCATAGAGAAAGGAGTGACAACAACCACAGGAACGAGAACCATCGAGGAGGTAACCAACACTTCGGTGGTAATTCCATACCAAATAACAGAAGAGGAGAATCTAGTGGGAACAATTTCAAAAGAAAGAGATTCCATAATAATTATGGAAGGGCACCAGCACCAGTACCAACACCAGCACCGACCCCAGTTTCAAGGGGAGAAGATCGACCACCAGTGAGATGCTATAGGTGTGGTCAGGAAGGTCACATCAGCCCAAACTGTACACTGCAGTCCAAAAAGTGCTACAGTTGTGGGAAAGAGGGCCATCTTGCGCGGTTTTGTCCTGCCACAAAATCAAGTCCAGCTGCAATGATGATACCAAAAGCTAGCGCGGATAAAGGAAAATCTGTAGTTCAAGGGAGAGCTTTTGTTGTGACATCCCAAATGGCGCGAAACTCGAACGAGGTGATAATCGGTAAGCTATTCATAAATTCTCGTGAAGTCTACGCTTTGTTAGATACTGGCTCTACCCATTCTTTTATCTCACCTGCATGTGCTCAACGGTTAAACTTAACTCTTGAAAACTTGGACTTTGACTTATCAGTTGAAACCCCATTAGGAGAAATGACCATTACATCTACTGTCTATAAATCTTGCCTAGTTCAAATCAACAACCTCACATTACCTGTTGACCTTATTTCTTTGGAGATGCGTGAATTTGATGTGATTTTAGGAATTGATTGGTTGACTACCCATCATGCTAAAATTGATTATTTTCATAAGATTATTAGTTTTCATATTCCTAATCAACCTGTCATGCAAATTCAAGCAACTAAACCATTGAAATCTATAACTGTTATTTCTAGCCATAAAGCCATTCGTTTATTGAAAAACGAATGTCAAGCCTTTTTAGCTCATGTCACTGATTTGAACAAAAATACGTCAAACTTGAATGATATTCCCATTGTTAATGAGTTTCCTGACGTTTTTCCTGAAGAACTTCCTGGCTTACCCCCAAACCGTGAAATTGAATTTTATATTGATCTTGAACCCGGTACCAAGCCCATTTCCAAAGCTCCATACCGAATGGCTCCCATTGAACTTCAAGAGTTAAAAAACCAACTACAGGAATTGTTGGATACCGGTTTCATTCGTCCGAGTGCATCACCTTGGGGTGCTCCTGTTCTATTTGTAAAGAAGAAAGACGGGAGTATGAGATTGTGCATTGACTACCGAGAATTGAACCATGTCACCATAAAAAACAGGTACCCGTTACCTCGGATTGATGACATGTTTGATCAATTGCAAGGCGCTCAACATTTCTCAAAGATTGATCTCCGTTCTGGATATCATCAGTTAAAGGTTAAAGATGAGGACATTCCAAAGACTGCTTTCAGAACTCGTTATGGGCATTATGAGTTCTTAGTCATGCCTTTTGGACTAACTAATGCTCCTGCAGCTTTCATGGACATGATGAACCAGATATTCAAGGAACATTTGGATCATTTTGTGGTTGTCTTTATTGATGACATCCTCATATACTCCAAGAGTCGCGAGGATCATGAACAACACCTGAGATTGATACTCCAAAAGCTCCGTGAAAACAAATTATATGCCAAGTTGAAGAAATGTGAGTTCTGGCTTGAGGAGGTCGCGTTTCTTGGGCATGTGATTTCTAGTCAAGGAATATCAGTCGATCCTGCGAAGATTGAAACGGTACTAAATTGGGAACAACCCAAAACAGTAACCGAAGTCCGAAGTTTTCTGGGTCTAGCTGGTTATTATCGGAGATTCGTAGAAGGATTTTCTCGAATCGCCACTCCATTAACGCAGCTTACTCGGAAAAACACAAAATTCATATGGAGCGAGGAATGCGAGAAAAGTTTCCAAGAACTCAAGAAGAGACTGGTTTCAGCTCCTGTTCTGACCATACCATCAGGATCAGGAGAATTTGTTATCTACAGCGATGCTTCTGGCAAAGGTCTAGGCTGTGTCCTTATGCAACATGGAAAGGTTATAGCCTACGCCTCTCGACAACTCAAAGATTATGAGAAAAATTATCCTACTCATGATCTAGAGTTGGCAGCAGTCGTTTTCGCGTTGAAGATCTGGAGACACTACTTGTACGGAGAAAAAGTGGATATCTATACGGATCATAAAAGTCTCAAGTATTTCTTCACCCAGAAGGAACTCAACATGCGACAACGACGTTGGCTTGAGCTGTTAAAGGATTATGACCACACAATCCAGTATCACCCGGGAAAGGCGAACGTTGTAGCTGACGCTTTGAGCAGAAAATCTTATGCAAGTACAAGTGCGCTGCTGACAACACAAAAGTGTATTTTGTACGACTTGCAAAAGATGGAGATAGAGCTAAAGACACCAGGGACCCACTCGAAGATTGCTCACGTGCGAGTAGAACCAACTTTAATCGATAAAATTAAAGCTGCTCAAGCTACCGATCCGGAACTGATAAACATGATAAAGAAAGTACAAGAAGGTGCCATTCCCGAAGCAAGAATCGACGAGAAAGGAATACTTCGAGTCAACTCTCGACTATGTGTTCCTAACGATCCTGAATTAAAGCATAAAATCATGATGGAGGCACACAACACGCCGTTTGCAATCCACCCAGGAGGTACCAAGATGTATCGAGATCTTCGTCATACATTTTGGTGGAACAATATGAAAAGAGAGATTGCGGAGTTTATCTCAAGGTGCCTAACTTGTCAACGTGTCAAGGCAGAGCATCAAGTTCCTAAAGGTCCATTACAATCACTTGAAGTTCCCGAATGGAAGTGGGAACACATCAATATGGACTTCGTGACGGGTCTTCCAAAAGTTTCTCAAGGCTTAGATGCAATTTGGGTGATCGTAGATAGATTGACCAAATCTGCTCATTTCTTGCCTATACGAGAAAACTTTTCACTTAAACGTCTTGCCGGTATGTACATAAATGAGATCGTGAGATTGCATGGCATGCCAGTTTCCATAGTTTCTGATCGAGATCCTAGATTCACTTCACGCTTTTGGATCAGTCTACAAAAAGCTATGGGCACTGAACTACGTTTTAGTTCTGCATACCATCCTCAAACGGACGGACAATCGAAAAGGACGATCCAGACCCTCGAAGATCTTTTGAGACTTTGTGTATTAGACTTCAAAGGAAGTTGGGATAAGTACTTGCCGTTGGTGGAATTTTCTTACAACAACAGTTACCAAGCAAGCATAGGCATGGCTCCATTCGAGGCATTGTATGGAAGGAAGTGTCGCTCTCCAATATGTTGGAATGAGGTAGGAGAAGCAAAATTGTTGGGACCCGAGTTGGTACGCTTGACGACCGAAAAGATCCAAATGATCCGACAACGAATACAGACCGCACAAGAACGACAAAAGAGTTATGCTGATCTTCATCGGAGAGACGAAAGTTTCAACGTCGGAGATCATGTATTCTTACGTGTTTCTCCATGGAAAGGGGTTACGAGATTCGGAAAGAGAGGAAAGCTCAACCCTCGATTTATTGGCCCATTTGAAATCCTCGATCGAATAGGAACCGTAGCCTACAGACTAGCCCTACCACCAAGTATGTCTCGCATCCATAACGTTTTTCACATATCTATGTTACGTAAATATGTGAAGGACCCAAACCACGTCATTGAGTTAGAACCAGACGTTATAGCAGAGGATTTAACATACGAGGAAGTACCTGTTAAGATCCTAGATAAGAAGGAGCAGATCCTACGCTCAAAGGTTATACCTCAAGTTAAGGTTTTATGCAGGAACCAAGATACTGAGGAAATGACCTGGGAGCTAGAATCTGAGATGAAATCTAAGTATCCTTACCTCTTCGATATGTCAGGTACGTCAATTTCGGGGACGAAATTTCATAAGGACGGGAGGTTGTAAGACCCCGAATTGTATGAAATACAAAATTTAATTTTTCTTCATATAGATATTTTTTTTAAACAGTAAGTGGTTAAATCGATAAAGTTAAAAGTTAAGGATGTTATGTGCAAATTTTATTTTGTCGGACAATATTCGCTTTGTCGGGGAATATTCGTTTGGTCGGGGAATATTCGTTTGGTCCGACGGCGCCGAAATAACAAATTATTGGTGGACCCCACAACGGAATATTTGTCGGATATAGAAAACGACAGAAATAACCTTTTTAAATAAAAATAGTCAACGGAACTGTTAAAATACCGGTGATAAAAGAATAGTAGCATACGGTAGTTATTGGTATTTTCTGTAGCACTCGGTACTCTACAGTAACACACGGTATTGCATAGTGTCTCATATTTTTGGTCTGATAATTGACACCGTAACTGTTACGCATCATTTCATCGATAATTGTCACTGCATAATATTTTATATTATCAATTCAATAATTATTGTTACACAGTATTTTGCATTATTGATTTAATAATTGTCATTACACTGTATTTTATATCATTGAGTCAATAATTGTTGTTGCACTGTTTTTAAAATTATTGAACCTAATAATTGTCACAGTAACATATGCACAGTAATTCACATTATTGAATCAATAATTGTCATTACACAGTAACATATGCTTTATTTTACATTATTGTTATCTCTATTATGATGTTATTTAAACAGTTGTATTTCATTAATTTATTGACTTGATATCTAAGAGCTAACTATACTGTATTTATAACAATTAGTCATAATAATTGAATTGATAAAGTTATTTGTTTATAATATAAAGTTAGGTGATTATTAGGTGATATGAAATGAATGGTGTAGATTAAAGTGTGAATTATTGTTGAATAATTGAATTGATTTGTTTATAATATAAAGTTAGGTGATTATTAGGTGATATGAAATGAATGGTGCAGATTAAAGTGTGAATTATTGTTGAATAATTAAATTGATTTGTTTATAATATAAAGTTAGGTGATTATTAGGTGATATGAAATGAATGGTGTAGATTAAAGATAATATAATATTTGAAATGGATGGTGTAGATTAAAAGATAATCTTTAAATGAATGGTTTAGATTAAATGAATGATAAAATTTTTGGCTATAAATAGAAGCCTTAACTTAAGGATTTTTCATAAACTTCCTTACTTGTTCTTTCTTTCTCTCTCTAAATACTTCTTGTGAAAGTTCTCTCTAAGTGTGCTTAAGTCATCTTGAGTATTTGTGAAGATCTATAAGTATACGTGTACTGTTCAAGTTAATCAACCTCATTTAAATCAATATCCAGTCACGTGTTGAGGTAAGGGATACCATCTTTTTCATCTTCCATTATTCAAACGTACTATGGTAAGGGATTATCATTATTTGATTCTCGATAATAATATTGTTTCTTCCTTACTCATAAGACGTGCCTTTTATTTTCATGTATTAAATTGTGGGAATAACCTTACGGAGCGGATTGCCGCCTGTTGGTGAATAACCTTTCGTATTCATTCATTATTAATCTCTGAGAATAACCTTACGGAGCGGATTGCCGCCTGTTTGGTGAATAACTCTTTGTACTCAAATTCTATTAAATTGTGGGAATAACCTTACGGAGCGGATTGCCGCCTGTTGGTGAATAACCCTTTGTATTAATTTTCTTCACCTTTTGTTAATCAAACCTGCTACGGTAAGGGATATTATTTTCTTTCATACTCCTAAATCGAAATTTATTATGGAACTATTGCTTCTATAATTCCTGAAAATATTATATGTTCCATAATAGTTGAACTTCATTATTTCAACTGAACCTTCCTATTTACGTGAACCTTTCTATTGAATTGTAACCGTTATTCTGAACTGTGGATCTTGAATTTCACTCCACATCATGTTGACAATTTGGACATTATTTGAATCTGTACAAAGTAAACTTCCGATACTTATTGTTATCCTATTTCTTCTGTTCATCATTTATATCATTCTAATCATCCAAAAATCAAGCTGTTGTGAATATCTGTGGCCGGGGGCACAGATGTGATATATTTGTTGAACAGATGATAGGTTAAAGGCGATATAATAGGTTAAAGGCGATACATCTGTTCGGTGTCTTTTATGGCACGTGGTGAATGTTCTCTTTGGCCCGTAGTGCAAAGATGAACTGTTGTTTGGTATGATTATGACCAAAGGCTGAATCTGGTATAATCATGACCGTTGGTGCTATATTGAATATCTTTGGCCCGTAGTACAAAGATGAACTGTTGATGTGCATGATTATGATCAGGAACTGTGAATTTGTATTATCTTGACTAATGATATTTCAGATGATAAAAGTTGATGATGTTTTTCCTAAAAAGAGAACCGAGTGGACATTATAGTCTGCATTATTCTTCTAATAGATTTCTCATTCCGCTGCTATTATTGATCTGAACGTTGTTTAAGAATTTAACTGCAGTTTTTGATATAAACCTTGTAGTCTATTGTATTCTATCAAGAACTCAACTGTTGAAGACTAATGATAATTTATTCGTCATTATCTTAGTCATGATATTCTTTACTGGGCTATTTGAGCTCACCCTTTCTTTTGTTCCATTGTTTTTCAACAGGAGATGAAAACATAACAGGGTCTAGCCGGGGAATGGAGTGAGGGTCCGAGGAATAGTTATCATAGTCTTCACGTTTTGTAAAATAGTGTGGCAATAATAATGAAGACTTAGTTGTGTATTATTATACACTGTATTGTTGTACGTTGTGCTTTGTTGTAATAATTTTGTTGTAGTCTTTTGACGACTCAAGTTTGGGCTGTGTGGGCCCAGATTTGGGGGCGTCACATATTTAATTGTTTTTCCAAGTGGGCCAATCATTGGGCTTTAATTTAAAATACCAATTGGGCTTCTATTAAATTGTTTGGGCTACTAAATTATCAAATTTTATTATTCTCCACTTGGGCTACTAATTGACCCATGTTGGGCTAATTTAATAATTTACACATCAATTATTCAATCCATGATTAAATAAATAATTAGATTGAATAAATAATTAAATATTTTAACCCATTAGTATTAAATTACTAAATGGACTAATAAATATTATTATTAATATTTCACATTATTTACATTAATTAATAATCATATTTGTAAGACCCCGAATTTTATGAAATACAAAATTTAATTTTTCTTCATATATATTTTTTTTGAAACAGTAAGTGGTTAAATTAACAAAATTGAAAGTTAAGTATGTTATGTGCAAATTTTATTTTGTCGGACAATATTTGCTTTGTCGGGGAATATTCGTTTGGTCGGGGAATATTCGTGCCGTACGACGGCGCCGAAATAATAAATTATTGGTGGACCCCACAACGGAATATTTGTCGGATATAGAAAATGACAGAAGTAACCTTTTTAAATAAAAATAGTCAACGGAACTGTTAAAATACCGGTGATAAAAGAATAGTAGCATACGGTAGTTTATGGTATTGTCTGTAGCACACGGTACTCTACAGTAGCACACGGTATTGCATAGTGTCTCATATTATTGGTCTGATAATTGACACCGTAACTGTTACGCATCATTTCATCGATAATTGTCACTGCATAATATTTTATATTATCAATTCAATAATTGTTGTTACACAGTATTTTGCATTATTGATTTAATAATTGTCATTACACTGTATTTTATATCATTGAGTCAATAATTGTTGTTGCACTGTTTTTAAAATTATTGAACCTAATAATTGTCACAGTAACATATGCACAGTAATTCACATTATTGAATCAATAATTGTCATTACACAGTAACGTATGCTTTATTTTACATTATTGTTATCTCTATTATGATGTTATTTAAACAGTTGTATTTCATTAATTTATTGACTTGATATCTAAGAGCTAACTATACTGTATTTATAACAATTAGTCATAATAATTGAATTGATAAAGTTATTTGTTTATAATATAAAGTTAGGTGATTATTAGGTGATATGAAATGAATGGTGTAGATTAAAGTGTGAATTATTGTTGAATAATTGAATTGATTTGTTTATAATATAAAGTTAGGTGATTATTAGGTGATATGAAATGAATGGTGGAGATTAAAGTGTGAATTATTGTTGAATAATTAAATTGATTTGTTTATAATATAAAGTTAGGTGATTATTAGGTGATATGAAATGAATGGTGTAGATTAAAGATAATATAATATTTGAAATGGATGGTGTAGATTAAAAGATGATCTTTAAATGAATGGTTTAGATTAAATGAATGATAAGATTTTTGGCTATAAATAGAAGCCTTAACTTAAGGATTTTTCATAAACTTCCTTACTTGTTCTTTCTTTCTCTCTCTAAATACTTCTTGTGAAAGTTCTCTCTAAGTGTGCTTAAGTCATCTTGAGTATTTGTGAAGATCTATAAGTATACGTGTACTGTTCAAGTTAATCAACCTCATTTAAATCAATATCCAGTCACGTGTTGAGGTAAGGGATACCATCTTTTTCATCTTCCATTATTCAAACGTACTATGGTAAGGGATTATCATTATTTGATTCTCGAAAATAATATTGTTTCTTTCTTACTCATAAGATGTGCCATTTATTTCCATGTATTAAATTGTGGGAATAACCTTACGGAGCGGATTGCCACCTGTTGGTGAATAACCTTTCGTATTCATTCATTATTAATCTCTGAGAATAACCTTACGGAGCGGATTGCCACCTGTTTGGTGAATAACTCTTTGTACTCAAATTCTATTAAATTGTGGGAATAACCTTACGGAGCGGATTGCCGCCTGTTGGTGAATAACCCTTTGTATTAATTTCCTTCACCTTTTGTTAATCAAACCTGCTACGGTAAGGGATATTATTTTCTTTCATACTCCTAAATCGAAATTATTATGGAACTATTGCTTCTATAATTCCTGAAAATATTATATGTTCCATAATAGTTGAACTTCATTATTTCAACTGAACCTTCCTATTTACGTGAACATTTCTATTGAATTGTAACCGTTATTCTGAACTGTGGATCTTGAATATCATTTTTAAATTTCACTCCACATCATGTTGACAATTTGGACATTATTTGAATCTGTACAAAGTAAACTTCCGATACTTATTGTTATCCTATTTCTTCTGTTCATCATTTATATCATTCTAATCATCCAAAAATCAAGCTGTTGTGAATATCTGTGGTCGGGGGCACAGATGTGATATATTTGTTGAACAGATGATAGGTTAAAGGCGATATAATAGGTTAAAGGCGATACATCTGTTCGGTGTCTTTTATGGCACGTGGTGAATGTTCTCTTTGGCCCGTAGTGCAAAGATGAACTGTTGTTTGGTATGATTATGACCAAAGGCTGAATCTGGTATAATCATGACCGTTGGTGCTATATTGAATATCTTTGGCCCGTAGTGCAAAGATGAACTGTTGATGTGCATGATTATGATCAGGAACTGTGAATTTATATTATCATGACTAATGGTATTTCAGATGATAAAAGTTGATGATGTTTTTACGAAAAAGAGAAGCGAGTGGACATTATAGTCTGCATTATTCTTCTAATAGATTGTTCATTCCGCTGCTATTATTGATCTGAACATTGTTTAAGAATTTAACTACAGTTTTTGATATAAACCTTGTAGTCTATTGTATTATATCAAGAACTCAACTGTTGAAGGCTAATGATAATTTATTCGTCATTATCTTAGTCATGATATTTCTTACTGGGCTATTTGAGCTCACCCTTTCTTTTGTTCCATTATTTTTCAACAGGAGATGAAAACATAACAGGGTCTAGCCGGGGAATGGAGTGAGGGTCCGAGGAATAGTTATCATAGTCTTCACGTTTTGTAAAATAGTGTGGCAATAATAGTGAAGACTTAGTTGTGTATTATTATACACTGTATTGTTGTACGTTGTGCTTTGTTGTAATAATTTTGTTGTAGTCTTTTGACGACTCAAGTTTGGGCTGTGTGGGCCCAGATTTGGGGGCGTCACAATATTAATTAATTTATTATATTTAATGCACTCATTATATTCAATTTAATTGAATATTTAATTAATAGGAAACTTATCAATTATTTTGATATTAAAACTTTAGGGTTTGTTCACTAATTTAATAACATATTAGTGACCCCCTTTAATTAATTTTAGTAATTAATTACATAATTAATTAATCACATAATTAATTAATCACATAAAAAGATTTAAATAATCTCGTAAAAATAACTCGTTGAAAATTAAATTAATAATTTAATTAATAAAGATGTGGAAATTCTAGGACATTACAATAACCGACTATAATTTTAATATATTTCAATCTTCAGACTATTTAAAAAATAAAGGGTTACACTTTGGACTATTTAATAGTATTTAATTATTTTATTTTATTTTATGTGGGAGCAAAAAGAGTTTTCATTTGTAAATTTATGTTGCTTCACAATTTTTTTTTTATAGACTTGTCCACTTTTTTTACCCGTATATAAGATAAATGAGTGTAGTTCACTCATTTTGGTTAAAGATAAAATGAAATAAGACTACATTCATTTGTCTTATATATGAGTAAGAAAATTAGGTAAAAAAATTCTCAAGTTCGCTATCATAATGTCTTTTTAACATTTAAAAAAATAACATTTAGTGTTGCACACTAGATTTATTTGGAGTGGGACGTATTGGTAAAAATTATATATATATATATATATAATTTATATTTGTTGAATGTCATCATATTTACTAATATACCACTCATAAATTAAACATCATTTGATCACTATATATTATATTTGCTTAATATTTATTTATATAAATAAAAATAATTTTATGAAACAGAAATGAAACTTAGGGAGTATAAATTATGTGTCACTCATATCTATCATTTATTTTGAGCCAAAAAAAAAAAGTCATTAATCCTTATGTTTAACTTTATGCTTCCTATTTCAAATGTCACTTTAACCTATGGGCAGTATTATTTTCTCATTTTAAACATCTTTTTATTCATTTTAATATTGTTTATAAAACCATTCAAAGTCAAATAAAAATAAACCAAAATTGGTGAGAAACTTCTCAATGTAGGTAAAGTATCGTTAATAATGTTAAGGTGCCTATCAATATCTTTTAGGAAGGAAATTAATAGTACACAACAGAAATCGATTAAATTATTTTTTTATCACTGTACTCAATTCAAATTTATAAATATATTATTGAATTAATTTTTTTTACAATTGCATAACTGTAATGAATATTTTATACAAAATTTGAAATTTTCATTAAAGACTGTTAACTATTTAACAGAAAAATAACGTGATAGTATTAATTTATAAATACATCATTGAACTGGAAGTCGATATATAGTTGAATCACTGAAAGAAAAAATAATAATATTAATAATAATAATACCCTCTCCCTTACACTAAAAAAAAAAAAAAAGATTAGTTTTGTTTTTAAAAATTAATTTGAGGTATTTTAAAAATAAATTTAAATTTAATAATAATAATAATAATAATAATAATAATAATAATAGCCCCTCCATTACACAAAAAAAAGAGAAAAAAAGATTAGTTTTGATTTTTAAAAATTAATTTGGGTATTTTAAAAATAAATTTTGATATAATAATAATAATATCCTCTCCGTTACACAAAAAAAGATTATTATTAAATCAAATTTTATTTTTAAAATACCTCAAATTAATTTTTAAAAATCAAAACTATTTTTTTTCTTTTTAACGGAGAGGTTATTAAATCAAAATTTATTTTAAAATACCTCAAATTATTTTTTAAAAAGCAAAACTATTTTTTTTGTATAATGGAGAGGGTATTATTATTATTATTATTATTATTATTATTTTATCTTTCAATGATTCAACTGTAAGTCAACCTCCAGTTCAATGATGTATTTATAAATTAATAGTGTCACACTATTTTTTTGTTAAATAATTAACAGTCTTTGATAAAAACTTTATGTTTTGTAAAAAAAAATTAGTACACTGATGCGATTGTAAAAAAAATCAGTTCAATAATATATTTGTAAATTGGGGTCGAGTACAGTAATGAAAAAATAATTTAATCCCATCAAAATTGATCTTTATGTAAGATTGTACTCACATGAATAATAAATAGGACTCATGTTCATGTGAATAAGAGTTTGTGATATATATATATATATATATTTTGTGAAAATAACAATTCTGTTTAAGAAAATTTTCCTATTTTTTTTTTAACTAAAATAAAAGTCCTTCCCAATGTAGTTGAAGTGTCACATATGAATATTCAGGTGCCCATCAATTTAGGAAAAATTCCCTTAGAATATAGTTCTTATATAGAAATATATATATATATACACACACGTCTATGTATATATTCATGTGTTTTCATTTTTTTCCAGGAAAAAAAAAGTAACAGAAATTCACAATAGCAAGACAGAGTAATAAGAGATCCATAGTGAGAAGAGAACACATGTTCTAATCTATTTGCTCACGAGTCACGTCTACTCCTTTTTGTTGTTTTTCACATCACAATATTTTTTTCTCTCTCATCTGGATCGTGTTCAAACACTTCTCCACCCCCTTCTCCTTCATCTTCTCTCCATCTCACTGATTTGCAATAATGTTGTGATTTAGTTCTCTCTGCTTGAATTTATACATACACTGCACATGTATGTATATTTCAGGTAAACTTTACGCTTTTCATTTCAATATAATAATATTCATTTAGTGATTCAAATCTTTGAATTTTATAATTCTATATAATTAATACATACCCAGTTGTGAGTTGGATTGAATTGGGTTATTAATTATTATAAGTTTATTGGTAGTTAAGTACTTATATGTGTTCCCCTGTAATTTGCTTTTGAGACATTGTTTTTAATTCATTGGGGATTCTGCTGAAGTGTTGAAAAAGTAATGTTCGTAGGTTGTCCCGAGATTTGGAATTGCTTCAGCTAGAACTGTGTCGTTTTCTAGAAGTGCGATTGATAATAAATAACATATTATTATTAACAGCTCAGCTGCCGATGATTTTTTGCTTAATTTATATTGTTTGTTTGATCCCATTTGTATGCTCTTTTGGGTTTTCTTGATGTAATATTTGGTTGATTTTATATATGTGTATATTCACATAAGGTTAGTTTATTAGCTGAAGATCAATTTGTCTGTCTTCATTCTGCAGCTCAATAGTTAAGCTAGTAGATAAGGAATCCTGTTTAAATTTTATTTATTTTTTATAGAAGGTATTAATTTAACACGACGGAAGACTGAGTTTTATTGTCCTTGGTTGTTTATCCAACAGCTTCAGTCAAGAGTACATGTTATGGAATTTATTTGAAGGAGGGTTTGATCTGAATTTGGACATTTAGTGATTGCTAATTATTAGCAACAACCTTTTCATAACTGATACAAATTGTTCAAGAATTGAGGAGAATTAGGATATGAGAAATTTTGGATGGAACTCTGGAAAAGTTTTAGAAATGGGGTCCTTAAACATGGAGAAGAAATGGGTATTTCCTCTTGTTATAAGTTCACTAGTATGTGTTTTCCTTATCGCAACCTCCTTCAACATGGGTCTAGTTTCTTCTGTTCACACCTTCAATTCGATCTTCTCAATTTTCCCTTCGCGTGTAATGGCAAATCAAACAAGGACAGCTTTTTCTGAAGGAAAATTTTTACAGTCTCCACCTCCTCCTGCTATTCCAGCTGTTCCTCGTTTTGCCTATTTGATTTCTGGGTCAAAGGGTGATTTAGAAAAGCTTTGGAGAACTCTTCATGCGCTATATCATCCATTGAACCATTATGTAGTTCATCTGGACCTAGAATCGCCTGCAGAGGAGAGATTGGAGTTGGCTTCCCGAGTGGAAAAGCAACCAATTTTCTCCAAGGTTGGGAATGTAATCATGATTACCAAAGCTAATATGGTTACCTATAGAGGACCCACCATGGTTGCTAATACTCTTCATGCCTGTGCCATCCTTCTCAAGAGAACTAAAGATTGGGATTGGTTTATTAACCTCAGTGCTTCTGATTATCCACTGGTGACTCAAGATGGTTTGTCCATATTTTTTCTTGCATTTCATTTTTTTATGAACAAGTTCAGTTGATTTTCTGTTACCAAAATGTTGTCTGATTTATTAGCTTCTTGCAAACAGATCTTCTCTCCACATTTCGTGATTTGAAGCGAGACCTGAATTTTATTGAATACACAAGCCGATTGGGATGGAAGGAGTAAGTCATATAACCCCAGCCCCCGCCCCTTCCTTCCTCCTTTTCCTGGTGTGTGTAACCATATTTAGAAAAAAAGAACGGCTTAAATTAATACTATTATGTCTGATTTATATGCAGGGGTCAAAGGGCAATGCCATTGATCATAGATCCAGGGCTTTACCAATCAACAAAGTCGGATATATTTTTGGTCACGCCTCGGAGAACTTTGCCCACAGCCTTTAAGTTGTTTACTGGTTAGCTTCCCCATTTAATTATTTTATACCTTGTTGTGATTATTGAAAAGTTGATGGATATGTTTTTCCATGCAAATCTGAAAATCATCACCATTTTGAATTGGTTTGAACCCATGTTCAATTGTGCATTTTAAGTATCTAACTTAGATTGAAGTTTCAGCTAGTCGATGTTAATATTTTATTTTTTAATTAGTTGATCTCTCTTATCTGGTTAGTTCAGTTATTGTTTGGGGGACTATGAGGTATCTTTACTTGATATGCCCTATAACAGTTTCTTCTTGCTGCATGCTTATTAGTTCTCTTTTTAGGAAGAAAAACAACTGAAAGTGAACTTACAATAATCTTATTTAGTTCTCCACGATCTTTTCTTTCCCTTGCATAAACTGATCCTTGTGAGTTCAGTGCAATTGAATTATTCTAACCTAGAAAATAACATGAAATAGAGATGTACTTGGAAGTTACACCCTCTAAAATGAATTTGCATTTAGTTAAACTTACTGAATTAATTGATACACTTGCATGTATATTGTCTATGTGACCAATCTGCCATGAGCTGCTATCTGTCCGCGGTCTTTGACATGTCTGCGAACTGCTTTACTTAAATTCAGTCAGTGATATATTGAAATCTGCAAGTTCTGTCATGTTTTTGGTGGAACTAGCACTTACAAACAAAGTTGTTGCATGCTGATACTGGTTAATTAGACCAAGAGGTCTGCTATATATTACATTTTCTTCACCTCCTGTCGCCAGTATTTATGAAACCATTCAGTTTGTGTGTGGCCCAGAAGCACACTTCTGACGACTTTAATCATCATAAAATACAATCATTGTCCTGTTGTAAGTACAAAGGACGATATGACTTTGAGATTAACGGGGGTCTTTAGGGGGATCAAATCATGGAATTGGCCATTATAATCTGCATCTCTATATCTCTACACTCTGTACCACTTATTTCCCTTCCCATTTTTGAAATTTAGTTATTTTCTGAAAACCTTGGCGTTCCATTACATAGATCCAATTTTTGCAGGTTCTGCTTGGATGATCCTCTCACGTTCATTTGTAGAGTACCTCATATGGGGTTGGGATAATCTTCCACGAACACTACTCATGTACTACACAAATTTTGTCTCCTCTCCTGAAGGTTACTTTCAAACTGTCATATGCAATGCGCCAGAATATGTTCCTACTGTACTTAACCATGACATGCACTACATTGCATGGGACTTCCCCCCAAAACAACATCCTCATATCCTGTCTCTTAACGACTCGAGCAAAATGATTGAAAGTGGTGCTGCATTTGCACGTAAGTTCAGGGGAGATGATCCTGTTTTGGACAAAATTGACAAGGAGCTACTGGGTCGAAAAAATGGGAGCTTCACGCCTGGTGGTTGGTGTTCCGGTAATCCTCGTTGTTCCAAGGTTGGGAATCCTAAGAAGCTTAAACCAGGTCCAGGATCTCATAGGCTTCGTGGCCTTGTAGATAGATTAATTTTATCAGCTAAGTCTGACCAAGGCCAGTGTCAGTAGATTTCTTCTTGTTTAGATTAAAAAAAGAAAAAATGGAAAAGCAAAAGAGAGAAAGGAAAAACAAAGATTTTGTATCGTAGCTTTTTTTGCTTGTGGATGGGAAGTATACGGCATTAATTTACCTATTTCAATCATGTTTATATCAAAGGCAAAGCTCCATTACCTCTGCTTTTGCAGGTTCTGTTTGTGCAACACATTTACTTCAGAGTAGTTTTTTCCTTTTCTTCACAATTTAACAATTACTCCCTCTAGACTATTTGCAAAGGCTGTTGATATACACACAGCAAAAATGTTGTAGCCAGGGTAATGTGTTATTAAAAATATTAAGTTGCTAGAATAATTATAAAAAAATCGCTAAATATATTTATACTTGGCTTTAACAAAACCAACCACCATTTGCAAAAAAGTATCACAGGTTAGCTACTATTTCCTCAAAATTTTAAATGATTCCTGCCTCCTGACTTTGTTAAAAGTATACAATACCTTCAAGTTTACATTTTCATAAAAGAATTTCAAATTCAACCACTTGCATAACAAATAACCCCTTTCTTATCTTCTATGCTGAACATGACCATAAACGAAAGGAATATCGCGTTCCAGATCGCTTCTTGTATGTTTTATAGGCATTGTTCCGTCCAGGCAAAACATGACCAACAATGACTCTACGATTATATTTTCGTATGTAACGACTCTGAACTGTAAGAATTACATTATATACAAGAAAATAAGCATTCATCTTTCTTTTTCCTCATCTAAAATTCATATCTACAAATACATGTGATCAAGGGATCATTCACACTCTTCACTCTTACAACACCCCGCTATGAGCTAATGGCAAAATTTGTTCGGTTGATCCAAATATTCTTGTAGCTATTAAGCTTTAAGAAGCAGATCTCAGCTACTCAAAATCCTGGCCGCAACTCTTTTGTCAACATTCTTTTGCTGGGAGTACAAATACTTCTGGAGCAATTGACCAACCTAAACCATCTCCAAAAGCTTTATATTTCCCATAGAATTTGCAGCAACCAAGGTGGAGGACTGACCACGCCAACATATGGATGAGATGAATTGTGCACTGTCATCTACTTCGGCACCAGAAAGTGGGTCTGTGCTGTTGAATTTAAATGACAGAGCAGGCATTGGGAAAGCTTTGTGGTAGATGAAGACCTAAACAATAAAGAAAATCATCAATACATCAATACCTGGTCAAGGAATGCATAACACCAACAACAATTAACAGGCAAAAAAAATTTCACTAAGAAGTATAAAACAATATGCCAATCAGAATAGATAAAAAATGAAATAAGAATAAGAGAGAGCTATGGCAGGAAGGTTTACCCTGTACATAAATTAGCTACTGACTAATTTACTTTTTCTAAACTTCACATAATGAGTAAAAAGTTGAACAGCTAGGACACAATTGGAAATATAAAGCTGTCTAGAAGATGATAAAAACTAAAACTGGATAGAAGAAATGTTATACCAATCACTGTAATTGAAAGATTAGTACACACATGATCCCTAGCTACCTTAAAACCAAAAGAAAAGTTCCACAACAGATAAAAAGAAAAACCAAATTAAATATAAAAGGAAAATAAATTTTATTAATAAATGGCAAGCTTTAATTATCAAGAGCAAAGTGAAGTGATATGAAGTACCTCATTTGTTTCTGAGCCTGTAGCAATGTAACCATCAGATATGGATAAACCTACAAAGTTCTGGAGAAGAACATGCGTTGGTGAGTGAAGCATATTTTAAGCATTTACTTCCATGTACAACTAACTGATAGGTGTACAATAGTACTACTCATAGCAGGGAGAGTAATATTAATAAATTAAAGAATGATAGACCAGTAGTTAAACCGACCATTAGTGGAAGCAGATAAATAATAAATGGATGCTATGTAATTGTCAATTCAACCATTTAGTTATTCTTGTCAGTTATTGTGCTTTGTGCCAGCCAGAAAATGTTTGCAAATTGCTTATTCAAATGCACTGAGAAATCAATGAATGGTGACAGGAAAAAGAATGAAAATGATAGATTCATGAGGTAATAGAAAGAAAAAAAAATTACCTTCACATTCAAGTGGCCTGTAAACGACTGAAGAGGACAGTCGAGAACTCGGGATGTGCACATTGAAAGATCCCAAAGCTTCAATGTGTTATCTGTGGATGCAGACACAAGATTCATTGAATCTATAAACTTAATATAGCTCACAGTTTTGCTGTGACCAATCAATGTGAATAGAGGCATTTTCAAGTTGCGGAGATCATAATAATAAATTTTATGATCTGCTGAACCAAATGCAAGGGAATTGCCAGAATCTGAGGGGAATTGGACACAGCAGACATTGGCTTTAGTTTTGATGGTACCAACACTTGCTCCCTGCAGTAGCAACCCATGTAAGACAAACAACTTATTACACATCCAGAAATTTATCTAAAGCAATAGTAATTAGATGACTGCAGTACATTTAGTTTCAAAGCTGACATCCACCAAGTGCAAAAGTAGAATTGCCTGATTGATATTCCAAAGCTTAACAGAGCCATCATCGCTCCCGCTGGCCAACATTGTTGGATCTGCTACTGAAAAGTCGACAGACCAGACACGCCTCTCATGCTCTGTCATTTCCATAAAAACTTGACTTCTCGTAACATCCCATACCTGAAAAAGTTCCAAATAGACCGGTTGATTCTCACCACAAAAGTAATTTCAACCATAAAGAAAAATATGATATAGGATTGACCTACCTGCACCACACCATCAAAATTACTAGAAGCAATATGACTTTTGATATAGCCATTCCAACATATACTGCTTAGCTTTGATAAACTAGACATTTCAACAACAGGGTAATGGATATCACGATCTTCATTTAAGATTGCATCATATTCAAATACTTTTATCTTCTTATTTACTCCAGCTGTTGCAAAAAATTTGCCATCTCGATCAAAACTTAAAGAGCATACAAGGTTGGAAGAATTCAAAAGATCCCCTTGCTTCAGGTCTGCCTTAACATTTAACTTTGTGAAAGATAAATACTTGCACAGACCTTCCAGGAATGAATTTATCCATCCATTTTGTCTGCCCTCACCATCCCGCTCCTTTGATGACAAACTATTGATGGAACTTCTTTCATTTATGACAATAGATCCTCTACCATCACTACTTATTGGAGCATGTCTTGTAATTGGTCTCCCTGTTGGTTTGATAGCCCTTTGTCTTGTCAAAAAGTAAGCTGACTCTAGTTTCTTAAAATTCCTCATCAATCGAGAACTTTTGGACGTTATTTTTTCTTGCTTTCCAATGGGAGCCTGTGACTTCTGATACTCATCTTGATGACCATCAGATTCTTCTGCACTATGATTCTGAAACCCTGGCCTGAATCGTTTTCTGGATTTTGAGCAGCCAGAATCGTCATTGTCAATTAAAAGGGGGCCTACAGCAGGATCCCTAAGATCTGGACTAGATCCTCCTTTTCTCTGAAGGACGGTTTGCAGTTTTGTGACTTCTTCCATATCAGAAGAAATAAAGGAAACCATCTCACACAAGTTATCAGCAGCTTCTTGTTTTCTTTGTTGTATCAGCAAAAGGAACTCCAACGACAACTCCTGCTCCTCTATCCTTTCTTTAAGCTCTGTTGCCACTTCATGTTCTTCTAAGTTGTCTCTTGGTTCATTAAGAAACTCACTTTGCAACAATTCACTGTCCGATGGTAAGAGAAAATGAATATGAAAACTTGTAAGTCAAATTACAGCAGTGGTAACTATTATTGTAATAAATTATTTTGCGCAAAATCTATGCTACTCTTATCTCACATGCAAAACAGATCTAATACACCTGTGTCCTTGGAAAACTTAATTGCATGTCTCCCATTGCATCATAATTAGTAATTTAGTATTCAAAATAAAAACAAATATGATTAAGCAAATTGAAGACAGAGGGTGTAAACAAGTTATTTTGAGGAGTGAGATCAAATAAACCATTCTATAGCCAGCATCTAGAGATGAGAAGTCAATAAACCACCTTTTTAGGTAGGGTTCCTACTAGGCAACAATTTAGTAATCCACAATGGACATAAGTCACAAACAAGTACTAGAGAAGAATTGTTGTATCACTGTATAACATAGAAATGAGTAAACAAAAAGAAATGATTGAAGCATATCTTTATCTATAATAGGCAACTTTCATTTAGGTTATAACTTATAATTGTATAACATAACTGTTGGGGTATCCCAAAGTCAATCTTTTATTTTAATGATGACTAATATAATTATAATTTTTGACAGGGACAAAGTCATTTGCAGAAGAATTCAATCAATTTAGTTTGGATATAAGTGACTCTTTTTGTTTTTTATAGGGTAAAAGGCTTTACTCGCATTAGTATCCTCTCATAAGTTGCATGAACATTATTGCTATATATACATTTTAGTCTCCGTATTATAAATACTATTTTTTAAAATATGTTAAATATTTTTTACTCTGTTCCAAAAATAGTATTGTAAAAATATTATTTTCTTTCCAATCATTACAAACAAAACTCTTTATTCAAAAATAATTTTAACCCAGACTTTTATCCTTTCGGTCCAAAATAAATAATTCATATCTTTGGCCCAAAATTGCCCAAACCGATAAAAAAAATGCATTCCTTCTAGAAGCATATTATAATATTAGTTGGATTAAAATTCAAATTTCCACTTTATGGCCTGACTTGATTTAGAAAGGCCACAGCCTCGTTTTACACCATATATAGTCATTACTTATGGGTCATTATCCAACATTGGTGGCAGAATTTTTTCTCTCCTATCACATGAAAAACCGGATTGAAAAGCAAAGTGACTACAAGTCACTTGGACCAATTTTTTCTTGGCCAAACTTGGTTTTGCTTATTAAAGAATCAAAAGTGATTTTCATCACTTCCTTTAAACTGGCAGGAGCTTGAATTTATGCGTTTAAAACCCATCTCCAATCTCTATAAATAGAAACTTCATTTCATTTGCAAAGTCGAAGCAAACTTGAAAAATCTCTCTTATATCTTGATACATCCTTTTTTATACTTTCTTTCTCTCTCTGCATTTCTCTAAAAATCAATACATGGCTTTAATTTCTATTTGATATACTTGTCATATATTGTCATAATTGCCATATAGTATATCTTATTTTTGTATTGAATCTTTTTGGGCAAGTGAGGTTGATATAATTTTTAAAGAGTATATACACTATACATTGTGAATACAAAGCTAACTGCAATCACTGACTATCTCATTAAAAGTGCTCAGATTCGATGACCAAAGATCAAATTCTTTCACCAATCCGCCTTAACATCGATTTCAGTTTTCTAGTGATAAATTTGCTCTCTAAAAAGGAAAATCAAAAGATCTACTCAACTACTTTTCCTTATTATAAAAATCATATGCTTGTGTAGTATAAAAAGTATTCGAGCTTATTTGTGCATATCTTCACATATACTTTAAATTGATTATTATAAGTTAAAAGCATCCATTGATATATCTGAAAATTTATAACAATTTAAAGTTGAGTATTCTTGATTGATAATTGATTATATTTAAAAAATCAAGAAATATATATGTGCTTATTTGCTTATTAAATTGCTCAAGTATTAAACTTAAATGTATATCTTTGAAGACTTGACTATTTAAATGTCACTCAAGTATCTGATCTTAATATCTATCTCTTCAATACCTTAAGTGACATAGCTTGGAATATACATTCGTATATCGTTTTATCCAAGCATATCTCACATTAGTTTTTTATCTACACCTAAAAGATTAATTTTACACTTCAAAAACTACACATCACAATTATTTTTCTTAATTTATATATCATATTGATACTTGTGTTTTTGAATTTGATCTTGAGCTTTATTCACGTACAAGTTAGAGTTTTAATCTTTACACCTTTACGTGTATAATCTCATTGAGAGATCTATACTTATAAGTAGTTGTGCTTAATTTATATTCTTACTACTTGTTAACACTTTAGTGTTATTGTGCTTAAATACTATTTTCTTGCGATAAGAAGCATTTTTCATAAATAAAAAAATCAAATTTTCTTAAAAGGGTATTTGAGTTTGTATCCTATTGTGTTTGTGAGGAAAAGAGTGATCTTTAATCCAAGACCAAAGTCTTCGAGAGGTCGGAGTTGGGTCTCTAGTGTGCTTGTGAGAAAAGGGAAAGACCTTGAGTTTCAAGACCAAATCTACAGGAGTACAAAGCTTAGAATTCAAGTACAACTTGCTTTGAGGAAGGAGCGGAGAGTGACTATCCAAGGCAATAAATTGTAATTTACAGTTGGAAGTTTTTCTATAAAACTTTGTAAATGTTTCTCCACCTATTGAAGGAGAGATTTATCATAGTGATAAAATTTCAAGTCCTGCAGAAGAGGTTGGGACTAAACGTAGCAGTATACCATGGATGTATATTGTGAACCAGACAAATCAACTGTGCATCGTGTGATTAATTATTTCTTTCCTCAACTCTTTACTTATTTTATATTCACATATCATTAAACAAATATTTTCAAACGAATGACGTAGATTAATTTTTAAAAAGGCCAAGGATATTAGAGAAGTATAATAATCTATTCCCCTCTCCCCTCTCCCCTTCTAGATTATTATATCCCTTTAATAACACATGTACTAAGTTAAATGGACTCGGATGGAGGTGTTGAACACGGGTACTTTGAACTAGATTCCGTCAGGGGTACCCCTTAATTTTGCCAATTTCTTACAATAAAAATTAGTATTCAGCTCCCATACCTTTGTTTAAGATGAGTGACGGACACGGTACTTCAATGGCAAAGTAAAGAGTCAATGCAACATAGCACATGTAACAATTAACCAAGAAGATTCTTTTTTCATTAAAATTCTATAACTTTCAGTCGTCTTTCCCCGGCGTTACATTACTCTCCACTGTCTATCTTCCAATTACTCCTCTCCCTTTCTATTCATGTTCTTCTACTTTGCTTCTTTTCCCTCTATGTTTGTTCCATTTTTTAATTATTTCTTCTCATATCTTCTAACCACAAATCACAAGCTATACAAAAAAATTATAATTTTTTATACGTTTAATATATATTAAACATAAATAATATATTATCTTAAAGGTATAATTAGGAAGAAAATTCTTTTTGTTTAGCATTACTATGTAATTTCAGATGTAACATTATACTTTTAGCATGCCTTATTTAAAAATAAAATTTAATTTGCAAAACATTAAGAGGATTATGACGATGACCAAAAAATTAAGTAACATTGTGCCTCTTCACTACTTTCCTTAGCATGTTTATTATTTTTTCTCTAATTTAGTATTATCCTTCAAGTCCCCTCCTGAAGAGAATTCCTAGTTTTGTCCCTGAGTTCAAGGTCAGCAGAAAAAGCCCTCTGGCATATTTCTTCACCTTTCCCTGGGCTACTACTGGAGCACAGGGCCGGCCCAACAGTTATACTAAAAAAGCCTGGGCTTTAGACCCCATTTTAAAAAAGACCCCAAATTTTTTAGAGTGTCCATGTATAATATATCATGGCCTACCAAAAATACTGAGTAAAAAAATATGTGTATATGTATCAATTAAATTATATAACTTTTTAACTTCCTCTCACTCTTTCTCTCGGTAAACTCAACCCTCTCATTAAATTAAATATAAAAAAAACTCTTCATTTTCTTCTCTCTATCTCACACACACTGACACATACAAAGTGGTGACACAGTCACGCCAATCATTTCTTGGAAGGACCAACTCTCTCATTAAATGACCAACTTTCTCATTAAATTAAACTAAAAAAAAATAGAAGCTCTCAGTCTTCTATCTCTCTCTCTCTCTCTCACAGTAGGCATCATTTCAAAAAAAGCTCTCATTCAACTCCCTTCTTTATCTGTTTGTATCCCAGTAATTTGTTCAAGTTCAGAAGTTTTATTAATTTATTAAATTACAAAGGCTCCTAATATTCAAATTTTGGACCAGAACACTATCGTGGCTAAAGTGCTGAACTCGAAGCTCAGAATAGGAATTGCCAATTGGAAGCCATTTCCGTCATTCATGTCAGCTCTATAATTTTGAGATCATTTCAAGTTGTATTGTTTCAAAATTTTAATTTTTTTTATTATATATTTTAACTATACTATATATTGTGTTTGTTTGTGACTTTATATTTGTTTAATTGTTATATAGTTATAATATGGCTCCTAAAAAACAACCAAGTGGATACGAAAAAAAAAAAAAAAAAAAAAAAAATAGATCAACTTATAGAATCTCAAAAAGGATCTCTTGATAAATTTGTTACTGGTAACAAAAATAATGCAACAAAAAAATTAGATGAAAATTTTGAAAATGAACAAGTAGATAATGAAATAGAAGAGAATAAAATAAAAAATATTGAAATAGAAAATATTGAAATAAAAGATAATGACATAAAAGATAATGAAATAGAAGATAATGAAATAAAAAATATTGAAGAAGAAAATATTGAAATAAAAGATAATAAAATAGAGGATAATGAAATAGAAAATAGTGAAAAAGAAAATAGTGAAATAAAAGATAATGAAATAGAAGACAATCAAAATCTTAATGAAACAAGCGATTATAGTCACATAAATATTTATGATCCAAGTCAATGGAAAAATATTGATACGAAATTAAGAGATTTCTTAGTAGAAAATGGTCCAATTAGATATAATAATTTAGATTTTCCTTGGGATGAACTCTCTAGACATTTTTTCACTACACATTATATTCGCAAATTAACAAATGGGGAAACACTTGATCGAAGGTGGCTAGTATATTCAAAAGATTTGGATAAAGTATTTTGTTTTTGTTGCAAGTTATTCAATATAAATCATTCTACAAGTAAATTAGCTAATGAAGGAACAAAAGATTCGAGAAATATTGGTGTTAAGCTTAAAAATCATGAAATAACTAATGAGCATATAACTAATATGAATACTTGGATTGAATTAGAAACAAGATTGCAACTAAATAAAACAATTGATAAAAGTATCCAAGAACAAATTAATAGAGAGAAAGAATATTGGCAAAATGTATTAGTAAGAATTATTGCCGTTGTAAAGAATCTTGGTAAAAATAATTTAGCTTTTCGGGGAAAAAATGAAAAGATATATCAAGAAAATAATGGCAACTTTTTAAGTTTAATTGAAATGATTGCGGAATTTGATCCGATAATGCAAGAACACGTTCGTCGTATTCAACAAAATGGAATTCATAACCATTATCTTGGACACAACATACAAAATGAATTGATAAGTTTGTTAGGAAATGAAGTAAGAAGCAATATTATTAAATAAGTTAAAGAAGTAAAATATTATTCAATTACACTTGATTGTACTCCCGATGCAAGTCATTAAGAACAAATGTCTCTCATATTACGATATTACGATGCGTAGATATTACAATAAGTCCAATAAAAATAGAAGAATATTTTTTAGAGTTTATTAAAGTAGATGATACAAGTGGAAAAGGTTTATTTGATAAACTTATAGATGTAATAAGTAATCTTGAACTAGATATTAATGATGTACGAGGACAAGGATATGATAATGGGTCTAATATGAAAGGAAAACATCAAGGCGTACAAAAAAGGCTACTTAATATAAATCCTAGAGCATTTTACACACCATGTGGTTGTCATAATTTAAATCTAGTACTTTGTGATATGGCTAACTCTTGCCCCAAGGCTATATCATTTTTTGGAATAGTACAACGTATATATTCATTATTTTCCTCTTCCACAAAACGATGGAAAATTTTACAAGATAATATTCAAGGTTTAACTCTTAAGCCATTGCCACAAACACGTTGGGAAAGTCGTGTTGAAAGTGTTAAAGCAATTAGATTTCAAGCTCCAAGAATAAGAGATGCATTATTGCAATTAGCGGAAACTAGTGAAGATCCTAAAACAAGAAGTGAAGCTAATTGATTAGCAACATATGAGATTGAGAATTTTGAGTTCTTATTGGGTATGACTATTTGGTATGATATTTTATTTTCCGTCAACTTAGTTAGTAAATATTTACAATCAAAAGACATGCATATTGATATTGCTATAGATCAATTAAAAGGTCTCATTTCTTTTTTTGAAAAATATCGGGAAAATGGATTTACAAATGCTATGATTTCATCGAAAGAGATTGCATGTGAATTGGGTATAGAACCTATATTTCGTGAAAAACGTAAAGTTCGTAGAAAAAAACAATTTGATGAAAATGTTGATGATGAGGTAACACAATCTATTGAGGAATCTTTTAGAATTGATTATTTTATATATATAATTGATCAAGCTATTTCTTCACTAAAAAGTAGATTTGAGCAATTTCAAAAGTACGAAAATATTTTTGGTTTTTTATTTAACTTAGAAAAATTAAAATCATTGACCAATGAGGGTTTAAAACAATATTGTTTGGATCTCGAATGTTTCTTAAAACACGAAATTTTTTCCGATATTGATGGCTTAGATTTATTTTTAGAACTAAATGTTTTAAAAGAAATTTTACAAACGAAAGAAAATACTCCCATCGAGATACTAAATTATATAAAAAGGTTAGATTCTTTTCCAAATGCATGCATTGCTTATAGAAT
Source organism: Hedera helix (assembly GCA_947179155.2). NCBI lineage: Eukaryota > Viridiplantae > Streptophyta > Magnoliopsida > Apiales > Araliaceae > Hedera > Hedera helix. Next base: position 34,218,848 of record OX359268.1, on the reverse strand, counting down.
ATTATTAACAATTCCTGTAACAGTTGCTTCTGCGGAAAGAAGCTTTTCAAAATTAAAATTGATAAAATCTTACTTAAGAACGACTATGTCACAAAAAAGATTAACTGGACTAGCAATACTATCAATTGAAAAAAACACGGTAGCAAAACTTGAATATAAAAACTTAATTAATACTTTTGCAACTCAAAAAGCAAGAAAAATTAATTTGAAATAAAAAATATTAATACCAAACATAAAAGGTCTCATTTAAAAATATTGTTTTAGGCCTCAAATTATCTAGAGCCACCCCTGCTGGAGCACTACTATATTGCTACTCCAATTTCCGTTACGCTGAGAGGATGAAATAAATCTCCTCACTGCAGGAGTCTAGTGACCATTGCATGGGGAAGCCTGTCTATCCTCCACCCTTATTAAAAAATTATAATCAGCACTACCCAGATGATAATACATTATTGGAAAATTCTCCACAAGTTAGAGTGGCAGATCTGGACAACAGGAACTGAGCCCTTTCGAGTTTCATTGTTTCAATGCAAGACAGTTGGTGATCAACTTAGAGACATTATATCATAGCATTGTGCTTCCAAATAAGAATATGCTCACTTTACCTCATTACTTGCATAAATTTCATGAAGTCACCACCTAGTTAAATTATAAAACAGGTAGACAAGCATGAGAAAAAAGGGATAAGATGAAAGGAAAACTCACCCCATTTTTGGCCTACGTGTAGGCTCAGGGTGCAACAACCATAAGCAAAATGAAGCTTCTTTAGGCCACTTCAATAGCAACTGAGGAGGAAGGACACGATGTCTCAGACTACACATAATTGAACTTTTTTCTTCTGCCGAGCTAAATGTGCAATATAACTGGTTACAAGCAAAACATATACACAAGTTAGAATGGGAAAAACTAAAAAAATATAATTAAAAAAAATTACAATTCAAGATGATTTTAGTACAGAATGGATATAATGAACGGGAAGGATGAAAGCGAGTCGGCATGTTAATACCTCATCCGCAAATCAGCCCTTCCCGTGGTTTATTTTCTCAACTAATATATATGGAAGGAGAGCAAACAATAACAGCTTTGAACATTCATCCCTAAGTGAAACATAGATACGGACCTCAAAAAGAAGGACCCCTAGTCGATATATATCAGAAGCACAAGAACTGGAAGCACCAGCAACCTCTTCTGGACTAGTGTACCAACTTGTTTCCATACGCAAAATCTGCTTCATCGGAAATGGATGCTTCTTTTCCTCGGTCTGTTCGTCATTACTGGCATCTAATGACACACGCATCACATTGTCTGAACCTGACTGCAAGCAGCTGGTTCCTGATATCATCTGTGAGACATTTCTTCGGTTTATATCATGCAGAGGACTTTCTATTCCTAACTGACTTCCCTGTTGATGTAGCTCCTGGGGTAAAGGTGAACATGAACCCTCATCCACTGCTTGGCTATTTGATGCATCCTCATATGAATCTGAACCTGAATCTGAGCAAGATGCAGACTCAATAAAAGACACACGGTTGAATGAGGTCATAACAAAGCAGGAGGGTCGCACATTATGAACAATAATTCCCTGTGAATGTGTCATATTGACAACCTCTACTATCTGCCTAAATATGTGAAAGCATTCAAGGGTGACAACTGCTCGTTCTGGGTTGTCCAACCATTGTCTCAAACTAACATCATTGCATTCTTTGGCAAGAACACTTGTTTCCCCATCCACACAACCCCTGGATAAACCAAGCTCTCTCCCCAGTATAAACCCAGAATCATTTGACGTATAACCTGATGACCTGATAGACCCGGCACGAATCAATATAGGATTTCTATCAGAGACCCCAGAAGATTTTAACCCCCTAGAACTATCAGATCTCTGCCAACCAGACTCAGATGAACCGTCCATTCTCATCCACCTATAGCAGCAAGAAGATCAGAATGCTCACAACCAAGAAATGGAGCAAATCTCCAACTTCTACCAAATTCCGTTAATTCCAACACCGCCATCTCAAATCAGAAACACATGGCAGCCGCCCAAACAACCAAAACAAGAGTAACTCAAAGTGCCCAAAACTTTATTTCTCCTTAATAAAACAATTCCCTGTTGGCACAAAGCATGTATAGACTAAAGACACATAGTTGAGTAGTCAGCTTTAAGCATATAAATCTGCAAATCATTTCAAACAGAATACCTCCTAAATTACATTAAGCAATCAGTATAAGTATAGCAAACAAGAATTACAAATTACTCACCATGGATAAACCATAAGCATATAAATACAAACAATTATCCATAATTATAAACTTATAAGAACATGCTGGGAGAGATAGTAATGGTACCAGTTAGCAACATAAGAGGGGAAGCTTCTGTTTTATGCACCATCAAAATTCAAAAAGATCAAGGACTGTATGTCATGAGCTATAAGATCAAAAAAGTGGGCTTTAGTTCCCCCGGAAGAACCTAAGCCTCATAAAGTTCACCCTCTATTTTCCTCAGTGGAGAGAGAAAGAATTAAAAAATAAATAAATAAAGCGCAGACAAAATCTCTATCTCCACAAGAAACACAGACACTTTGCATTAATATTTAGGTATTTTGAATCTAAAATACTTTATTGCTTGTTTTGGAAGCCCTAGGTCCCCCAAGTTATCTACAGCCCACTCGTTCCCGCTTTTATTCCAGGCGACATACGTGGCACAATTCCATCCTCTTAACTCTCTCTGAAAGCAAAGAGGCACAACTGTAAATTGGTCCAATTTGTGGACCTACTGAATTTTAAATTAAACTTTAAAGAATATAATACAGAAGTTTGTCTACAGGGAGGGTCTTCAGTACTCTACCAAAGCGAAGGATCTTAATGGATCATGATTAGTCCATGACTATTAAATTAGTTAACATTAATTTAATCACCAACAAAACAACCTTTATTAATATAAAATGTTGAAATTTGTACACAAACGATAATGCTTACCTCAATTGTCTTCCTCAAAATTGATTTTCTGGCTTCCGTATTGGGGGTACAAACCCTAAAATCATAAATAAACAGCAAAAAACCATCATTTTTTTTTTATCACCGTAACATATTTTTAACAGTAGTAAAACCTAACTACAGAGCTCAAAGCATGAATATACAATCAAATTAACGATTTATCGACATTTGAACTTCTTGATCACTTAAATTTCAATCAAATATGGAGATTATTTAACACTTTCGAGTTCAATTCTGTAAGTCACTTTTGAAAAACGGTAGAATTAAAGCACCTTGAAGAACAAATAGACACATTTCACATACATGCATATATAATTATAACTGAAAAAGTACAGAGGTGATAATAATTGATTGCTACATTGAAATTGGTGTTGATTCGGGGAAGATGATCTGCTCGCTGCTATGTAAGTCAGATTGAAACCCTACATTCAGTACAATTTGAATAGGAGAAGAGAATTATAGAGAGAGAAAGATGAGAGACAATTAGCGGCAGAAACCCATTAAAAAGGAAAGAGAAGACGCAGCTGGGGCAGTGAGAAGACAAGTAGACAAGACTGGACGCATGTAGTGTTCAACAGTACGAGTAAGCTCTCTATTACGAGAAATTATTGAATTCTCCTGGAGTATAACTGGGTACGTCTCTCTCTCGCATGAAAATAAAAGACTCGTGTGAAACTTATTTTTATATAAGAGGATATAATATATTGTAATTATATTTTAGGAGTATATAATAATTTCTCTTCTATTATTCTCTCATAGACCGAGAAATTATTCGGAATCTATTATCGCATAATGTTTTATGTCAATCATATATTGTCATTTTAATATGTAATAGACGTTTTATATAGCATGTGATTGGTTTGGAACACCACGTGACAATACCCGAATAGTTCTGAATAATTTTTTCTCGTAAACACCAAAATAAAACATCAAAATTATTGTAATATACTCCCTTCTTTTCATTATATTGGTCGTTTAAGACATAATCACACATATTAAAAAATTTAATTAATACTAATGTTAAATAATTAATCTTAGTTTGAAATTTTATTACTACCCACATACTAATTAATTACTTTTCATCTTCTCTCTCAATTACTTCATCTTTAAGGGTAAAGTAAAAAATGATTAAATTTTTTCTCATAAATATATATAAAACGTCTTATATTTTGGAAAGAATTTTTTTGTCTAAAACGACATATATAATGAAAAGGATGAAGTATCTGATTTCCTAACTAGCACCTGTGCCTTAAAATAAGGGTCTTCTAATTCTATATTTTGGCTACAAAATACACTTTTACTAGACAAAAAGTTTAGCAAAATTTATCTCTTGCATTCTTGTTTTTGCTTCAATTCTATAACACGTTATCAGCATGAAACTCTAACTATTTTAGTTTGTTGTTAACAATATAATTTTATTGTTATAACTATTTTGGTTTTGTCATTGATCATGTTTTATAACTCTTAAATTATATTCATTTTTTTTATCCATTGTTAAAATTTGTTATTTACAGTAGTACCATTCATCCTTATTAATCTCACAAGATTTGGTGGGAATCAATTTATCATTTATTAACTTGTGGAAATAATCTGACTATGCGGACTATACCGTATGTTTGGTGAAAACCCTATGTATTTATTCATTAGCATTTTGTGAAAATAATCTACCTATGCGCACTACTGCGTGTCCAGTGAAGATCCATTTATAATTTTGTACATTTATTTTTTTTATTATGTGTACAATAATACTTCTATATGCATTAGTGATTGCATACCTTTTAACCATAAAGATATGCTAAAATATCAATATTTATATATTTATGTTGTACTTTATCACCATTTAGGATAGTGGCTTAGTGGTGAGAAGCCGGACATAAATTCCCACAAATCTTTTTCTTATTACACATGCAATAAATTATTATATGTTTCAATAAATAATAGAAGTATATTTTAACTCAGAATAGATCTCACGCCTTGAATTTATTCGGGGAAAAATTGAGTATTGCTAATGAAGACACTACTGAGGCCTTCTTAATTTTTGTTCTCATTAAGTTATTTTCTTCCTATCATGCATGTAATAATTTATTATATGTTTCAATAAATAATTGAAGTAATTATGTTTTAACCTATAATAGATGATAAATCTAGCAAAATTAGACTTTTCAATTTTGAAAATCTTCATGGACAACTATTTGGCTTAGGCACTAGATGCAGAATTACACCTTAGTGCAAATGGGCTCTAAAAGAGCATTGAATTGGGAAATATGGTAACTACGATACAAAATGTACAAGTAATAATTTTTCTTCGTTACCATATTGATGAGGGATTAAAATTTAAGTATTTAACCGTCAAATATCCTTTAACCTTATGGATGCAACTAAATAAAATATTTGACCACCAAAAATTGGTTGTTCCCCTAATGCCAAATTTAAGTGGCTTAATTTAAGCCTACAAGATTATAAATCAATTACAGAGTATAGTTGTAATATTTATAGATCGAATAACCTCTATTTAGACATTGTATGGGGATCCAGTTTTTGAAGCCTACATGTTAGAGAAAACGTTTTCAACTTTTCATCCCACCAACATGATTTTATCATAACAGTATAAACATAGTAAGTTCACAAAATTCAATGACTTATTATCTATCCTCCTTGCTACAGAAAAGAATATGAACTGTTGTTGAAAAACCATCAAACACAACTAATGGATTCTACCAAATTTTTAGACATTAACGTCACGCCATTCTAATAGAATAAGTATGATAATGGATAACAAATAATAAAAAATCTCACGGATGAAAAAATAAACAAGTTAATCGTAACAACTGTAAGACCCCGAATTTTATGAAATACAAAATTTAATTTTTCTTCATATATTTTTTTTTTCTGAAACAGTAAGTAGTTAAATTGATAAAGTTAAAAGTTAAGGATGTTATGTGCAAATTATTTTATGTCAGACAATATTCGTTTGGTCGAGGAATATTCGTTCTGTCGGGGAATATTCGTACGACAACGCCGTACGAACCAATCATTGGTGGACCCCACAAAGAATAATTGTCGGATATAGAAAATGACATAAACAATTTTTAAATGGTCAATGGTACTATCACTTTTAATTGTTAAAATATCCGACGGTAAAAGAATAGTAATATACGGTATTACAAGTAACATACGGTATTGCATAGTAGCACACAGTATTGCACAGTAGCACACGGCATTGCACAGTGTTTCGTATTATTAAACTGATAAAGTGGTTATCGTACAATATTTGACTTTATTGTCACATGCACAATAATTCATATTATTAAACTGATAATTGTCACAGTAGCATATGCACAGTAATTCACATTATTGAATCAATAATTGTCATGATACAGTAACATAATCTTTCTTTTCCATACTTTCTGCATTATTGTTATCTCTATTATGGTGTTATTTAAATAGTTAATTAATTGACTTGATATCTAACTCAGAAAGCCAACTACACTGTTTTTATAATAATTAGTCATAATAATTAATAAGTGTGATTTATTGTTGAATAATTGAATTGATAAAGTTATTTGTTTATAATATAAAGTTAGGTGATATAAAATGAATGATATAGATTAAAGATAATATATAATTTGAAATGGATGATGTAGATTAAAAGATGATCTTTAAATGAATGGTTTAAATTAAGAAAATCTTAAAAGATAAAATGAATGGTATAGATTAAAGATAATATAGAATTTGAAATGGATGGTGTAGATTAAAAGATGATATTTAAATGAATGATTTAGATTAAAGAAATCTTAAAAGATGAAATGAATGGTATGGATTAAACATTATCTTGAAATGAACGGTTTGGATTAAATTAGGAAATCTTTGTTATGATAAGATTTTTGGCTATAAATAGAGGCCTTAACTTAAGGATTTTTCATAAACTTCCTTACTTGTTCTTTCTTTCTCTCTCTAAATACTTCTTGTGAAAGTTTTCTCTAAGTGTGCTTAAGTCATCTTGAGTATTTGTGAAGATTTATAAGTGTACGCGTATTGTTCAAGTTAATCAACCTCATTTAAATCAATATCCAGTCACGTGTTAAGATAAGGGATTATCATTATTTGATTCTCGAAAATAATATCGTTTCTTTCTTACTCATAAGATGTGCCATTTATTTCCATGTATTAATTTGTGGGAATAACCTTACGGTGCGGAGTACCGCCTGTTGGTGAATAACCATTCGTATTCATTCCTTATTAATCTCTGAGAATAACCTTACTGCGCGGATTACCTCCTGTTTGGTGAATAACTCTCCGTATTCAATTTTTATTAAATTGTGGGAATAGCCTTACGGCGCGGATTACCGTCTGTTGGTGAATAACCTTTCGTATTCATTCCTTATTAATCTCTGAGAATAACCTGACTACGCGGATTACCGCATGTTTGGTGAATTACTCTTTGTATTCATTTCTTATTTGTCTCTTGTGGAAATAATTTGTCTACACAAATTATCACATGACACTTTTATTGCATATTCGTTTATAATATCATTTTCTTTTATATTCGTAAGTGATATTATTTTCCTTTATACTCATAAGGGATATCATCTTTTTCATCTTCCATTATTCAAACTTACTATGGTAAGGAATATTAATTTCCTTCACCTTTTGTTAATCAAACCTGCTACGGTAAGGGATATTATTTTCTTTCATACACCTAAATCGAAACTTATTATGGAACTATTGTTTCTATAATTCCTGAAAATATTATATGTTCTATAATAGTTGCACGTCATCATTTCAATTGAACCATCATATTTACGTGAACCTTTCTATTGAACTGTAACCGTTATTCTGAACTGTGGATCTTGAATATCATTTTTAAATTTCACTCCACATCATGTTGACAATTTTGACATTATTTGAATCTGTACAAAGTAAACTTCTGATACTTATTGTTTATCCTGTTTTTTCTGTTCTTCATTTATATCATTCTAATAATCCAAAATCAAGTTATTGTGAATATCTGTGGCCGGGGGCACAAATGCGATATAATTGTTGAACAGATGATAGGTTAAAGGCGATATAATAGGTTAAAGGCAATACATCTGTTCGGTATCTTTTATGGCACGTGGTGAATGTTCTCTTTGGCCCGTAGTGCAAAGATGAACTGTTGTTTGGTATGATTATGACCAAAGGCTGAATCTGGTATAATCATGACCGTTGGTGTTATATTGAATGTCTTTGGCCCGTGGTGCAAAGATGAACTGTTGATCTACATGATTATTATCAGGAACTGTGAAATTGTATTATCTTGACTAATGATATTTCAGATGATAAAAGTTGATGATATTTTTCCTAAAAAGAGAACCGAGTGGACATTATAGTCTGCATTATTCTTCTAATAGATTGCTCATTCCGCTGCTATTATTGATCTGAATGTTGTTCAAGAATTTAACTGCAGTTTTTGATATAAACCTTGTAGTCTATTGTATTCTATCAAGAACTCAACTATTGAAGATTAATGATAATTTATTCGTCATTATCTTAGTCATGATATTCTTTACTGGGCTATTTGAGCTCACCCTTTCTTTTGTTCCATTGTTTTTCAACAGGAGATGGGAACGTAGCTGGGTCTAGCCGGGGAATAGAGTGAGAGTCCGAGGGATAGCTGTCGTAGTCTTCACGCGTTGTAAAATAGTGTGATAATAATAGTAAAGACTTAGTTGTGTATATACACTGTATTGTTGAACGTTGTTCTACTTTGTAATAATTTTGTTGTAGTCTTTTGACAACTCAAGTTTGGGTTGTATGGGCCCAGATTTGGGGGTGTCGCAACAACAAATCCCAGAATCGCAACAATTCAAGCCACCAAAAGTGTCAAGAGTCTGGACCGGGTAAAAACAAAGAAAATGCGCCACAAGTAAAGAATAAATCAGATATTTGTTTCAGATGTGGGATGAAAGGGAATTGGTTGCGTATCTATTGTACACTAAAACATCTGGTTAATTTATATCATAAGTCTCAAAAGAGTAAAAAAATGTGGCAGAAACAAACTTTGTTAACCATTAATTGAATATTGTTGATGCCTTAACGATGACCAACATGAGGAAAAATTGGTGACATTATTGAAACTTGAAAAAGCACTTTTTGGGATATTAATTAATTTCTTGTTATGCAGCCCGTATGTATAATATTATTAATTTTTATTATGTACCCTACATGTATAATATTATATGTTTTTCATGTATAATATTATAAATAAATACATATTTTCTTTTAATATGTTAAACCAACTTTAATAGATATGGAAGATATATGTTTAGCAGACTGTGCAACAACTCATACAATTCTTTAAAGTGAGAAATATTTTTCACAACTAACTAAAACTGAGGGAAGCATTGAAATTATCTTTAACATATCAAATTTAATTGAGGGTTTTGAAAAAAATAGCTTCATGTTATAAACAAGACACAATTCTTTATAAAAAAAAATGCTCTATATTCTAGTAAATTAAGAAGAAGCTTTTTTAGCTTTACAGATATTCGACTAAATGGTTTTCACATCAAAACAACAAATGAAAATAATAATGAATATATTCTCATCACTTCTGTTATTTCCGAGAAAAAAAATTCTAAAAACGTTTCATTCAATTTCTTTTATGTTATATAGTATGAAAATTAGAGCAATTGAGTCACATACTGTTGTGATATCAAAATTCATAAATCTTAAATCTTTTATGCTTTGACATGAAAGACTTGTTCACCTAAGTACTTTTAGATACGCCGCATTTTTGAAAATTTTACTAGTCATCCTTTCAAGAATTAGAAGGTTTTCCCTAGTAATGATTTTTCTTGCCCTACATATTTTCAAAGCAAATTAATTATTCGCCCATCACCAACAAAAAATTATAAATAAGCCCCAAAATTCTAAGAGAGAATCTAAGGAGACATTTGTCGACCCATTCATCCATTATCAGACCTATTTTGATATTTCATGGTTTTAATAAATGGTTCGATTATATGGTCTTATGTTTTTCTCCTCTCCTCTTGAAATTTTGCCTTCTCTAAGCTTCTTACTCAAATAATCAAGTTGTGAGCTCAGTTGCCAGATCATTCAATCAAGTCAATACGACTTGATAACACAACTGAATTTTCATCAATGACATTTAATGACTTTTTTATAACCATTGAAATCTTCGTTGAACATTTTGTTCCTCATGTTCATACACAAAATGGTTTAGTTGAAACTTTAATATAAAAGACTTTAACTAATTGCACATCTATTAATATTAAATGACAACTTTCCTACTTCGGTTTGGGGCCATGTTATTCTGCACGCTGCAACCATCATCTGAGTAACGCCAACGACTTTTCATAAGTATTTTTCTCTCCAGTTAGTTCTTGGTCAAATACCCAATATCTCATATTTTTAAAATTTTGGAAGTGCAATATGTTGGTTCCCAGAGGTACATCCTCTCAACAACTCAAGAATTATGAGAATAAATATCTTACTCATGATCTAGAGTTGGCAGTAGTCATTTTCGCGTTAAAGATTTGGAGACACTACTTGTACGGAGAGAAAGTGAATATATATACAAATCATGAAAGTCTCAAGTATTTCTTTACTCAGAAAGAACTCAACATGTGACAATGACGTTAGCTTGAATTGTTGAAGGATTATAATCATACCGTCCAGTATTACTTGGGAAAGACGAACGTTATAGCTGACGCATTGTGACACCCCAAATTCGAGCCCACACATCCTAAACTTAAGACATCAAAATACACAATAACCAATACAAAATAGTACAAAACACAAAAATACATAACTCAATAATACACAACTAAGTTTTTACTATTATTGTCACACTGTTATGCAACATGGTGAAGATTATCATCTACAGACTCGGACCATCACTTTATTCTTGGGCTAGTCTCAGTTACACTCTCATTACTTGAAGAATAATGGAACAAAAAGAAAGGTTGAGCTCAAATAACTAGTAAAAAAATATCATGACTAAGATAATGACGAATAAATTATCATTAGCCTTTAGCAGTTGAGTTCTTAATTGAATATAATAAACAACAAGTTTTAAATCAATAACTGTAGTTAAGTTCTTAAACAAAGTTCAGATCAATAGTTGCAGTTAGAGCTGCAAACGAACCGAACTGTTCGCGAACCGGTTCGGTTCGAGTTCAGTTCGACTATCTGACCTTTTTGAGCCGAACTCGCACATGATATCGAGTTCGATTGCTCGATCGAACATGTTCGCAAACCATGTGGTTCGGTTCGACTATGTTCGTGAACGGTTCGGTTCGGTTCAACTATGCTAGTGTTCGGCACAGTTCGGTTCGGTTCATTAGCTGCTCCAGTTTGAATTGTATTTCTTACATATTTAATATTTTTAAATTCTAAATACAAATAATTAGTTATTTCATATTAAATTTGTCTTATCAATAATTGTTAATTTTTAGTAATTTTCTTTTTTTATTACTTAAACATCTTTTTGTTTTTTTAATTGATTAGAATTACACATTTTTATTAAATAATTAATAATGTGTACTTCTTCACCTGTAATTTAATTAAAATAATTGTAATATTTTCATAAATTTTTTAACAATGATTGTTAAATTATTACAATTTATATCACTGATAATTTAATAAATTATAACCCATGTCATAAATCACATAAATAATGTCATTAATCTTCATGCAATGACAATTTGACATTAATTAAAGAATGATACAATATAATTGCTTACATTTGTTTGAGTTATTGAAATTGCCAAATCAAGATAGAGAATAGAGAAATCAAGTTATCAATATATCGAGACTTCACTAATAGAGTAATAATTATTGTTTACATCAACCTATCGTCCATCAACCATATAATTAAAAGTGCAAATATGATTTTAAAAATTTTAAAATTTTTAATGTTACAGACTTACAGTGTATATATGAGATGGTGAGAAAAAATAATTGACTAACTTGGTTTTATGCAATTAAATAATCATATTTAGTATAAAAAATAGTGTTTAAAAAGTTTAATAATCCAACAAAGCAATGTCACAGTATCGTTTGCATGAAATTAAAATGAGTTAATAATTTCAATTAAAATAAGAAAAAATGTGAAAAAAAAACAAAAACACAAAAAGCCTCTAAATTACTTTGAGCCTTTGATATTAGAATTGTAGTTAATTTACAAAATTATAATATTTAATATATTATTTTAATATTTTAGAAAAAAAATTATTTAGTTTTAAACAATATAATTATGAAAATTATAAACTTTTTATAAAATAATTTTCAAGATTTATGTTATTCAAAAGTTAATTACCATATCCCTTTTGAATTAAAAATTCATACTTGAGCAGTTGATCTTATTACTTATATTTTAGAACGGAAGAAGTATCTAGTACTAATACATTTCAAGGTTAACAACTTAACAATATTAGTTTATTAGATATTGAATTAATCTAAATCAACTAAATTCATATTATTTTAAATTTTAGAATTTTAGAATTTTATAATTTCATTATAAAAAAAAATCTCAAATAAGACACTTTTTATGAAATAGATTGAGTATTTTTTTTCTTTTGTTTTACCTAAAAGTAAAAAATACAAAAATACAAAAATAATTAATTAATTGAGGAAGTAGTAATATCGCCCTTTTTTTGGGTTAATTGAAAGTAGTAATATTTATTTCTTCTATACTAATTAAGTAATTAACAATAATATTGACCACTACTACTAATTTAATATATATGAATATATTATAATATGATATTATGATATATTATATCTTATTTGGTTATTCCTAAATAAGCTTGAGTATCTGAGTCCCTTTAGCCTTGTAATTAAATTTTAAATTTTTTTAAAAAAATAAAAATCTTTGGCCTAATTTTTGCGAACTCGAGCATAATAAACGAATTCGAGCATTATAGGCAGACTCGAGCATGCTTGCAAACTCGAACATTATAAGCGAACTCGAACATTATAGGTGAACTCGAGCATGCTCGCGAACTTGAGCATTATAGTCGAACTCGAGCATATAGTCGAACCTGATCTGCTCGCGAACTCGAACATGTTCACGAACTGTTCGCGAACACTAACGAACCGAACTCGCACAAGTGCATTGGTTCGATAATGCTACTCAAATATGTTCGAGTTCGACTAATGAGGTTCGAGTTCGGTTCGGATCGTTTGCAGCCCTAGCTGCAGTAGAACAACAACCATTAGAAAATTATGTAAATCATGATGTTGACTAGCTTCTCTTTTTTATAAAAATCAACATTAACATTTATCATCTGAAATACCACTGGTCATGATCATATAAATTCACAGTTCCTGATCATAATCATGCAAATCAACAGTTCATCTTTGCACTACGGGCCAAAGATATTCAAATATAACGCCAATAGTCATGATAATGCTAGTCTATAGCCTTTGGTCATAATCATACCAAACAACAGTTCATCTTTGCACTACGGACCAAAGATATTCAAATATAACACCAATAGTCATGATCATACCAGTCTACAACATTCGGTCATAATCATACCAAACAACAGTTCATCTTTGCTCTAAGCCAAAGATAACAATCACCACATGCCCTAAAAGACACTCAATAATTATATCGTATTTATCTTATCATGAATCATCTGTGTCCCAGGCCACAAATATTCATCAATTATCTTTGCACTCAGTCCAAAGATATTCACAATAACTTGATTCTTGATAATTAACACAAATAACAGTGACATAAATGATGAACAAAAGAAACAGGATAAATAATAAATATAAGAAGTTTACAATTTTACTTTGTGCATATTTAAATAATGTCCAAATTATCAACATGATGTGGAGTCAAAATTAAGAATGATATTCAAGATCCATAATTCAAAAATAATGATTAAAGTTCAATAGAAAGGATCAAAAAAAATAGGAAAGTTCAAATAAAATGATATTAGAAGAAGCGCAACCTATTAAAGAACATATAATTATTTCAGGAATTTTATCGGACAATACTTACCATAGTAAGTTTAGAAGTATGAAAAAAATGATATATCTTACAAGTAAGAAAGAAAATGATATCTTTTTACGTGTATGAAAAGAATAATACCCTTTATCTTGATATTGTGAAACAAAATTTATGGCCGAACCAAATCCTTCCTTGTTTGTTTATGTAGCAGTAAAAACTCTGACTTTTGGGTCTTTTAAAGTTTTCAAAATTTCTTTATGTTTCAAAATAATGTTACTCTCGAAAAGATATACGACATAGACTTAAGAATCACTCAATTCAGAATTAATATGAATGAGTTCTGAATTTTCAAAACTAAGACTGAAAATAGTGACAAAAATCAAAATAAGTTATGATTTTTAGCATTTTAAGGCATGAAGATGACTTTTCTTCCTTCTTTAAAGTTGTAGAGGACGAAAAAATGAAGGGACAAGCTTTGAATTCATTAAATTCTAACAAATAATGAATTTATTACGATTTTTTGAAAGAGTTATTGTACATAAAAAAAATTACACTCGGGAATTCAAAGAAGAATGCAAAAGATTTCAAAATTAGGAATGACTTGGAATATAAATGTAGCACTCTAACTGATATTTACCAATACATGAGGTAGCCTAGCATACATAGAGAGAAACTTACACTAAGAAATTTTAGAAAGTGGAAGAAAATATATGTAAGAAAGTTATGAAAAATTTCTTAAGTTAATGCCTTTATTTATAGCCAAAATCAAATATTTTATAATTTAATTCAAATCGTATATTTCAAGATAATGTTTAATCCATACAACACATTTCATCTTTTAAGATTTCTTTAATCTAAACCATTCATTTAAAAATGATCTTTAATCTACACCGTTCATTTCAAATTCTATTATTTTTACATTTTCTTTAATTTATACCATTCATTTAATAAAACAACTAACTTTATCAACTAACTTTATATATAAAATAATTAACTTTATATAAATTAATTAACTTTATATATAAAATAATTAATTTTATATAAATCAATTAACTTTATATGTAAAACCATTAACTTTATATATAAAAAAAATTAACTTTATATAAAGTATATAAAATAAATAACTTTATAAATTATTTTAACAATAATTCACCAATTATTCACAATTATTCATTATTATAACCAATTGTTATAAATGCAGTATAACTGACTTTCTGAATTAGAGACTCATAATACCAACATAAATACTAATTAATAATGAAATACAACAGTTAAATCAACATCATAATAATGATAACAATAATACAGAAAGTAGATAAAAGAAAGAGCACGTTATTGTGTAATAACAATTATTGATTTAGTAATATGAATTACTGTGCATATGCTACTGTGACAATTATTAGTTCAATAATATGAATTATTGTGCATGTGACAATTATTGGTTCAATGAAGTCAATATTATACAATAATATATTTATCAGTTCAATAATATGAAACATTTTGTTATACCGTGTGATACTATGCAATATTGTATGTTACTGTGCAATACTGTATTCTACTATTCCTTTACCATCGGTTATTTTAACAGTTAAAAGTGATAGTATCATTGACTATTTTTATTTAAAAAAGTTATTGTTGTCGTTTTCTATATCCGACAGTATTTTGTTGTGGGGTTCACTAATGTTTGGTTATTTCGGTGTTGTTGTACGAATCGAATATTCTCCGACAAAGTGAATATTTTTCGACAAAACGAATATTCTCTGATAAAATAAAATTTGCATAAAATATTTTTAACTTAACCTTTGTTTATTTAACCATTTACCATTTTGGAAAAAATATATATATGAAGAAAAATTTAAATTGTATTCATCAAAGTCGGGGTCTTACAACTGATAACACAAAGGCGCATTTTATACGATTTACAAAAGATAAAGATAGAGCTAAAAACACTAGGGACCCATGTAAGACCCCGAATTTTATGAAATATAAAATTTAATTTTTCTTCATATATATTTTTCTGAAACAGTAAGTGGTTAAATCGATAAAGTTAAAAGTTAAGGATGTTATATGCAAATTTTATTTTGTCAGACAATATTCGCTTTGTCGGGGAATATTCGTTTGGTCGGGGAATATTCGTGCCGTACGACGGCGCCGAAATAACAAATTATTTGTGGACCCCACAACGGAATATTTGTCGGATATAGAAAACGACAGAAGTAACCTTTTTAAATAAAAATAGTCAACGGTGTTAACTGTTAAAATACCGGTGATAAAAGAATAGTAGCATACGGTAATTTATGGTATTTTCTGTAGCACACGGTACTCTACAGTAGCACACGGTACTCTACAGTAGCACACGGTATTGCACAGTGTCTCATATTATTGGTCTGATAATTGACACCGTAACTGTTGCGCATCATTTCATCAATAATTGTCACTGCATAATATTTTATATTATCAATTCAATTATTGTTGCTACACAGTATTTTGCATTATTGATTCAATAATTGTCATTACACTGTATTTCATATCATTGAGTCAATAATTGTTGGAGCACTGTAGTTTAAAATTATGGAACCTAATAATTGTCACAGTAGCAAATACACTGTAATTTATATTATTAAATTAATAATAATCTGTAACGTGTTTATTATTGTTAAATTATTGTTATAGCATTATTTTATTTTATATGTTGGACTCACAGGAAGAATAAATTCTATAAAAAAAAAAAAAAAATAAAAAAAAAAAAAAAAATAATAATTTAATTTTACTATTTGAAATAGTAACATGTGGGACCCATGTGGGGGCCACATGAAAATTGAAATTGAGAAATGCGTGCTGGGAAGTTTGGCAGCCAGGCGGCTGCTGAGATTTTCTCAGACTGGCGTGCAGCACGCCAGTCCACCTACCCTCGCATAGTAACTTATTTCCTCCTATAAATAGCTTGTTCAGCTGAATAGAAAAATCACACCTAAAACATAAAATTTTTCTATAAGAATTTTATGAGTTTTCTCTGAGAATTGTAAGGCTATTTTGAGTGTTTGAAAGCCAAAAGGAGTGCAAGAATTTTTCAAGTAAGTCTTTTATAAAAGAGTAGTAATTTCATAAATTCCTATTTTTCACGGTATTCACAAATCTTCCCTTAGAAGACTCTTCTTTGAGAAGATTCATTTTTAAAAGCTTTCTTTGGAAGATTTATTTTAGAATATTATTTTAAAAACTATTTTAAAGTAGTTATATTATACTACAAAAATTATGTTAAATATATATAATTTTGATAATTCATATTATACGAGTTATCATACACTTTGAAATTTATATGTGGTAATTACTAATTTTATTATAAAAATATAGGTTGATCAACCTCATTTAAATCAATATCCAGTCACGTATTAAGGTAAGGAATATTATTCTTTTCACACTCTTAAATTTACTGTGGTAAGGAATATCATCTTCTTTCATATTCTAAATTACTACGGTAAGGGGTATCACTCTTTTCATCATCATAAATGGATATTATTTTCTTTCTTACTTGAAGGGATTATCATTCTTTGATTCTCGAAAATAATATCGTTTCTTTCTTGTGCCATTTATTTCCATGTATTAAATTGTGGGAATAACCTTACGGCGCGGTTTACCGCCTGTTGGTGAATAACCTTTTGTATTCATTCCTTATTAATCTTTGAGAATAACCTTACGGTGCGGATTATCGCCTATTTGGTGAATAACTCTTCTTGTTCAAATTCTATTAAATTGTGGGAATAACCTTACGGTGCGGATTACGCCTGTTTGGTGAATAACTCTTCGTGTTCAAATTCTATTAAATTGTGGGAATAACCTTACGGTGCGGATTACGCCTGTTTGGTGAATAACTATTCGTATTCAAATTGATGGGAATAACCTTACGGTGCGGATTATCGCCTGTTGGTGAATAACCCTTTTTATTTGTCTCGTGTGGAAATAATTTGTCTACACGAATTATCACATGACACTTTTATTCCATATTCGTAAGTGATATCATTTTCCTTTATACTCATAAGGGATACCATCTTTTTCATCTTCCATTATTCAAATTTACTATGGTAAGGGATATTAATTTCCTTCACCGTTTGTTAATCAAACCTGCTACGGTAAGGGATATTATTTTCTTTCATACTCCTAAATCGAAACTTATTATGGAACTATTGCTTCTATAATTCCTGAAAATATTATATGTTCCATAATAGTTGAACTTCATTATTTCAACTGAACCTTCCTATTTACGTGAACCTTTCTATTGAACTGTAACCGTTATTCTGAACTGTGGATCTTGAATATCATTTTTAAATTTCACTCCACATCATGTTGGCAATTTGGACATTATTTGAATCTGCACAAAGTAAACTTCCGATACTTATTGTTTATCCTGTTCTTCTGTTCATCATTTGTATCACTGTTATTTGTATTAATCATCAAGAATCAAACTGTTGTGAATATCTGTGGCCGGGGGCACAGATGTGATATAATTGTTGAACAGATGATAGGTTAAAGGCGATATACTAGGTTAAAGGCGATACATCTGTTCGGTGTCTTTTATGGCACGTGGTGAATGTTCTCTTTGGCCCGTAGTGCAAAGATGAACTGTTGGTTGGTATGATTATGACCAAAGGCTGAATCTGGTATAATCATGACCGTTGGTGCTTTATTGAATATCTTTGGCCCGTAGTGCAAAGATGAACTGTTGATTGGTATGATTATTACCAAAGGCTGAATCTGGTATAATCATGACCGTTGGTGTTATATTAAATGTCTTTGGCCCGTAGTGCAAATATGAACTGTTGATCTGCATGATTATGATCAGGAACTGTGAATTTTTATTATCATGACTAATGGTATTTCAGATGATAAAAGTTGATGATATTTTTACAAAAAAGAGAAGCGAGTGGACATTATAGTCTGCATTATTCTTCTAATAGATTGCTCATTCCGCTGCTATTATTGATCTGAACATTGTTTAAGAATTTAACTACAGTTTTTGATATAAACCTTGTAGTCTATTGTATTCTATCAAGAACTCAACTGTTGAAGGCTAATGATAATTTATTCGTCATTATCTTAGTCATGATATTTCTTACTGGGCTATTTGAGCTCACCCTTTCTTTTGTTCCATTGTTTTTCAACAGGAGATGAAAACATAACGGGGTCTAGCCGGGGGATGGAGTGAGAGTCCGAGGAATAGCTGTCGTAGTCTTCACGTGTTGTAAAATAGTGTGACAATAATAGTGAAGACTTAGTTGTGTATTATTATTATACACTGTATTGTTGTACGTTGTGCTTTGTTGTAATAATTTTGTTGTAGTCTTTTGACAACTCAAGTTTGGGCTGTGTAGGCCTAGATTTGGGGGCGGCACAGTTGGCATCAAAGCTTAGGGATATGGTCTTTAATGGAGATCTGGGGTTAGAATTAGGAGGGGAGAGACGAATAGAATCAGTCACTAGTGTGTCCTACCTAAATTAGATTTTATTATCTAATGAGTTGATTTGAATATAGGGACATGAAGTGATGAGTCAGTTTATTTGAACTAACATTTATTTTGTGACCACAGTTTAGTATGGCATCTGGAAATCAAGAGGTTAACTACGAAATACCCGAAGCGAATGTAGCCGAAAATCAAGAAGCCACAAACAATCCTCCTGCCAACTCAGGAAATAATATTCCTGATAACATGATGAATGATGGATTCTTTAGGAATTTCATGCAGTTCATGCAGAATCAGGCAAGAGGAAATCCAGTTAACAATAACGGTAGAAACGCTGGTAATTTGAGGATGATCACTGTCAAGCAATTTAAAGAATTGGGACCACCTGAATTCCACGGGAAGCCTGACCCACTCAAAGCGGAGGCATGGCTGAAGCAGACGACAAAAATACTTGATGTCCTACAATGCGCTGATGATCAGAAGGTGCCCTTTGCTACCTTTATGTTTCGAGGTGAGGCGGATCACTGGTGGGAAGCGGTAAAACGTATCCACCCTTCAGCACTTGAGATGTCTTGGACAGAATTCCAAGAGCTATTTAATGAAAAGTACTTCCCAGAAAGCATCCGCCATATGAAGGAAGTGGAATTCATTAAGCTGGAGCAGGGAAACATGACAGTTTCTCACTATGAAGCTAAGTTTGCTGAACTGTCTCGTTTTGCGACTCATCTAGTAGATGACGAAGCACGGATGAGTCGGATGTTCTTACGTGGTCTAAGATTCGAAATCCGTCAACAACTTAGCTCTCATAAATTTAATTTGTATTCAGATGTTGTTGATAGGGCTCAAAGGGTGGAGCAAACAGATGAAAAATTACAGCCAAGAGTCAATGATCAGAGAAATGATAACAACCACAGGAACGAGAACCATCGAGGAGGTAACCAACACTTCGGTGGTAATTCCACATCAAATAACAGAAGAGGAGAATCCAGTGGGAACAATTTCAAAAGAAAGAGATTCCATAATAATTATGGAAGGGCACCAGTACCAGCACCAGCACCGACCCCAGTTTCAAGGAGAGAAGATCGACCACCAGTGAGATGCTATAGGTGTGGTCAGGAAGGTCACATCAGCCCAAACTGTACACTGCAGTCCAAAAAGTGCTACAGTTGTGGGAAAGAGGGTCATCTTGCGCGATTTTGTCCTGCCACAAAATCAAGTCCAGCTGCAGTGATGATACCAAAAGCTAGCGCAGATAAGGGAAATCTGTAGTTCAAGGGAGAGCTTTTGTTGTGACATCCCAAATGGCACGAAACTCGAACGAGGTGATAACCGGTAAGCTATTCATAAATTCTCGTGAAGTCTACGCTTTGTTAGATACTGGTTCTACCCATTCTTTTATCTCACCTGCATGTGCTCAGCGTTTAAACTTAACTCCTGAAAATTTGGACTTTGACTTATCAGTTGAAACCCCATTAGGAGAAATGACCATTACATCTACTGTCTATAAATCTTGCCTAGTTCAAATCAACAACCTCACATTACCTGTTGACCTTATTTCTTTGGAGATGCATGAATTTGATGTGATTTTAGGAATTGATTGGTTGACTACCCATCATGCTAAAATTGATTGTTTTCATAAGATTATTAGTTTTCATATTCCTAATCAACCTGTCATGCAAATTCAAGCAACTAAACCATTGAAATCTATAACTGTTATTTCTAGCCATAAAGCCATTCGTTTATTGAAAAACGGATGTCAAGCCTTTTTAGCTCATGTCACTGATTTGAACAAAAATACGTCAAACTTGAATGATATTCCCATTGTTAATGAGTTTCCTGACGTTTTTCCGGAGGAACTTCCTGGTTTACCCCCAAACCGTGAAATTGAATTTTGTATTGATCTTGAACCTGGTACCAAGCCCATTTCCAAAACTCCATACCGAATGGCTCCCATTGAACTTCAAGAGTTAAAAGTCCAACTACAGGAATTGTTGGATACTGGGTTCATTCGTCCGAGTGCATCACCTTGGGGTGCTCCTGTTCTATTTGTGAAGAAGAAAGACGGGAGTATGAGATTGTGCATTGACTACCGAGAATTGAACCATGTCACCATCAAAAACAGGTATCCGTTACCTCGAATTGATGACATGTTTGATCAATTACAAGGTGCTCAACATTTCTCAAAGATTGATCTCCGTTCTGGATATCATCAGTTAAAGGTTAAAGCTGAGGACATTCCAAAGACTGCTTTCAGAACTCGTTATGGGCATTATGAGTTTTTAGTCATGCCTTTTGGACTAACCAATGTTCCTGCAGCTTTCATGGACATGATGAACCGAATATTCAAGGAATATTTGGATCATTTTGTGGTTGTCTTTATTGATGACATCCTCATATACTCCAAAAGTCGTGAGGATCATGAACAACACCTGAGATTGATACTCCAGAAGCTCCGTGAGAACAAATTATATGCCAAGTTGAAGAAATGTGAGTTCTGGCTTGAGGAGGTCACGTTTCTTGGGCATGTGATTTCTAGTCAAGGAATATCAGTCGATCCTGCGAAGATTGAAACGGTGCTAAATTGGGAACAACCCAAGACAGTAACCGAAGTCCGAAGTTTTCTGGGCCTAGCTGGTTATTATCAGAGATTCGTAGAAGGATTTTCTCGAATCGCCACTCCATTAACTCAGCTTACTCGGAAAAGCACAAAATTCATATGGAGCGAGGAATGCGAGAAAAGTTTCCAAGAACTCAAGAGGAGACTGGTTTCAGCTCCTGTTCTGACCATTCCATCAGGATCAGGAGAATTCGTCATATATAGCGATGCTTCAGGCAAAGGTCTAGGTTGTGTCCTTATGCAACATGGAAAGGTTATAGCCAATGCCTCTCGACAACTCAAAGATTATGAGAAAAATTACCCTACTCATGATCTAGAGTTGGCAGCAGTCGTTTTCGCGTTGAAGATCTGGAGACACTACTTGTACGGAGAGAAAGTGGATATCTATACGGATCATAAAAGTCTCAAGTATTTCTTCACCCAGAAGGAACTCAACATGCGACAACGACGTTGGCTTGAGCTGTTGAAGGATTATGATCACACAATCCAGTATCACCCGGGAAAGGCGAACGTTGTAGCTGACGCTTTGAGCAGAAGATCTTATGCGAGTACAAGTGCACTGCTGACAACACAAAAGTGTATTTTGTACGACTTGCAAAAGATGGAGATAGAGCTAAAGACACCAAGGACCCACTCGAAGATTGCTCACGTGCGAGTAGAACCAGCTTTAATGGATAAAATTAAAGCTGCTCAAGCTACCGATCCGGAACTGATGAACATGATGAAGAAAGTACAAGAAGGTGCCATCCCCGAAGCAAGAATCGACGAGACAGGAATACTTCGAGTTAACTCTCGACTCTGTGTTCCTAACGATCCTGAATTGAAGCATAAAATCATGATGGAGGCACACAACACGCCGTTTGCAATCCACCCAGGAGGTACCAAGATGTATCGCGATCTTCGACATACATTTTGGTGGAACAATATGAAAAGGGAGATTGCAGAGTTTATCTCAAGGTGCTTAACTTGTCAACGTGTCAAGGCAGAGCATCAAGTACCTAAGGGTCCATTACAACCACTTGAGGTTCCCGAATGGAAGTGGGAACACATCAATATGGATTTCGTGACGGGTCTTCCCAAAGTTTCTCAAGGCTTAGATGCAATTTGGGTGATCGTAGATAGATTGACCAAATCTGCTCATTTCTTGCCTATACGAGAAAACTTTTCACTTGAACGTCTTGCTGGTATGTACATAAATGAGATTGTGAGATTGCATGGCATGCCAGTTTCCATAGTTTCTGATCGAGATCCTAGATTCACTTCACGCTTTTGGATCAGTCTACAAAAAGCTATGGGCACTGAGCTACGATTCAGTTCTGCATACCATCCTCAAACGGACGGACAATCGGAAAGGACGATCCAAACCCTCGAAGATCTTTTGAGACTTTGTGTATTAGACTTCAAAGGAAGTTGGGATAAGTACTTGCCATTGGTGGAATTTTCTTACAACAACAGTTACCAAGCAAGTATAGGCATGGCTCCATTCGAGGCTTTGTATGGAAGGAAGTGTCGCTCTCCAATATGTTGGAATGAGGCAGGAGAAGCAAAATTGTTGGGACCCGAGTTGGTACGCTTGACGACCGAAAAGATCCAAATGATCCGACAACGAATACAGACAGCACAAGAACGACAAAAGAGTTATGCCGATCTTCATCGGAGAGATGAGAGATTCAACGTCGGAGATCATGTATTCTTACGTGTTTCTCCATGGAAAGGGGTTACGAGATTCGGAAAGAGAGGAAAACTCAACCCTCGATTTATTGGCCCATTTGAAATCCTCGATCGGGTGGGAACTGTAGCTTACAGACTAGCTTTACCACCAAGTATGTCTCGCATCCATAATGTTTTTCACATATCTATGTTACGTAAATATGTGAAGGACTCAAACCACGTCATTGAGTTAGAACCGGACGTTATAGAAGAGGATTTAACATACGAAGAGGTACCTGTTAAGATCCTTGATAAGAAGGAGCAGATTCTACGCTCAAAGGTTATACCTCAAGTTAAGGTTTTATGGAGGAACCAAGATATTGAGGAAATGACCTGGGAGCTAGAATCCGAGATGAAATCTAAATATCCTTACCTCTTCGAAATGCCAGGTACGTCAATTTCGGGGACGAAATTTCATAAGGAGGGGAGGTTGTAAGACCCCGAATTTTATGAAATATAAAATTTAATTTTTCTTCATATATATTTTTCTGAAACAGTAAGTGGTTAAATCGATAAAGTTAAAAGTTAAGGATGTTATATGCAAATTTTATTTTGTCAGACAATATTCGCTTTGTCGGGGAATATTCGTTTGGTCGGGGAATATTCGTGCCGTACGACGGCGCCGAAATAACAAATTATTTGTGGACCCCACAACGGAATATTTGTCGGATATAGAAAACGACAGAAGTAACCTTTTTAAATAAAAATAGTCAACGGTGTTAACTGTTAAAATACCGGTGATAAAAGAATAGTAGCATACGGTAATTTATGGTATTTTCTGTAGCACACGGTACTCTACAGTAGCACACGGTACTCTACAGTAGCACACGGTATTGCACAGTGTCTCATATTATTGGTCTGATAATTGACACCGTAACTGTTGCGCATCATTTCATCAATAATTGTCACTGCATAATATTTTATATTATCAATTCAATTATTGTTGCTACACAGTATTTTGCATTATTGATTCAATAATTGTCATTACACTGTATTTCATATCATTGAGTCAATAATTGTTGGAGCACTGTAGTTTAAAATTATGGAACCTAATAATTGTCACAGTAGCAAATACACTGTAATTTATATTATTAAATTAATAATAATCTGTAACGTGTTTATTATTGTTAAATTATTGTTATAGCATTATTTTATTTTATATGTTGGACTCACATGAAGAATAAATAAATAAATAAATTCTATAAAAAAAAAAAAAAAAAATAAAAATAAAAATAATTTAATTTTACTATTTGAAATAGTAACATGTGGGACCCATGTGGGGGCCACATGAAAATTGAAATTGAGAAATGCGTGCTGGGAAGTTTGGCAGCCAGGCGGCTGCTGAGATTTTCTCAGACTGGCGTGCAGCACGCCAGTCCACCTACCCTCGCATAGTAACTTATTTCCTCCTATAAATAGCTTGTTCAGCTGAATAGAAAAATCACACCTAAAACATAAAAAATTTCTATAAGAATTTTATGAGTTTTCTCTGAGAATTGTAAGGCTATTTTGAGTGTTTGAAAGCCAAAAGGAGTGCAAGAATTTTTCAAGTAAGTCTTTTATAAAAGAGTAGTAATTTCATAAATTCCTATTTTTCACGGTATTCACAAATCTTCCCTTAGAAGACTCTTCTTTGAGAAGATTCATTTTTAAAAGCTTTCTTTGGAAGATTTATTTTAGAATATTATTTTAAAAACTATTTTAAAGTAGTTATATTATACTACAAAAATTATGTTAAATATATATAATTTTGATAATTCATATTATACGAGTTATCATACACTTTGAAATTTATATGTGGTAATTACTAATTTTATTATAAAAATATAGGTTGATCAACCTCATTTAAATCAATATCCAGTCACGTATTAAGGTAAGGAATATTATTCTTTTCACACTCTTAAATTTACTGTGGTAAGGAATATCATCTTCTTTCATATTCTAAATTACTACGGTAAGGGGTATCACTCTTTTCATCATCATAAATGGATATTATTTTCTTTCTTACTTGAAGGGATTATCATTCTTTGATTCTCGAAAATAATATCGTTTCTTTCTTGTGCCATTTATTTCCATGTATTAAATTGTGGGAATAACCTTACGGCGCGGTTTACCGCCTGTTGGTGAATAACCTTTTGTATTCATTCCTTATTAATCTTTGAGAATAACCTTACGGTGCGGATTATCGCCTATTTGGTGAATAACTCTTCGTGTTCAAATTCTATTAAATTGTGGGAATAACCTTACGGTGCGGATTACGCCTGTTTGGTGAATAACTCTTCGTGTTCAAATTCTATTAAATTGTGGGAATAACCTTACGGTGCGGATTACGCCTGTTTGGTGAATAACTATTCGTATTCAAATTGATGGGAATAACCTTACGGTGCGGATTATCGCCTGTTGGTGAATAACCCTTTTTATTTGTCTCGTGTGGAAATAATTTGTCTACACGAATTATCACATGACACTTTTATTCCATATTCGTAAGTGATATCATTTTCCTTTATACTCATAAGGGATACCATCTTTTTCATCTTCCATTATTCAAATTTACTATGGTAAGGGATATTAATTTCCTTCACCGTTTGTTAATCAAACCTGCTACGGTAAGGGATATTATTTTCTTTCATACTCCTAAATCGAAACTTATTATGGAACTATTGCTTCTATAATTCCTGAAAATATTATATGTTCCATAATAGTTGAACTTCATTATTTCAACTGAACCTTCCTATTTACGTGAACCTTTCTATTGAACTGTAACCGTTATTCTGAACTGTGGATCTTGAATATCATTTTTAAATTTCACTCCACATCATGTTGGCAATTTGGACATTATTTGAATCTGCACAAAGTAAACTTCCGATACTTATTGTTTATCCTGTTCTTCTGTTCATCATTTGTATCACTGTTATTTGTATTAATCATCAAGAATCAAACTGTTGTGAATATCTGTGGCCGGGGGCACAGATGTGATATAATTGTTGAACAGATGATAGGTTAAAGGCGATATACTAGGTTAAAGGCGATACATCTGTTCGGTGTCTTTTATGGCACGTGGTGAATGTTCTCTTTGGCCCGTAGTGCAAAGATGAACTGTTGGTTGGTATGATTATGACCAAAGGCTGAATCTGGTATAATCATGACCGTTGGTGCTTTATTGAATATCTTTGGCCCGTAGTGCAAAGATGAACTGTTGATTGGTATGATTATTACCAAAGGCTGAATCTGGTATAATCATGACCGTTGGTGTTATATTAAATGTCTTTGGCCCGTAGTGCAAATATGAACTGTTGATCTGCATGATTATGATCAGGAACTGTGAATTTTTATTATCATGACTAATGGTATTTCAGATGATAAAAGTTGATGATATTTTTACAAAAAAGAGAAGCGAGTGGACATTATAGTCTGCATTATTCTTCTAATAGATTGCTCATTCCGCTGCTATTATTGATCTGAACATTGTTTAAGAATTTAACTACAGTTTTTGATATAAACCTTGTAGTCTATTGTATTCTATCAAGAACTCAACTGTTGAAGGCTAATGATAATTTATTCGTCATTATCTTAGTCATGATATTTCTTACTGGGCTATTTGAGCTCACCCTTTCTTTTGTTCCATTGTTTTTCAACAGGAGATGAAAACATAACGGGGTCTAGCCGGGGGATGGAGTGAGAGTCCGAGGAATAGCTGTCGTAGTCTTCACGTGTTGTAAAATAGTGTGACAATAATAGTGAAGACTTAGTTGTGTATTATTATTATACACTGTATTGTTGTACGTTGTGCTTTGTTGTAATAATTTTGTTGTAGTCTTTTGACAACTCAAGTTTGGGCTGTGTAGGCCTAGATTTGGGGGCGTCACAACCCACATGAAGATGATATGTGTACGAGTAGAAACGGCTTTAATCGATAATATTAAAACTGCTCAAACTATTGATCTATAACTGGTGAGCATGATGAAACAAGTATAAGAATGTACTATTCCGAAAGCAAGAATCGACGAGAAAGTGATACTTCAAGTCAACTCTAGACTCTGTATTTCTAACGACCCTGAATTAAAGTATAAAATCATGATGGAGGCACACAACACACCATTTGCAATCCACCCTGGTAGTACCAAATGTATCATGACCTTCAACGTATATTTTGGTGGAACAATATGAAGAGGGAGATCACCAAATTTATCTCGAGGTGTTGACTTGTTAACGTGTCAAGGTGGAGCATTAAGTACCTATGAGTCTATTGCAACCACTTGAGGTTCCCGAATGGAAGTGGGAACACATCAATATAGATTTCGTGATAGATTTTCCAAAGTTTCTCAAGGTTTAGATGCAATTTGTGTCATCACATATAGATTAACCAAATTCGCTCATTTCTTGCCTATACGAGAAAATTATTCATTTTCAGGAGCTAAAGAAGAGACTTAGTGAAGCACCTGTATTGACTTTACCGGACGATACGGGAGGTTTTACGGTCTACAGTGATGCATCGCACAAGGGACTTGGTTGTGTGCTTATGCAAAACGGCAAGGTCGTTGCGTATGCGTCCAGACAGTTGAAGGATTACGAGAAGGGATACCCTACCCACGACTTGGAGCTGGCTGCGGTAGTGTTTGCCCTTAAAATCTGGAGAAATTATTTATTTGGAGAGAAATGTGAGATATTCACGGACCACAAGAGTTTGAAGTATATCTTCACACAGAAGGAGTTAAATATGAGGCAACGGAGATGGTTAGAATTGATTAAAGACTATGATTGTGAAATTCTATATCATCCCGGCAAGGCCAACGTAGTAGCAGATGCTCTAAGTAGAAAGAGCAGGGAGAAATTGTTCATGTTGACGGATCAGGAACAATTGGTTCAAGAAATGGCTCGAATGGAGTTGGAGGTAAGAAATCCAAATGAGTCAATGGAAGTAGAAGCAAGCCCAACCTTACTAGATAGGGTGAAAGAGGCTCAAGACAAAGATGAAGAGTGTGTCAGAATAAGGATGAGAATGACCGAAGGGGAAGAGGTCAAATTCAAGGAAGATAGCATGGGATTGCTAAGGTTTGAAAATCGGGTTTGGGTGCCGCTAGTGCCCGAACTACGAGAAGAAATTTTGCAAGAGGCCCACAGTACGAGATACTCGATACATCCGGGGAGTACGAAGATGTATCAAGATCTGCGTCAGCATTTTTGGTGGCCGAATTTAAAAAGGGAAGTCGCAGAATGTGTCAGCCGATGCCTAACTTGTCAAAGAGTAAAGGCCGAACATCAGAGACCAAGTGGATTATTACAGCCGTTAGAGATTCCTGAGTGGAAATGGGAGCATATCACAATGGATTTTGTGGTAGGACTTCCAGCAACACAGAAGGGATTCGACGCAATTTGGGTGATTGTGGATCGACTAACAAAGTCAGCTCACTTTTTACCAATCAAGATTAAGTTCAGTTTGGATCAGTTGGCCAAACTGTACATCAAGGAGATAGTTTCGAGACATGGGGTGCCGGTATCGATTGTGTCAGACAGAGATCCGCGCTCCACGTCAAAATTTTGGAGAAGTCTTCAGGAGAGATTGGGGACACAGTTGAGAATGAGTACAGCATATCATCCGCAGACCGATGGGCAAAGTGAAAGAACAATACAGACATTGGAAGACATGCTCAGGGCCTGCGTGATGGATTTCAAGGGCAGTTGGGACAACCATCTGCCACTAGTTGAGTTTGCATACAACAACAGTTATCATGCAAACATAGGCATGCCGCCTTACGAAGCATTGTACGGAAGGAAGTGCAGAACACCTCTATGTTGGGACGAGGTAGGAGAACGCCGATTGTTGGGGCCGGAATTGGTTCAACAAACGGTAGAGATTATCAAGGTAATAAGAGCTCGGCTAGTAGCAGCTCAGGACCGTCAGAAGAAATACGCCGATTTACATCGACAGAAGCGAGACTTCGAAGTTGGAAGTTTTGTGTTCATGAAGGTATCTCCCTGGAAGGGGAAGATCCGATTTGAAAAGAAAGGGAAGTTGAGTCCGAGGTTCATAGGACCGTTCGAGATATTAAAGAGAGTGGGCGAAGTGGCGTACGAGGTAGCTTTACCTCCTGAACTTGAGCATATTCACAATGTGTTTCATGTGTCAGTGCTGTGACCATACAAGCCAGACCACAAACATGTCATATCCTATGAGCCAATACAAGTCGAGAAAGACTTATCATACGAGGAAATTCCTGTCCAGATACTAGATAGGAAAGAGCAGAAATTACGGAATAAGGTTATATATTCTGTCAAAGTCCTTTGGAGGAACCACAACGCTGAGGAAGCTACGTGGGAGCTTGAAGAAAAGATGAGGGCTAACTATCCGAATCTTTTTTAGTAGTTTAAATTTGTAATTCCGGGGACGGAATTCTTATAAGGGGGGGGTATGTAATGACCACGAATTTTATTAGTCATTGTAAATATACTTAATAAATATTTAGCAATGAATTTAAATTTTTCTCATTAATTAATTGTGCATTAGATAATTAAATAAATGTACTTATGTGCTTGTATGTTTATTTTAAGGATTAAAGCAAAGTGTATAATTAATTTAAGCAAATCTAATTGGATTATATTTTAAATCCAAATAAGTTGATAAACTAAGTTAAAGATATTAACCTAGTAGCCCATGTAATTAATTTGATTACTAGCCCATGTAATTAATTAAACAAGCCCAATGCTTGATTTAATTAAATGTAACCTAGACTATTTAATATAAGCCCAATGTGTTATTCAAATTGAGCCCAAACAATTTAATTGAATGAGCCCAATAGAAGTTATTCCCAAGCCCAATGTAAAGTCCAATACAAGTCAAAACTTTGGTCAATATATATATATAGATGTATATATGCACATTTTAGCATTAAAAATAAAGGAAAAATGGCTTGGAAAAACCATTTTGCTGAGATTTTTGAGGGACCCACTTGGATGGCTTGATTTGCAATGTTGCTTCTAAATCACTCCTTGTCATAGTTGGTGAACAACCCTAGTCATTCCATGTGTCTATCAACTAGTCAATCAATGCAATAGTAATTATAATTAAGCACTAATCTCACCAACATGGGTGAATTAGCAAGCTAATGAGGAGTTAGTTGGTGGCTATATATATGATACTCCACACTTGAGCCAAGCTTGTTGGTTCATTTGCTAGAGCATAATAGAGAGAAAGTGAGAGCATTTTCTAGAGAAAAGGAAGATACACTAGGGTTTTGTGTGAGGAAAAGCTAGAGGAAGACCTTGGTGGATGTCCAATAGCTACACAACATACTTCGGTAGAAGGAGAAGAAGAGCAATCAAAACCCAAAGGTTTAAAAGTGCTCTAAACATCTTCTTCTTTCATTTTTGTAGTCTAGATAGCTTTTGATCGGTTAAAATCTATTTTTAACCTATCAAAACTCGTTTTGATGGTCTAGATGTATTTAACTATGTAATATATGTATATTCATAGATGTATGTGTTTATAACATGTTTTGGTATGTTAGAAATACATAAAAATGGTAGAAAAGTTCATAACACAATTTTACCGGTAAACCCTAACTATGCATGGTAGGTTTATGGTTGTATTTTGAAATGTACAAATCGGAAAGTGGATTTTTATGGCTAGAAAGCTAGATATATGAGTTTTAAAGATAAAACCTTTTTGAACTTTTCAAAAATAATGAATAACAAAGAAGTTATAGCTTTTACCGCAAAGGATGTTGATTTTAAAACCCTAAGTCGCATTGTGAGCCATTTTGAGTCTAGTTAAGTTTGGAATTTGGATTTGTGATATAAAGAGAAGTTGTAGAGGGGGAAATTCTGATGAGAATGGACTCAAGAATCACCCCAAAATGTTTTAAAATGAAGAAGTTATGGCTGTCGGAGCGTTGGAGGGTCGAGCAGTCAAACAGTTGACTTCCGGACAGACTGGCCGAGCGCACCTGCGCTCGGGACGGGCGCACCTGCGCCCGAGTGCACTGCCAATCAGCTTTTGGGCAGTCCGGGTCGGGTCGGGTCGAGTTTTCTTTGAAAAATTAAGTTGAAATAAGTGTAAAATGAATATATTTGAGTACTAAACAAATTCATATGGAGTCTATTTGTAAATCAATGCTACCTAAATGTTTAAATTAAATACTAAGGTTAACCCAATTTAAAAGTTAACTTTTGGTATTATTTAAAGAGTATTAAAATATTACTACATGGTTAATAATATTAATAAGTAATTAAATATTATGAAATGATTGATAATATTAGTAAGAGATTAAAATATTATTAAATGAGTAATAACATTAATAAGTCAATAAAATATTATTAAATAAATAATAATATTAGTAAATGAATAAAATATTATTAAATGATTAATAATATTAGATAATAAATAAAATATTATTAAATGATTAATAATATTAGATAATGATTAAAATATTATTAGATGATTAATAATATTAATAGGATAATAAAATATTATTAAATGATTAATAATATTAGATATTAAATAAAATATTATTAAATAATTAATAACATTAGATAATGTTTAAAATATTATTAAATAATTAATAATATTATAAGGACAATAAAATGTTATTAATGGATTAATAATGTTAAGTGATTGATAGAATATTATTAAAAGATTAATAATATTAGAAGACTAATAATGTATTATTAAATGATTAATAATACTACAAGACTAATAAAATATTATTAAATTGTTAATAATATTATATAAGTGTATGAACTATATTAAATAATTAATATAGGTTCTTTGTGTTTGAAATATTATCAAGTAATTAATGATAATGTTTCCTATGTGTTTATATACCCATAATTATATAATTATGTGGTTTGTAAGAGTTATAAAGGTCATTATACTAATGTGTATATGATACTAATTTAAGATCAAACTGATTTAATTGTTAGGTCCGTTCAAGGATTATTAAATTAAGTTGGTTAACCGTAGACGACGCACGAGGCAAGTTTTCTATATCTTAACTTGTATTTATTGTTGCAGTTATTCTTCAACCGTATTTACATTGAGCAATTCAATTATTGTTGAGCAAGTATCTACACTCGTAGTTACTTGACAGACCTTTGAGTGAATTAATTATCAAAAATTACTTCACATCGTTATTGATTATTGTATTCGCACATAGTGTTTTTGCAAACTGTTTAAGAACGTCTAAGCTAATTGTTTCGGCTAGACAAATGCATGTTAAATTCATTTAGTTGAATATTATAAAAGCTTATCCAAACCATTGGCTGGTGCGGATTCTTACAGTAAGACTGAGAAAGAACAACCCTAGTTAAAGGGGGATTTTTATTTGTCGGGAAACCGAAAGCGCGCAAAAAATCTAAATGTGATGCATATACATAGGACATGAGATGACTGATCCCCTCAAGTGTCCCGTTATTTTAACAAGGAGTCAGACATTGTATGTCTGTTCTACCTTAGTAGCAGTTCATTGTCATTAAAGACCACTCAGCAGTAAAGAGTCAATTCCTTCTTTTATTGAACATTGATTCTTGTTATCTTTCACAATTGCTATTATTGAAACCTTGAAGTTATTTCCCTTCATCATGATATATCGTATGATTGTTGTTTATAAACTTGCTGAGCCATTTAGTTGCTCATTCTTGCTATATCATGACTATATTTCAGTCATTCCCGAAAGCTCTAAATCGGACAAAGGCAAGGGGAAAGCGAATGTTTAGTTTTAGTAATTGCATGCTAGTTTATATTACTGTTATGTAATTACTGTTGTAAATCTTTTGTATTTCCCTTAAGATATGTAATGTTAAGATTAAGGTAATAGACCTTGGGAAGTGTAGCCTTTTGATTAAGGAACCTTTTGTATTATTCCGCGAAGTTTGAATACAATATATTTATTTCATTGTTGTTATGTATTGTACAGTGAGAACCAAACCCGAGGTTAAAGAGCCCGGATTTGGGGTCGTCACAGTTTCAATGTTGGAGATCATGTATTCTTACGTGTTTTTTCTATGGAAAGGAGTTACGATATTTGGAAATAGAGGAAAGCTCAACCCTTGATTTATTGGCTTATTTGAAATCTTCGACCGAGTAGGAATTGTGGCTTACAAACTAACTCTACCACAAAATATGTCTCACTTTTATAACGTTTTTCATATATCTATGTTACGTAAATATGTTACAGATCTAAATCACATCATTGAGTTGGAATCAAACGTTATAACAGATGACTTAACGTACGATGAGGTACCTGTCAATATCTTAGATAAGAAGGAACAGATCATACGCTCAAAGGTTATACATTAAGTCAAGGTTTTATGGAGGAACCAAGTTACTGAAGAATTGACATGGGAACTATAATCTGAAATGGAATCTAAGTATCATTATCTCTTCGAAATTTCATAAGGAGGGAAAAATATAAGACCCCAACTTTTATTGAATGAATTTTAATTTTTTTTCATATATTATTCTGAAATAGTAAGGTGTTATATCGATAAAAGTTAGGAGTTAAGGGTGTTATGTGCAAATTATATTATGTCGGGGAATATTAAATTTGTTGGGAAATATTCGATTTGTCGAGAATATTCGTTTTGTTGAAAAATATTTGATCCGTACGACGACGCCGAAATAAGCAATCATTGGTGGACCCTACAGTAAAATATTATCGGATATAAAAAATGACAGCATTAATCTTTTTAAATAAAAATGGTCAATGATACTATCAATTTTAACTGTTAAAATACCGGGTGATAAAATAATAGTAGCATACGATATTTTTCTGGTATTTTACAGCACACGGTATTACACTGTAACACATGGTGTTACACAAATTCACACAATATTGTACAGTGTCTCATATTATTAATCTGATAAAATAGCTATTGCAATGTATTCATCAATAATTGTTGTTACACAGTATTTAACATTATTAAATCAATAATTATCATAATAGTAAATACACCTCATCGAACAAATAATTGTCATTACACTGTATTTTATATTATTGAGTCAATAATTGCTATTGCATTGTATTTTAAATTATTAAACCAATCATTGTTACAGTAGCTCGTGCACTATATTAATCTAATAATTATCACAATAACGTGCTCTTATATTATTTTTGAATTATTGTTATCACTATTGTAACATTACTTTAATTATTGTATTCCTTTTTAAATTGATATTTGGATATAATATGATAAATGAAATATTTATGTTTCGGTAGATAAAGAAATATGGAGGTAGGTATATTAATATAAGAAATAAAGAAAAAGCATGTGGGGGAGGTCGTCTATTATTGTTTGAGAATCACGAAGGAAAGAAAATAAATGATTTGATAAAAGAACTTTGAAATATTGAAGTGATCTATATAACCTAAAAATAACAGAAATCCTAAATCCCTTCCCCCACACTTAAAAAATTTATATTGTCCCCAATGTAAAATAAAATGCAAAGAAACATACATAAATAACTAAAAATATAAATGCAAAAATTAAAAAGAAAGAAAATTATACTCCTCTTGGGTTGCCTCCCAAGCAGCGCCTTTGTTTATCGTCATTGGCTTGACAGTAGGCCAAAGTACTACGTCACTCCTGCTTCATGAATTTTGAGTACCCCATCCATCACATTATTTTTCATAGGTAGATTCAGTCTCCCTTGCACGTGACATGAACGTTTTACGAATAGATATTTCATATGATAGTACTAGAGTCTTTATATTCGGAATGGGATCCTGCAAAACAAAAGATGAAAATTTGTTATGAGTAACAGGCAATGGAATGGAAATAATTGCATTATTATCAAAAATCATTGGTAAAGAATTTAATAGAGCTTTATCCTCCTTCAAATATTGTTTCAGCTCAATTGCTTCTTCTTCTTTTAACTCCAAATTGTTGGTAATTGCAATCTCTAACTTTTTGTTGTTTATTTCCTCAACAACTTTCGCCACCTGAGGCATGTCATCATAAAAAATAACATCATTGTCTATATTAACACTGTCTGTTTCATTGATGTTGTTTGCTTTGTCTTGCGTCGGTGATGGAGGTACTATCCTTTCTGGATCTTCTATATCGTTACCACTTCTTAACACTTGTGCACATGTATTCTCCATTGGATTATTCACCGTTTGAGAAGGTACTTGCTCAGACTTTTGCTCTTCCAATTGATCGGTTGTGATTTGTCCCAATGGAGTACCCAAACGCTGAATAATTGTATTATTTTCCTGAATACTGGCCTTCATGTCTTGTTGAAATTGTAAAGTGTTAGCTTCAATTAATTTAAGCATATCTTCTAAAAACATATCAGAAGTATTTGTTTGACTCTGTTGTTGTTGGGGATATGGGTGCATGTATTGGATCCAAAGTTCTTTTATCTAGAAGGGGGGTTGAATAGATCACTTCAATATTTCAAAGTTCTTTTATCAAATCATTTATTTTGTAACTTGCAGCGGAATAGTTAATTTGATAAAACCCCTTCTTGATTTGAGAAAATAATAAGTCAGTTCTGTTTTGAGCTATGCCACTAAAATAATGTTGTACACAGTTAAGACAGTTAGTGCAGTTATAATATAACGTAGTAATAGAACATGAAAAAGGACACAGGGATTTTTAAGTGGTTTGGAGCATAAGGATCTCATACTCCACACTTCTGCACTTCTGACAGGGAATTCACTAAGGATATTCTTGCTCAATACAATCAGATCACTAAGATCTGTTACACCTGAACAACTAAAGTTCCTTTGAGTCACTAAGTCTTGGAACACCTAGACACTAAGTCCGTCCCACACAGGGTCAAATTCACTCAGAATCAGGCGAGTCACTAAGTCTCGTCTTTTTGATGTTGTTGATGAAAATGGTTGTTGAGGTACTGCTAAATTGGTATTAAGTTCTTCTTCATTGTTGAACTTAGCAGCTGAACAATTCTTTCTTGAGGTTAATCTCTTAAGCCTTCTGATAAGACGTCATTTCTTTTGCTCTAATTGGTGGAATTTGCCCTTAATTAATACTCCAAAGTGTATACCAACTTTGGGTTGATGATAAGTATATTTGGTAGATTATGAAATTTAAATAGGCACACTTAGAAGGGGGGGTTGAATAAGTGTGGAGTAAAAACTATATCCAATTTTTGTGTTAACCAAAACATAAGGTAAATCAGTCTGCTGAATAACTGATTTCAAGTTACTGGTTTGGAAACTGATTTGCACTGAAAATAGAGTTTGAAAGATATGATTATTTTTACTTGAAACCAAATGTGATGAAGTACACTAGCAGAGTATATAATTGCAAAAAATAACCATTCACATGAACACAATGATTTTTACGTGGTTCGGCCCTTATCCTCTATTCTAATGGCCTACTCCACGTCCAATATTAACTTGATATTGCAGACTTCTTTTTATTATATAATATTGCCTTACAAAAACACCTTTTTACAATAACAGTTCCAAACTTTGAGGACATTTCCTCCCAAGCACCTATGCTCCCTTGTGCACACCTATGCACTTACTTGGGTACTTTTACTCACCAAGCTATTAACCTATCTTGGAACTTTATTGTGAAAACCCTTTCAACAGAAAATAGATTAGTACAATTTAGAAACTGATTACACAAAATACTATGATCAAGGCATGAAATATATAACAACACAAAGCTCAAATCTAAATGTAATGATCAAGAGATAGGATATCACCAAGTTACTCTTAGATGACTCACGGCTGGAAGAGAAAACAGAATGCTTGATTATTCTTCAGCAGTGAAACAGTTTATTACGTGAGAGAACTAGAACTTTCTGTGCTGAGTATCTTAGCCTTTTTAGAACTCAAGGTATTGATAATATTTTTTGTGTCCCTATATGGTTTGGCTGGGCATGATATATAAACACAGAAAACTAGCCGTTAGGTCCAAAAGTTTCCCATTCTTTTTGGATTTGAGTGACTATTCAAAAAGATATTTCCAGTAAAGGGGATCACGCTCAGATTTGACTTTAACCCATCAATTAAGAAAACTTATAATATATATTCTATGAAGCCAAATCTCGGAAGGAACAACTTTTAACACCTCAGCATGCCGTAATCCCAGGGAGATTTCTATACCATAAATACATGCAATATTCTAGCAGTCACGGTCAACAAATATAAAGCCACCAATTCAGCCCATTCAATATGACTGTTAACATAAATAACCCCAGGTTTGTTGAACTGATATTTTATTTATGGAATCCTTTAATAGTATCAATCAATCAAACATTAATGACTTTGATTTCTCCCAGCACGAAAAGGTTAATCAGTTACATCACAGATTTATGGAAACCCTTAATTGCATAACTCAATCAAGTATTAACTAATTTCTCCAAACAAGGAAAGAACAATTTGTTGCACAATTTTTCAAAACAGATTCTAATTAATCTTATTTTATGGAATGTCCAAATCTGCCACTTAAAGCACTATAACACATATTTCGATTTTAAAATGGTATAAATATGAAATGCAACCTAATAAGCTTTGAATTGAGATATAAGTCATGGCCAAGATCTTACATGAAAACCTAAGATCAGAGAGACAACTTTCACAAAACTTTCCATTTGTAGCTTTAAACCAGTTTCAAAAACAATTTGCTGAATAACATTATTTTCAAGTTTCTGCACAACTCAAAACACAAGTTTTAGTAACATAATAAGGTTATCATCAAAACCAAGGATCGGAATATGACCAAGTCAACAGATTAAATTTTTTTCTCATCTTTTTTTTTTATTGACACTACATTTTTAAAGATTTAATCCATACTCTCTATCTTTTTCTTACTCCTCTTCTCTCTTTCTCTTTTTTATTCAAAAGAGAGTTTATATTTATAGAGAGATGTCTGTTAAAGTGTTTGTTGAAAAGTAGTCGTTACTTTGATCTTTGTGTAAATTTTTTGAAGATCTTTAATATTTATACTTGATGGTAAATGTCAGTCTATTTTCAGCTCTGTCTTCATTTATATTATGCCAAAAATGGCAATAATGTTAATAACATCATGCTGTATACTTTCTCTGATAAGCCTCCAACAATCGACTGAAACTTCAAAATCAAACTATCCAGTATACATTGTTACACTCTGATTCACATAATTTAACTTTGACAGAGAAAGATTTCATTTGGCTTTCCTATCTGAAACATGTTAACTTTTAGTATTCTGTCAGCTTTCGGTCTATAAAAATGAATTGATGATGTAATGCGATCAGAGCTACTATACGATCTTATTTTGCAACACGATATTCCTAATGCTATGCAATTTTGACATGTCGCACGATCTGATCTTATAGTACGATCTTCCTGATGTTATGCAAATATGATTTACACTATGATCTGATCTTATAATACGATCTTCCTAATACTATGTGAATTTAACTTGCACTATGATTTGATCTTGTAATACGATTTTCCTGATACTATACGAATTTGTCTTGTACAACGATCTGATCTTATAATATAATTTTTCTGATATTATACGAACTTGCCTTATACTATTAACTGATCTTGCAATACAATTAACTTTTATTTTATGATCTGGCACTTCCAGTATGATTCAGTTCCTAGAGCGATTCTGATCTAGTACTATGGTTCAGAGCTTGACCAGTGATCGTTTTTTCATTTTCATTCCTTTAGTCATTTCTTAGACAATGTTTCTTCATTATTCCATTATAAGATCCATCCCTTTTTGCTGATCATACAGTCTGTTGATTCTTCCAGCATCACGATCCTTCGATTCTATAATTGGCTAATTTTATACTACGATCTTAGAGCAACTATATGATATTCTTCTGTAGACTTACGATTTGCTCTGAAGTCTTTATGATCTAAGATCTTTACCATCTTTTCTTTGACTTGTTCTAATTGCATTATATTTTTCTTCAGTTCTGTGATCCGTATTCTCCTTTCTTTATGATCATCCATATTATCTTTAGTTCTTCGACACTTTTATCCAGCAGTTTATACAATCCTCTTGCTCTACAATCTTTATGTCTTCAGGAGTTCTTTGATCAAGGTTTCAACTTTACGATCTACTAGATGAACCTTGTTCACTACCTGATAACTAAAACTTTTCTTCATATGATTAACTCCCATTTATTTAGATATTTCCATTTTCTGCTTAATTTATTCTCCCTCACTTGAGCACTTGGTACTTGAATGATTATGATCTCTATTGTATCTTTATTGTAGTAGAGATCATTTATTCTTCTGGTAAGCTAGCTATAGTTGATTCATATTATACTCATTGTCCATAGCCAGTTTTCCTCAGGATACTTCTTATTGAAGACTCTTCTTATATTATCAACCCAATCATATGTCGTAGTAAGTCTATATCTCAATGTAATTTGCTTTATAAATTCTGATATACAAAGTAATGAGGCGTTTGTTCTGTGTCTTGAAGTAACTCTACGAAAATTGTAACACAACGATCTAATGATATTTAGTTCAGCTTCATTCTTCGATCTAGAATACATTAGTCCTTTCAGCATCTGTGAACTTTCATCTTTACTTCTTGAGAGCCTTTTGATCTATGTTGCGTTGTAGTTAGTCTTCTTGATAGAACTCTACGAACTTTTCTGTTGCATTTATCTTATGGGATGACTTTTGCATTTTTATGGTTCTTTCTCCTTGATATATTCTTCTGTTCAATAATCTTCTTCTGTTTGGTTTGCTCATTTTTATTCTTAGTTGATAAGTTTTATATATTCTTCTTGTTGATTTAGAAGTTTGAGGTTTTGTTAATCTTGCCATACTTTTCAACAGTTATCATAAGATTCTGACTGACTTGGTTCCATGATTCGGTCTTCCTTCAATACGATCTGTTGTTGCTATACAATTTCCTAAAGCTCTATACAACAGTTTTCTCAATAGATCAACCTAACAAGCTTGATCTTCTACTAAGCTAAGTCATTGTACATTGATTACATTATTAATGACTGTACAAAAGTTACACTTTACAAGTATACATTATTGTTCGTATAAGTTCTAAGTCCTTGTACAATACGATCTTTTTATAAGAACATGACTATACGATTTCGGTTACTATACTATAAAAACATGTTTCTCACTCTTTTAACTTTAAACTATACGAACATGTTTATCACTATTTTAACTTTACGATCTTCTTCTGCTATACGAATTAGAATTTCAATACGATTTTGATTTTGTAATGTGATCCACCTGTTGTTACACGAACTGGGCCATTATACGATCGTCATTATTATTCATATAACATCCTCCTCCTATTTCATTATACAATTATCATCAAATCATTACCATTTAACTAACATGATTTATTCAGTTGTATCCTTAGTGGCCTTGACAAATCTTCCTTGTTCTGTATTTTTCTACTTATTCTTCTTTACTTGATGATCTTTCATCTGCACTTCTCATGATGATTCAATGATTTGAGACTTTATTGATCTTGTTATGCGATCAGTTCTTGTAATACGAATTAAGTGTTTCAATACGATCTTGTCTTCTTAATCCTTCTATACGACCTTGTCTTCACACTACGAACTGAATTCTTCTATACGATATTGTCTTCACAATACAAATTGAATTTGCAATACGATTTTACTTGCGAAACGAATTAGTTTACAATACGATCTGACCTTTCAATATAATTCAGCTTCTACTGTACGATATGTTCTTATCAGTCTTCCTCATTATTTACTTTACGATCTTTGTTTTTGCCTTGCGAACTCTGCATTTGTTCTACGATCTTTGAGCATACTCTGCGATCACTCTGTCGATCTCCTTTTTTATATTCTTCTTTCTTGTCTGAGCTATTTATGTCTTCGACCTATTATATTATATTTTTTTATATGACTTTGTATCTAGATTCAACCAAACATTTTTGATTTCTAGTGTCTTTTTATATTTCATCATTCTTTTAAGGACAATACAAAGTTTATCTTTTGGATCAACCTAACAAATTTCATCCTCTAATCCTAGTCTAACTTTTATCAGATCAACCTAACATTCTTGATTTCTAAGTCCTTTTATAATAATTATTTTTTTTAAAGACTATACAATATTGTAACAAATGTTTATAACTTCACATTTGTCTGATTTCTCTTTTTCTTTCTTTTATTTTGAACACAATTAGTAAACAACCTTCAATATAACATTAAAGATTATATAACACACATCTTCTTTTAAAAAAGACTAACTCTACGAAAACACAATATCACAGAATATTTCACATAAATAGTTATCAGATATTGTTTTGTAATCATTAAATCCAAATAGACGTTTACATAAATTTGTCTAACACAATATATGTTTCAAATGCACATCCACAAATGACTAAAATGGGAGCCCAACGAAGAATTGAAATTTATGTTGTTTTGATTCTCTATCTATTATTAGATATCTTAAACATTTAACAGATGTTTTTACTACACGTTATACAGATTGCTACTTTGATAAATTTGTATTTCCACCTTTAGGAGGAGAGAGATTTTTAAACAAGAAATCATCTGAAATATCACGGAATGCGTCAGAATTAAATTCACTTGATCCTCGCATGAGAAAATATGAAATTAAAGTTCAAAGAATTATTTATTTATAAAATATTATAAATTAAATGTCAGATACATTTAATGATATTAAAAAAATGGTAAAGTCAAATACATCTACAGTGAATACTCCAATGAAGATAAAATTACCATTCTGAAAATCAACTTATGAAGAATCGCCAAATAAGTTAAAAGAAAAATCTAAACCACGCCAGAAGCATGGGTAACCTTGGGGTTTAAAGGTTTGTTGCACGTGCTAAGTGTAACCGTGTTTCCTATGAAAATGGGTAGTTAGTTAATTTTTTATTTTTTTTTATTTAGGTTGTGTCACTTGAGCGATGAGTTAATTGGATTTTAATTTTTAGTCAATGATAAAATTTTGATTTTGATTTAATAACTTTTGGAAAAGGGATGATTTTTTGCTTAGTTTGAATTTTTGACTATTTATTGATTATTACTTTGTTTGAGATCCCTTTAATTGTTATGCACTTATATCCATTTGGTTGAGCTAGTTTTAATTTAGAGAAAGTTTATATGGTTAAATGCTTATGAAAGATATTTTTGAGCTCTATAACTTATTTGATCATTATTTAAAGTGAAATATAAGGCAAAATATATTTTGGGAGAAATGATTCAGGTAATTTTTCTAGGATGGTTAAATTGAAAGAAGACTTCTTATGATGGGTTGAGATGGAGCGTAAAACGCACTCACTCATAAACACATAAAAAAATGAGATGGAGCGTAAAACGCACTCACCGATGAAGAGAAAAAAATCAAGAAAAAATTGAAGAAAAATGAATGGGATGAAGCATAAAATGCAGCCATTTAAAAGAAGAAAAAATGAAAGAAAATACTTGGAAAAGTTGATATTAATAGTCCTAGTGAGTTTATCGAGATTAAAAACCTTTTGATCTTCTAGTTATATTTGTCTATATTAGTGGAAAGTGATGTGAAAAATAAGACTATAGAGTTTTGTTGTTAAACTAACCATTTTTGATATCTTTTATGAGACATTTAATTATATGAACGGATCTAAGTTTTTTTGCTATTTTGATACATTTGGATTCACACACACACGAAGGGTCTTGAGTAAGTAAGATTAATAAATATGTTAAATTTTTGGATTTTGCATGATTTTGAAATTTTCTTAGAGTTATTATTTTAAAAATCTTTGAGGCTAATGTTGAATTCATATTAATTAGTTGCTCAAGTAAGTTATTTGGTTATTAATTTTTATTTTTTTATTTTTTATTCTTATTTTGCTTGAGGACAAGCAAAAGCTAAGTGTGGGGGTATTTGATAGGGTTAAATTATACGATATTTTTATTCCCTAATACTTAGTTTTTATATTTATTGTGTGCTTAAATATTTAATTATTTAGCTTATTTTGGTTTTAATAGGTTTTATAGGATTTTAGTTAATTTATGTTAATTTAGGTAATTTTATAATATTTTTATATTTCTTTTTATTTATGTGTTTTTATTTATTTTAGGTGTTTTATTTATTATTATGTGTTTTTAGGATTTTTAGTATTTTTTTATTATTTTTATTTATTTTTATATTTTATTTTGTAGGAAAAATAAGCTTGGGGGCAAATCTGTAAATTCAGCAAAAATCTGATGGCCTTTTGGTAAATAACCAACGCGGATGGCAAAATCGTAATTAAATCGAAAAGTGGCGACCAGTGGCATTTTCGTAATTAAACGAAAATCTGAGGTACGCGCAATGCGCGCAAGGGGTTTGGCAAATAGCGTTGAGAAACGACGTCATTTTGTGGAAGGCTACGGAACACTCCGCGCAATGCGCGGGAGGATGCTGTCGTCAGCAATACGCGGAGCGCATTGACCGGGTCAAAGACTGGCGTTAAGGCGTGTTTGGCGCGCGGAAATTGCAGCATATCGGATTATTTCGGGATTTTCCTTTAATTTGATTCCAAATTGGATTTCTTTTCCACATTAGCTTAGGATTATTATTGTATTTCTATAAATATATTAGGAGACTCATGTTTTCAGGGGTTTTTTTTATAATTATTATCAGATTATTATATACAATTAGGAGCTCTCTCTTTCAGGTTTTTCTTATCCATTATTTTTATTATGTTTGGCTAATTTTATTATTCAGTTCTAGGGAATTTCAAACCCGATTATAATTAATGGTTTAATCAATTTAGTAATATTATTTATTCTTCCTCATATGAAATTATTTATGATAATCTGTTTTAATTGTTTATTTGATATTTGGTTTGATTGATTTAATTTTGGCATGTTGAGTTGATCAAATTATTATCAATTGCTAGATTTAGGAATTATATTACGTGTAATTGATATTATTCCTAATCGTTGGCAGTGAATAGTGATAGATGATTATGGTCAAGCTTTTGTTTATTGCTATGGTTATCATGATGTAAGTTAAACAATCCGAGCTTATGAGATTATTGCTTAGAATAATCTAATTTCCTTGTGATTAATGCTTCTATTATATTAAACTTAGAGAGCTTGTTCTAGGTTGTATAATGGTTAGAATCTAATGAAGAGCTTGTTTTGTTAGATTAAAATTATGGAAAATTTCGGATAGCAGAGCTTATTGTTATCTAGTATTATTAGTTTCATGGAAGGATAAAAATATATTTTGATTGATTGA
The DNA here is from genome assembly GCA_947179155.2 of Hedera helix. NCBI lineage: Eukaryota > Viridiplantae > Streptophyta > Magnoliopsida > Apiales > Araliaceae > Hedera > Hedera helix. Next base: position 34,173,941 of record OX359268.1, on the reverse strand, counting down.
TCTATTAATTGTAAGGGTGAGATTGAACCGAATAACTGAAGTTTTTAATTTTTTAATTAATATTATTATTTTACTTTTATTTATTTAGTTAATTATAGTTAGTTCAAAACCCCCAAATCTAGTTTACATTATATAAAAATAAATTAATCATTCTCTGTGGGTTCGACCCTTACTTGCTATTATACTGAGTTTGTGATTAAAAGTAAGGATTAATTTTGGAGTGTTAACGACAGCTACCATATATAAATGACGAAAAAAAGAAAGAGAATAATATGATAAACAATAGATATCAAAAGTTTATAATTTTTACTTTATTTATAGTCAAATAATGTCTAAATTATCAACAAGATGTAGAGAAAAAGGTGTTCAAGTCTAAGTTCAGGGAAGAAGTTCAACGGTAAGGTTTACGGTACAAAAAATATTTAACAGTCCACAATGTTCACAGTTCAAGTAAATGTTCACTGGTCAAAAATTCAATGTCCAATAATTCATTATTCAAATATAACGATGAAAATTTAATAGAAATGTTCATGTCAAAAGAAATTAAATAAAATGCAAACTATTAATCATTTTAGAAATTTTATCGAACAACACTTATCATAGTAAGTTTAAGATGATGAAAAAAAATGATATCCCTTATCTTAACACGTAACTAGATATTATTTTCAATAGAGTTGATCAACCTATATAAATATTTATCATTTAATTAGTAACTACCACATATAGATTTCATGGTGCATATAAACTCGTATGAAATAATCAAAAGTGATTTGATAGTATGAATTTATGTAGTAGAGTGGAATATACTTCACAATAGTTTTTAGAGAATTAAGCAATATTTCAAAATAAATCTTATAAAAGAAAAGTCTTCTAAAAGGAAGATTTGTAAATAACATGTGACGTGTGTGAGTGCTTATATAACTTTTATTAAAAAAAAACTTACTTGAATAATATCCGTACTTTTACCGATCTTCACCAACACTTAAGATAGCCTTAACTCACTCAGAGAAATCTTACACTAAGAATATTTAAAAATTAAAAGGAAGGATAAGTAATAAATGTATGAAAATTTCTTATGTTAAGCCCCTTATTTATAACCAAAACTTAACCAACTATTACAAAAACACATTTCACATTTTTTAATCTACATCATTCAATATTTTTCATACTTTAATCTACACCATTTATTAGCTAATCACATGATTTACACCTTTATCTAACTTAATCTAGACCATTTGTTAACTAATTACATGATTCATACCTTAAACTATACCATCTATCACACGTTTCATATTTTTAAGTTTCACACTACATATTTAAACATTATATTATTCATCTTTTATATTATTATATTATTAACTTAATATCACAATTATTTAAATATTTAGTGTTATTCAAATAATGAGTTTATCTAACTATTTAATACCCGTGACTATTACTGTCATAATTATTGGTCCAAATATACAAATACTGTGCATTGTGACAATTATTGACTCAATAATGTAGAATGATATGCAATGACAATTATTAATTCAATAATATAAAATATCGTGTAATGACAATTATTGATAAAATACTGTACAATTGTCACTTTAGTAGTTCAATAATATAAAACATTGTTCAATACCGTGTGCTACTATAAAATATCATGAAATACCATATGCTACTATTCTTTTATCACTCGGTATTTAAATAGTTAAAAGTGATAGTACCGTTGACCATTTTTATTTAAAAATATTAATGTTGTCGTTTTCTATATCCGACAATATTTCGCTGTGAGGTCCACCAATGATTGGTTATTTCGGAGTGGTCGTACAAATCGAATATTTTCCGACAAATCGAATATTCCTTGTCAGAATGAATATTTTCTTTTATTTTATAATTTATATATAACATCTTTAACTTTTAACTTTTATCAATATAACGCATTACTGTTCTAGAATAATATATGAAGAAAATCAAATTTTATTCAATAAAAGTCGAGGTTTTACAACACTGCATGCATTGCTTAACTTAGATGAGGATATATCAAGGGAGATAAAACAAAAATACATTTCACCTAAATTTTTCTACACGCATGAATTGCAAAAGAAGAGTAATATAGATGTGCTTAAAAGTTGATCATGTGATAATCTAGTCAATTTATTCACAAATTCACTATCAAATGCAACGTTTGCAAAACTTTGGAATAAGATCGGAATACGTCGACTGAAAAACTTATCACAATATTTCATCAAGAAGTAATGACTTTCTTTTGATGAAAAGACTGTACTCTTTTTCCTTAGTCACGGTTTTTATCCTAATGAGTTTTTCCTAGTAGGGTTTTATTGAGGCGGTCAATTAAAATATAAGATATTTATGTAAAAGATATGTACTCTTTTTTCTACTCTAAGGTTTTTTTCATTGGGTTTTCTTAGTAAGATTTTTAATGGGATATAATCTTCTATCTTAGAAAATTAAGAGGAAGTGTTGTAATATATAGCAACTCTCTCTTACATTGCTTGTATCGATTAAGTTCTATACCAAAAATTAAATTTATATTTTTAAGAAATTACTATTATCACAGGAAAAAAATTGATATTTCACAAAATCTCAATCAAATGAATGTGAAATTTATTCACTATTCATGTAAGAAAAGTCTTATTGAATCATAAATTTTTCTTATGAAAATATATTTTTTGTTTTTATTTTTTAACTATAAAGTGACATAAAAAATTTAATATGTTACCGCTTTTATTCTTAATTAATTAACTGTTATCATATGGCCACTATTACCTCTCTTGTCAATATTAGAGATAAATTTAACAAACATAATTTTTTAAATAAAAATCGTAGTATACAAATGCATATATAGTTTTAGAGCAGAATGAGTATTATTAAGAATAACCACACAAAAAAAAAATAGTTTCATTTAACTTTGATTCAAGTTAATTTTTGAAATTTTAATCTTCAAATTATGATGTGTTATTTTCATTTTTAAAATAATAATTTATATTTAGTATACTTTCTGTTTAATTTACAATATTAATTATTTTACATTAATTAAAATTTTATAAATTTCCATTAATTTTAAATCTTAAATTGTGTAAATTAATTTGAAAAAAATTAAATGAAAGTCTTTTATGAAATTGAGTGCAGTTATTTAGTACTACTATCTATTTTAACTTCTATTATAGGAGATTTCATTTACAACAATATATGATAATAATTTGTTACATTTCTTTTTTTCTTTTCTCTTTTTTTTTTTTAATTTGACTCACCCACACAAACACCCACACAAGCTTTGTCAATAATTGAACCCCTAACCTCATAGATGAGTAGTACCACTCGGGCCAATGGTTTTCGGTATTTGTTATATTTCTGTATGATTTGAAGATTGAAATAATTTTTTCTCATAAATTTAATCGGTCATTATTTTTGTTATGACTTGTTTAATCAGTCACAAGTTTTTGTTTTTTTTTAAGTTTTTTTATTTTAAAGAAAAACTCGTGGTTTATAAATCGCTTGTAGCTTCAAAACGACGTTTGTGATTGTATCATTTTATTGCAAATTATATCGTTTTTATTTATTTTACACTTGTGCTCTCAACAATGATAATAAATGTTGAAACAACAATAATGTCTTATCATCAATTTTAACTAGACATACCCCTCATCATTGATTAATAACTATTCGAGCATTGTAAGACCCTGAATTTTATGAAATATAAAATTTAATTTTCTTCATAAATTTTTTTTATGAAACAGTAAGTGGTTAAATTGGCAAAGTTAAAAGTTAAAGATGTTCCGTGCAAATTATACCTTGTCGGGGAATATTCTTTTTGTCGGGGAATATTCGTTTTGTCGGGGAATATTCGTTCTGCCCGTACGACGGCGCAATATAATATTCGTGTCGTACGACGGCGCCGAAATAACTAATTATTGGTGGACCCCACAACGGAATAATTGTCGGATATAGAAAACGACAGAAGTAACCTTTTTAAATAAAAATAGTCAACGGTGTTAACTATTTAAATACTGGTGATAAAAGAATAGTAGCATACGGTAATTTATGGTATTCTACAGTAGCATGCGGTACTCTACAGTAGCACACGGTATTGCACAGTGTCTTATATTATTGATCTGAAATTGACACCCTAACTGTTGCACATCATTTCATCAATAATTGTTGTTGTATAATATTTTATGTTATCAATTCAATAATTGTTGCTACACAGTATTTTGCATTATTGATTTAATAATTGTCATTACACTGCATTTTATATCATTGAGTCAATAATTGCTGGTGCGTTGTATTTTAAAATTATTGAACCAAATAATTGTCACAGTAGCAAATACACAGTAATTTATATTATTTAAATTAATAATAATCTGTAACATGTTTATTACATTATTGTTATTATTGTTGTAGCATTATTTTATATGTTGGATCCACAGGTAGAATAAATAAAATAAAATAAAATAAAATAAATATTATTATTTTTCAAAAGTTACTATTCACTGACGGAAGTTACTGTTCACATCGGAAAAGTTACTCCGGAGTCACTGTTCACTCCCGGAAATCACTATTCATCGGCTGACAAAAGTTACTGTTCATTACTGTTCACTTTTTGAAAATTTTAAAGTTACTGTGCAAAGTTACTGTGCAAGTATTGAAATTTTTTATAAAAAAACGTTTGCGCAGCCTCTCTCACCTACCAAATGCACAGTGCCCACCTACCACGCATAGTACCCCATTTTCCCCTATAAATAGCTTGTTCAGCTGAATAGAAAAATCACACCTAAAACATAAAATTTTTCTATAAGAATTTTATGAGTTTTCTCTGAGAATAGTAAGGTTATTTTGAGAGTTTGAAAGCCAAAAGGAGTGCAGAAATTTTTCAAGTAAGTCTTTTATTAAAGAGTAGTAATTTCATAAATTCATATATTTCGCGGTATTCACAAAACTTCCTTTAGAAGACTCTTCTATTAGAAGATTCATTTTTGAAAGCTTTCTTTAGAAGATTTATTTTGAAATATTATTTTAAAAACTATTTGAAAGTTGTTATATTATACTACAAAAATTATGTTAAATATATATAATTTTGATAGTTCATAATATACGAGTTATTATACACTTTGAAATTTATATGTGGTAATTACTAATTTATATTATAAATATATAGGTTGATCAACCTTATTTAAATCAATATACAGTCACGTGTTAAGGTAAGGGGTATCACTCTTTTCATCATCATAAATGGATATTATTTTCTTTCTTACTTGAAGGGATTATCATTCTTTGATTCTCGAAAATAATATCGTTTCTTTCTTGTGCCATTTATTTCCATGTATTAAATTGTGGGAATAACCTTACGGCGCGGTTTACCGCCTGTTGGTGAATAACCTTTTGTATTCATTCCTTATTAAATTGTGGGAATAACCTTACGGTGCGGATTACGCCTGTTGGTGAATAACCTTTTGTATTCATTCCTTATTAATCTTTGAGAATAACCTTACGGTGCGGATTACGCCTATTTGGTGAATAACTCTTCGTGTTCAAATTCTATTAAATTGTGGGAATAACCTTACGGTGCGGAATACGCCTGTTTGGTGAATAACTATTCGTATTCAAATTGATGGGAATAACCTTACGGTGCGGATTATCGCCTGTTGGTGAATAACCCTTTTTTATTTGTCTCGTGTGGAAATAATTTGTCTACACGAATTATCACATGACACTTTTATTCCATATTCGTAAGTGATATCATTTTCCTTTATACTCATAAGGGATACCATCTTTTTCATCTTCCATTATTCAAACTTACTATGGTAAGGGATATTAATTACCTTCACCTTTTGTTAATCAAACCTGCTACGGTAAGGGATATAATTTCCTTTCATACACCTAAATCGAAACTTATTATGGAACTATTGCTTCTATAATTCCTGAAAATATTATATGTTCCATAATAGTTGAATTTCATTATTTCAACTGAACCTTCCTATTTTCTAAACATTTCTATTGAACTGTAATCGTTATTCTGAACTGTGGATCTTGAATATCATTTTTAAATTTCACTCCACATCATGTTGGCAATTTGGACATTATTTGAATCTGCACAAAGTAAACTTCCGATACTTATTGTTTATCCTGTTCTTCTGTTCATCATTTGTATCACTGTTATTTGTATTAATCATCAAGAATCAAACTGTTGTGAATATCTGTGGCCGGGGGCACAGATGTGATATAATTGTTGAACAGATGATAGGTTAAAGGCGATATACTAGGTTAAAGGCGATACATCTGTTCGGTGTCTTTTATGGCACGTGGTTAATGTTCTCTTTGGCCCGTAGTGCAAAGATGAACTGTTGGTTGGTATGATTATGACCAAAGGCTGAATCTGGTATAATCATGACCGTTGGTGTTATATTGAATGTCTTTGGCCCGTAGTGCAAAGACGAACTGTTGATCTGCATGATTATGACCAGGAACTGTGAAGTTGTATTATCTTGACTAATGATATTTCAGATGATAAAAGTTGATGATATTTTTACTAAAAAGAGAAGCGAGTGGACATTATAGTCTGCATTATTCTTCTAATAGATTGTTCATTCCGCTGCTATTATTGATCTGAACATTGTTTAAGAATTTAACTACAGTTTTTGATATAAACCTTGTAGTCTATTGTATTCTATCAAGAACTCAACTGTTGAAGGCTAATGATAATTTATTCGTCATTATCTTAGTCATGATATTTCTTACTGGGCTATTTGAGCTCACCCTTTCTTTTCGTTCCATTGTTTTTCAACAGGAGATGAGAACGTAACGGGGTCTAGCCGGGGGATGGAGTGAGAGTCCGAGGAATAGCTATCCTAGTCTTCACGTGTTGTAAAATAGTGTGGCAATAATAGTGAAGACTTAGTTGTGTATTATTATACACTGTATTGTTGTACGTTGTGCTTTGTTGTAATAATTTTGTTGTAGTCTTTTGACGACTCAAGTTTGGGCTGTGTAGGCCTAGATTTGGGGGCGTCACAAGCATCATCCAAATTCCAAACCTAACACAGCCTTAAATAACCTAAAAACTATTAAGAAAAATTCCGAATTTGTTTCTTCAGTCTTCTTAGGTAGCCTGCTATTGATCTATGTTTGGATAGGAGTAGAAGAAAGAATAAAATGATTTTTTTTAGCATTTTAAGTGTGTGTTTGACTGTTGGTGATGGTGAATAATGTGATAGGATGACATAATTTTGATACGCATCTATTTCATAGTAACAAATCTTATTCTACTACCTCCCGCTCCCGCGTGAAATAAATACTTCATCTGTTATAAATTATAAGATCAATATTAATTTATTTTAAATCAATTTTAGATACTCTCTCCATTCCATTATTATTGACATTTTAGTTTATTTTGTATATTATAAAATAATTGTCGTTTAGAATCTTAAATTTTCTTTCCTATAATACTTATATTTAATCCACTTTTTAAATATATTTAATACAATCAAATAACTACTTTTTGTTCTCTCTCCTTTTTTCAATAAAGGATAATCGGGCCATTTTTCTCTTAAAATTAAGTTATTAATTGTTATCATTAATAAGTGTACATATTCTTTTAGTGACATATAATATGGAATGAAGAAGCATTTTAAATTTTAAATTGATATAATTTATTTAAGTTTTTAAAATTAATTTAATTTATAATATTCATAATTATATTGACATAAATTAAATGAATTCATATCAATTTTAAATTCACAAATGTTTAAAACTAATTTTTAAAAAGTCGATATTGATATCATAATTTAAAACAAAGAGAATATATTAATTTTCATTATATCAAAATAGATTTATTCACAAAAACAATTATTTAATATATTATTTTTTATTATAATCATTTATTTATTTTATTTCTTCAATTCACATATAGCATAGTATAAAAATCCATACACAAAATTACTGATAGACGCAAGTCATGTGATTGAGATTGAGATGAATTATGTATGTGCCCAACTGCCCATAAAACGATAAAGATACACTACATATCCAAAATCATATCACATCCTAGTCTAAGTTGTGCTAAAAAATATTGCTATTGTTTGGTGCCGCATATTACTGGGCAATTGTCGTGAAGTATGGACATTGGACCGTAATTGACTAGGCTTTGATTTATACCACCACATGATGACAATTGACACAAGTGTTAAGGGTGTAAATAGCATCGGGTAAAGAGAATAAATTTTATAAGAACCGTTTGTAAATTGGTATTTTTATATTATTTTATAAAAATTTGTTAATTTTATAATTTTAGATAAAATAAAGGAGTTTTAATTGTGTTAAAATTATTAAATATATTATATCGTGATAAATAATATTACATAATTTGTTAAAAAAAATCAAAATTCGATTTTTTTTTTAAAATACAAAGTTCTCTAATTTCTATTTATGCGATAAAAATACTAGTTTACATACAATTCGTATAAAATTGATTCTCTTGTCTAAAATAATTTTTTTATAAAATTTAGAATACTAAATAAAAATGTATAAAAAATTTAAATTAAAAGGGATAAATAATAGGAAATTGATATTTCTACATATATTTTTGATATTTTCACATGAAAAATATCGCTATAAATCTATAACGACGGTTTTGACCGTCGCTATAAATCCATAGCGATCGTTTATATTTGAAAATATTAAAAAATCTGTAAAAATATCACTTTCCTAAATAATAATATAATGAAACTTAGACGTACAAAAGAAAAAAATATTGGGACAGGTGACGTAAAAACTGACGTCAGCGGCAAATGGAGAAGAGAGGGAGGGATGAGAAGGGGTTGGGCTTTTGAATAGTGGAGGGATCAAACAAAGAACATAATACTCTCTATATTATAGTTTTGTAATTATTTCACTGTGTTAAGTTGTTAGATGGATAGAGTTTTGGTAGGTTATTCAATAGATAAATAATTAATCTTGCCTAACTTGTGTAACATATATTTTATAACCGATTATTTTTTAATTTATTTTGTACTATATGTTTTTTTGAAATTAATTTAAAATATTTTTAAATACAATGTTGATATATTTTTTCAAAAATTTCAGACAGTATAATTATAAAATCTTAAACTATGAGGAAAAAAAATACTATTATTGTCAAAATTTATATGAATCACATAAATTTTAAATATAAAATTATCTTTTATTAACTTTAAAAAGTCAAACTTGAGGAAGTAATATTTTTTATTTTATTTAATAATGGAAATAATGTTTTTTGAAAAACATTACATCTTTATATCTTATAAATTAAAATAATAATTTTATGGAATTCAAAGAAATTCCCAGTGGATGCGCAAAAACCCGGCATGCAATTCATATAAGAGGACAACTGAAAGATCAAGAAAAACATTGATCAATGGCCAATGTCGCATCTTCATATATGAAGGAACCTTGAGCCATTGTAACACTTTGCTCCACTATTGAGCATGATGGCAGCACAGAATCACGTGCCAGTCCATGATTTATAAAGCAAAGGGTGTACATTGCTAAGCCAAGAAGTATGTATATTCAGAGGCTATATATAAGATTTACAAGAATGGTGCATATATTGAGAATATGTTAGACACTGTGACAGAGTGGGAGGAGATTCCTTGTACAATCTAAGAATTGGCTAATTAAACGGCCTTTGCCATTCTGGTGAAAGTTGAAACATCCGTATACCAAAAAACCCAACTTTACTCTCTATCGAAATAATCGCCAACTAATTTTCCGTGGAGATCTTTTCTTGAACTTTTTCCTAGTCTTTCTTGAACTTTTTCCTAGTCGACTGACTTCGCAGTTCAACGATCAGAAATGAATAATGAATTGGTTGATAACTGGTTTCCTTCAGCCTGAACTCTTCTTAGCTTTGCCTTGTCAAGACGTGCACGCCTGGCGGCTACTTGGATATGGCGATCATGATCTTTTAGCATCTGATCAACTTTGCCTGCTGGAGCTAGCAGTGGTCCAGAGTAATGAATGTTGTTGCCCTTTGACCCATAACCAAGCTGGAGAAGTACACTAGAATTTGTAAATGCATGAAAAAAGCAATGCATACCTTGGAAAACAATGAAGCAATGATGTTAAAAACTTACGAGAACCGGATCTTTGAAGCTGTTTCTCTCATCCTCATTCTGATGGATGGAAAGACTCGGCATATGCATGTCGTGATCCTGCTTTCTCATAGAAGTCTCTTTGAAGGATCCCGGAAATCTGCCTATTAATTTTGGAACTTCCTGTTGTAAAGTTCCAGACTTCTCCTTGCGATCTTCAGTTATCAAACTTCTCCTGGCTGCTACTAACCTGGACATTGTGGGTAAGTCAGTTCCGGTGGAAACCTTGGGAGCATCTTCCATGTTTTTCCCAGCCTTTGACCAGGCAGCTCGGTGAATCAACGGCCCAGAATGGGAAGCATTCTTGTGAAGATTCCCCACGGGATCATTGATTTCTTGTTCTACAGCTTGGGATGGTCTAGGTGGGTCGATGGAAAAGCCGGAAGCAGCTTCCTCCAGGTGAGGGTTGAATTTCTCACTCTGAGAATTAGATTGACCTTTTCTTTTCTGTATTGAAGTACCCACTTAATAAATATAGATGCAAGAATAGATCAAAAGATAGAGAAGATGGATCACAATGGAGAACAGATGCAAGAGATTTAGTGTTAAATTACAAAACTTACCTGCATCGAGAGGACTAGTTCAGCATTGGCATCAGGTGCTGGAATGGCTCGAGACTCTCTTGTTCCTCTCCTTTCAATATCATATATGTGGCCCTTGCTCCCCCCCGCTGCTTGTCTACATGTTCAAAGAGAAACAGTTATAACTACATAAAGCACTCCTTCGGCTAGGTCAGAAGAAATATTGGTATGTGCATGAGAGAGAGAGAGAGAGAGAGAGCACATATCACCAGAATGAGATTCAACTAAATGACACAATGCACAGCTTCATAGTGATTACAGCGCTATAACAAAAAAGGAATACCATAAGAGTACCTATCAGTACTCAGTACAAAAGCAATCATCCTGAGAGACCACAGCCTAATTCAATTACAATGAAATGTGAAAAATGGGCCAGCCCTATGCATTCACTCAGAGACCACTAAAACTGTAAATTGTTGAGGGATGTAAGAGATGCAACCTATACACATATGAAGAAAAATTATGTTATATCATGCAAGCATTAATTGTTGAGGGATGTAAGAAATGTGACGCGTGTGAAGACAGATTATTTCACTTTCACATCAGGCACCTTCTAGCTTCTTCATCCCGTACTTTTGCATCAAACTCTTTGCTTGGAGGATACTTTGGCAAGCTTGAAGGTTCACATGGAAGTGGTTTTGACAAAAAGAACTGCAAGAAATAAACCAAGATATACATTGTCAGAACTAAAGCAAAACAATATTCTGGTTAACAGACTTCCATATTAGTTTAAACGTGATTAATCTTAAGATATATGAACCTTAAGACTTTCGATTTTTTGTTGAGCTACAAACTTTGTTTAAATTTTTTGTATGTGTAACACATATCTTGTCTTATGCAAAGGTAAATTTACATTTTTTTTTTTTTTTGTTTTCTGAATAAGCTAGTTTACTTCAATGTACTTGATTTAGTAACTGGAAACTAAAAATCACACGTAGAGTTAGGAAACAAGGCTCATTCAGGATTAATTAAAATGATATTCTAGTACTAGTTTTATACTGCTTTCAATATTAAGCACAATAAATATTGAGAATTGTTATTTTCTTGAGGGAAATTTGATTCCAAAAGGCCTCTCTCCCACTTAGTATTCATGTGCGGAGAGCCTTTGAATTTCCCTTGTGGAAATATCATTTTCCAATATGTTTCCATGAAAGTTGCCAAAAAAAATTAAAAAACACTTCAGTAAACAAGTCGTTCGTGCATTATGACACAAAGTAATGTCAATTATACCAATTCAAGATAATATGTTGAGTCTCCAAAATGACATTGTCTACTGAAGCTTCATATAATTTCACATAAATAAAACTGATTCAAGATAACTGAACCAAGTATATTCAGTTATTCATATGGGTGGAAGAGAAATTGCAGTTGATGTTGCTCAATAGAAAACTGATCGAGTTAAGAAGTGCTTCAAAAGTATTTATAAGCAATTGAAATAAACCTTTTCAGCTAAAAGAAAAAAAAGCAGCTATAAGATTACCCATGCTTTAATGGACAACAGGATTTGGGCAACAGAGAAACATCAAGTATAATGTGTTCAGATGAGGAAATAAAGAAACATAAATTTGCTTTCATATGTGACAACAAAGAATATAATTAAGGATTCATGAAATGGTAGAACCAGTAAATTTGGAGACTAATTTGAAGAAGATTGGCCAAGACCGTTTGGAGTGTTCAATGGACACCAATTACGCCAATTACTACAGAAAATTATGGTAGGGGAGGCTATGAGCAATTTAAGATAGACTGAGACTTTCAATATTCTGAATGTCTTGAAATGGAAGCTATAAGTGTCACAAGAACCATTGTCAAGATGAATCATAGAGTTAATAACGAGGAATCGATTTTGTATACAACTTTGTACCTCACTTTTTAAAGCACGAGCTGCAGAACGACGATCAGTGGGATCTATGGAAAGCAGGGTCTCCATAAGTGCTAATGCAGGTGCAGGGAAGTCCTTAAATGTTTCTGCAACACATCTTCTATAAGGTTGTTGAGGCTTGAAAATGGTCGCATGAGGCAGCTTTGATTTTCTCCAATAATCCTCCGAGGGTGAGCCACAAAGCTTGAAAATCTTATGTAACTGCTCCACCTAAATACAGAAAGATACAAGCTTATTTACATCTTTCATTCTTACTAGCATGTAAAGCTAATCCACTGATAGAAATAAGAAAGAACAAACAGAAAAATCCAATGTTGAGTAGTTAGATCATTAGAATCATCAACACTAGAGTTCCCTAGAATAGCGTTGACTGTCTTCCTTACCAATTTCCAGTATTCCCTATTTTTTTTAAAAGTAAAAATAAAAAAGTAGAGGAAGTTCATTAAAGAGAAATGGAAGATACAAAATTTAACACAAGGAAACTTTGGCATACGCTGCTCTTCTATTTGACCAGTATACAGGGAAAGACGGCACAACCCATTTATCACAAGTGGCTCTGTGTGTGCGTTTTTTTTTTTTTTTTGGGGAGGGGGGGGGGGGGGGGGTCTTCTAGCTAAAAACTAAACAAATTTTACCCAAAAGTTTCCAGAAAATCCTCCTCCACCCAAGAACAGAAGAATAAAGTAAGCAATGAAGTCTTTAAGCTAGCCTCAATCTAATGGAGTCTTCAAGTACGCTTTGGCTTATGTCTCTCATCCCCTCATGTTCATAATATAGTTTACTGATAAAAATATTGTTTGGAAACTAAGCAAGACCGCTGCTCCTACTGTTAACTACCTTAATTACGGTATATGTTAGCATTTTGACTTTATGAACTCGCCACGTTGCCGTCATCACTGTAATTGAAAAATAAAATCTTGTTGACACCGTAAACAGAATAATTGCATACAAGTATATAACATAACATCATTTGACTGAAATGTCACATAAAATATCATACATGGAATATGGCCAATGTGGCCTACCTAAAATGACAACACCATACCATAATCTATCCATCTCTCACTCCACAATGAAGTAGGAGGCTAATAAAGAGAGAATAACAGCCAGTCTTGGTAAAACTACTTCACATCACCACTGATCACCACATTAAAACAAATTCCCAATAAACAGTTGACGTTGAAAAGGCTTAATTACATTAGTGCAAAGAAGCTAAAAAATGTTGAGGCTTAAGGTGGACTCGGATGGAGTGTTCTGTTGGACACGGTGTTTTGAAGAGTCCGACACAAATACTCCTCAATTTTGCTAATTTTTTACACCAAAATAAAGCATCCATTACCTATACCCTTATATCCTTGTCTGAGTGTTGAGTGTCAGATACGGGTACTTTAGGGCAAAGTGAAGAGTCTGTGTAACATTGGTTGTGGTGGGCGCTAACTTGTTCAAAGAAATGAAAAATAAGCAATAAAGTGCATTTTTTTTTCCAGTTCTATCACTTTTATTTTTCCACTAGATATTAGATGTATATTCTTCTGGGCAAAACATTTACAAACAAGATACCTCTGTTCTTCCAGGCATAATAGGCCTGCCCGCATATAATTCAGCTAGAATGCAACCAGTACTCCATAAATCCACAGCAGTACCATAATAAGTGGCCCCAAGTAAAAGCTCAGGTGGTCGATACCAAAGAGTAACAACACGGCTTGTCAAAGGATGAGTATGGTGAGGATCGTAAAAGCTTGCCAAACCAAAGTCTGCTATTTTTAAAATGCCATTATTGTCGATTAAAAGGTTTGAACCTTTTATGTCCCGATGCAGAATACCACGACTGTGACAATGATGAAGTCCACGTAAAAGTTGCTGCATGTAACATTTGACCTGCAAAAGCATTTTAAACTTTTAACAAATGTTACACTTCATTGACTCCTTACCACAAATCCACCTCTACTCAAGTACAATTCCCTCCATCTCAAATTGAGTGTCAACTTGAAAACCGTGGCATAATTTTAAGGTATCAAATGATACATTAAAAGATATTATTTTATAATATATATTTTTCCTAGAATATTATTTACCATCTAAAAGTGTAATTTATAATAGATAAATCCGAAACATATAATGATATAATATCTAAATGTTCTGTGGGCCAGTGTTAAGTACGTGCCACGCAACTTAAAATTGGAGATAGGGAGAGCAATATAAGACATGGACATTCTAGATCATGTGGTCTAACTATCTATATTCATTGTACAATACTTAGTTTAAATAGATACCACAATTAATAGAATAACGTCTAGTAACTTGACGGAACTGCTTTGTGGAAAAGTCACATTATATTCCAGTACAGACAGCAGACAATTTGATAGCTAAAATGAATTGCAGTTATAGTCTATTACACAAAACTTTGCACAAGTACCTGGGGTTCTGTAAACTTCAGACCAGGGTGAGAAGCAAGCCCGGCCAGATCATGCTCCATATACTCAAAAACAAGGTACAAACTGCATGACATCCTTGAAGTAACTAGACCTTCCAGTTTTATTATATTTGGATGATCAAGTCTACGCAGAATGTGAATTTCTCTAGCCATAAAACGAACACTTTCAGGTTCCAGGTTATCGAACCTTACTTTCTTCAAAGCAACAATTTTCCCCTGATCCAGATCACAAGCCCGATAAACACTACTATACGTACCTTGGCCAATCTGCATAAAATAAAATAATTGGGTCAGCCAAGCCAACAGGTCATGTCAATTACTATAGAAAATCAATAAATATCAGGGGTATATCAGGCAGCATGACAATGTTTGCACAACATGAAGATCATCCATATAAAAAAGTTATCCAATGGGAAAGGATCACCTTTCCAGATCACTATGGTCTTCAGCCATAGGAGTGTTCAAAGGGACTCTTCTTAGGCTATTACCTAATTTCGTAGAAATTGAAGAGCAGCTGTTACGAATATATAGTATAATAAATAAATGAAAAGCTAGGATTAAAGTTAGAATAGATGGTTGTGATGCATTCACTAGAATTCTATAGTAGTATCTAGAATTCTGTATTAGAAATCCTATAAATATATCTTAGTTTGGAACTGAAGAAAATATGACATGAATGAAATTAATATTTTTCTCCCAATCTCTATTCTTCTCTCTCTTCTTCCCCCAAAAATCTCCCAAGTCTAGCTGAGAGACTTAAAGCTTCAGCATCATTGGTGCTTTCATTGAGAGTTGAAACATGGCTAAACCTTTTCGGATGGAACAGTTACTGGAGCAACTTAATCAACAAATCTCCCAGATTACTCAAACCTTCGCTCAAGAATTTCGACAAACATTTACTGCAATTATGCAGGAACTAAGGGATCCTATTGTTGTTGATGAGGGAGATAACGAAGGTTTTCAGACGAAAATTGAAGGTCCAAAGCTACAAATTCATTAATTTTCCGATCAATTAATTCGTGCCAAGGTGCAACAAGGGGGAGACTTAGTTGTTGATGAGGCAGGAGATCATGAAGGGGTTCTAGCAAAACTAGAATATTCAAATCCATCAATTCATCCTGTTTGCGTCCAAGTGAGCCATGATAAGGTAACCTCTCTTCCTTACACTGATTTTCCATCTCCTAGATTGTACGCCAGCATGTCAATAGGAAAGATTGGTACAAATGAAAAGGAATTTTCTGTTGCCGACAAGGTGTTCGACAAAATGCCAAAACGGGATGAATACATTCCTACACTTAACCCAAAGCCACCTGATGAAGATCTAGGAACACAATTCTATAAGTTCGTAAAAACAGCATCGATAGCTAATTCTGAGACTACAAAAAAGAAAGTCACTTGTGATTTGGTTTCCTTGGAAAACTGGACATGATGCCCAGGTTATCTGAGCACTCTCCAGCCAAATTGTTGTATGACCTATCTGCTGTGTTAATTCACAAGGGTTCTGCTATAAATAATGATCATTATGTAGCCCACATTAAGGATGAGAGTACACAGCAATGGTGGGAATTTGATGATAAACAAGTCTCTGGCTTAGGTCGACACCTTCTTGGGGAAGGTTCTTCGAATTCTACTCCTAAACTTTTATAGATTGATCCAGTAAACCACCCTTCTTGCTCAAAGATAATTAATAATGCTATGAATGGAAATTATATGGATACTGAAAAGATATTATCCTCACATTCTAATGCTGTAACTAAAGTACAGATGTTCAAACCAAGTGAGGCATATATGCTGATGTACATTCTTAGGCGTCCAAAGAATCATGGTGAAAAAGCACAAGTGGAGTCTGTTGAACTTTTTTTGGGAAAAAACAGTAGTATTTCTTCTAGAAATGGAAGTTCTCTTCCATCCCATCTTTGTGAAGAGGTAAATAAATTGAATGCGTCATATCATAATTCTTGTGAACAATATACACGGAAAAAGAAATTAGAATTTGATCAGATCACAGATCGAAGGAATAAGGTGCAATCTGTTCTTTCTAAAGCACCTGTTCAATCACTTCAGCAGTTGTATTTTTGGATTTCCAGTGGCTGGCTTCGTCATTGGGCTGACAACATCACATCATCCATAATTGACAATACTCCTATCCAATGTTTGCATAGAAAAGTCCCTGTTTCAAAATTTGGATCCTTGAAGCTGTTGTCAGTTAAGGCTTGGGATAGGTTAATTTCAAAGCATGGGAGAGGCCCAACATTTGCTAAGGGTGACTGCTGTACGGATTGCATTATTGAAAAGGCCCAAGGTATAATATGCACTGATAGCTACAGAGATCGTAGAATATCAATGAGAGAACTTGCAGAGGCAGCGCTCGCTGGGAGGTGTCCAGATGGAATGTTATATTATGTTTCTAAGACATGGCTACAGCAATGGCTATGCAGGAAAAATATAGACTCTCCATGTGAAGCTGATGCAGGACCAACAACTTCAAATAGGTGCCCCCATGGTGAGCTTATGCCCAAGCAAGCTATTGGTGCTAGGCGATTGTTGGTTCCTGAGAGTCTCTGGCTTTTTATTCATGAGTCTGCTAATGCAGTAAAGCCTAATGACACAGACGGTTGTTCAATTTTCACTTCAGGCTCTGAGCCATGTGCTCTATGCTGTGTGGAAACTCATTGAAGTGGCATACATGGAAGATAATCTAAGGGAGTTCAAGCTGAAACAACGCCAGTATCATGAGAAATTTGCTATAGTAAAAAGTATCAAAATCCGTTCCCATAGCATATACTACTTGTTACCCTCTTCTTGGTTATCAAAATGGAGATCCTATAGTACTTCAAGTGGTAAGAACACTTCGTCCGCACCTGAAACTTTGAATTCTGTCCTTCATTTTTTAAAGTGTGAACAGCATTCGAGACTTCTCGGAAGGCCAGCTGAACTCATCTGGAGACGTGGTGCTCTGGGAGGCAATATTGGTGAAGGTGGAATTATCTATTCAACAAACATTCATGCTGTTAAGTTTATCTATAACTCCTTATGCTTTCAAAATAGTCAATGGACACAATGTTTTGGAAGATTGACTTGGCCAAGGATGTCAGAGTTAATTATATCCATCTTTCTGTCCAATTTTGTTCCTGATGATGCTTCCGAACTTGTTGACTTCCAAATGATCGTACCACTTACATCTCAGTTTGAGACTAGTTTAAAGGAAATGATGTTCATTTCTACATCTAATAACAAGGATGAAAGATTAAGTGCTTTTGCTGACAATGTTGAGGTTCATTTTACATCTAGGAAGATGGTTGAGATCTTAGTGAGGGCTAGAAATTTTCTTCTACAATCATACTTTATCCTTCCTAAAGATTTTACAAGGAAACCCACTGAACTGAAGAATAAAAAAACTGGTGAAAATTCCCATAATTATGTCATTGACTTGCTTTTCTCAACAGAAAGTTGTGTTGTATCTGGAGCAGCTTCTCAGCTGATGGAGTTGGTGCCTCCAACACTAAAGGATATTTGCCTGTCATCCACAAGAGTGGCCTTGGAGTTCTATCGTGCTATTAGAGATACTCTACTACTATATGAAGCCGTTATTCCTGTTAAATTAGAAAGGCAGCTTGATGGCATCAACCAGGTAGTTGTTCTCATTCACAATGATTGCCTTTATCTGTCTCAGGAAATTCTTGGACTTGCATTTGAGTATCGCTCAGACTTCCCAAGTTCAGTTAAGGAACTTGCTTTGTTTGTTGATTTGGCTCAATACTTCGAAGCTGAGTGTCAAGAAGAAAGGATTGCAGAGATTGGTCCCAGGTTTTGGTGTGTCACAAAATCATTAAGTGAATGGGATGCTGAAGATCATAACCAGAATATTCACATGAGGTACCTTCATTTTTATCCACCTTGAGAACAAGGTGAATTTTGAGGGGATGGTATTGTTAAGAATATATAGTATAATAAATAAATGAAAGGCTAGGATTAAAGTTAGAATAGATGGTTGTGATGTATTCACTAGAATTCTATAGTAGTATCTAGAATTCTGTATTAGAAATCCTATAAATATATCTTAGTTTAGAACCGAAGAAAATATGAAATGAATGAAATTAATATTTTTCTCTCAATCTCTATTCTTCTCTCTCTTCTTCCCCCAAAATTCTCCCAAGTCTAGCTGAGAGACTTAAAGCTTCAGCATCAGCAGCCTTGCTGCAGGATTTCATACTTTCTTTCCTAATTTCTTTTCATGGATGAGTGAATTGAAGGATTGCTCGCCCCCTTTAAATTTTCTTTTATTCAATGAGCACATATTTTTTGTTCAGTTTCTTTACTTCCATTTTTAAACAGTTCTTTTAAGGGGACAGTGATGGGAGAGCATATGTTCCAACAAAGTGCATTTACTGTGGAGCTAAGTGGTATTAACTTTCATTTAATATTAATTGAATTATTGTATCAGGCGATAATCAATTGAATTCAAAGCAAGAGAAAAATGAAAAAATTATTAAAGATAACTTTCTGTGGATAGAGAATGCTAAGTAGCAAAGCAGGCAAGGAAAAGAGCATACTTTATCCAATTTCTCGAAAGAATCAGCCTTTCTCGGTACCCATCCCCTGATAGCTTCACCAGCCACTCCAGCCAACCATGGGGGCCACCCAGCAGCAACCTGCTCCCCTTCTGTAGCTTTTGGAATACCGCCCAATCCAGGATGGTGCACAGAGATAGCATACTCGGTCTTCTCTCTTTTCTTCTCAAAGTTCTCACCATGCAATTGAAGTGAACCATTCACTTGCTTTTCCATCAGCATTGCCCTGCCATCATTTCTATCCAACCGATCTTTTACTCTATACCCTTCATCTCTCCTGGACGAAGTCAGCCTGGGCACACGAAGGTTCGATGAGGTCTTAATTGATAATTTTTCCCTCGGGCTTCCCTTACTATCTTCATTGGCAGAGGGCTTACAACAATTACCACCCATTTTAAACCCACAACAAAGCTCAAAATTTATCACCCGTAACACACTGTAAACCCACAAATTCTTCTCCAATGTCCATATGTAATCCGACAAATTCTCATCGCAATCATAATCCAACCAAAAAACCCAATTTTAACCGAGATTCATCACAACCCAACTCATAACATCACCGATTAATAGTATAAACAAACTAAAACCTCATTGAACAAACTAGAAAACCAGGCAAATAAACCAACTTAAACCAGTATTTAATTCAATACTCATACTGAACTGTAACAACACATTCCATAAGCTCAAAACTTGCACTAAAACAACTATCAATTCTGAACTGAAATGGGTTTCAAAATACCTTGAAGAAATGGTATTGGGAAGGCTACGAGAGTTGAGCAGAAGGAATTCATGGATCTAGGGCACGTAATTTGGGTTTGCAGAGAGAAATATACAGAGTAATTTGTGAAGGTGACAAAACTGTCTATCCAATTTGTTGTGCTGTATTTATGAATTTTAGGGGTGGGTAGCTTTTGGGAGTCTGTTAAATTAAAGAGAGAGAAGCCCCATATCCATATATTGCAAGTACCGACATCATTCCTCTTCCCATGTAAGTTCATCTCTAGTCGCGGTTAAGCGAGAGTGAGTTCGTGGCGTATCCAGTTTTAACTGAGATTCTGACAATAGGATTCCAAAATGTTTGATTAAGTAAACAATTGTATTGCGGAAAAAAATAAT
Source organism: Hedera helix (assembly GCA_947179155.2). Taxonomy (NCBI): domain Eukaryota; kingdom Viridiplantae; phylum Streptophyta; class Magnoliopsida; order Apiales; family Araliaceae; genus Hedera; species Hedera helix. The sequence goes on along the minus strand of OX359268.1, from coordinate 34,153,224 downwards.
TACACAATTTATAATTGTAATATAAATTTCTTATTTTTTTAACTTTATATTCGTGATATGTTGTTATTGAATAACTTTAAAAAAAATAATGCAAAAGAAAATTATATATTAATGGCCACATTTGTTATGTGTAAAAATTATATAAGGTAAAATAAATATTTTATAAAATTTGGAGAAATAAATAAAAATATATAAAAAAAAAATATTAAAAAGGATAAAATAGTAATATATTTAAAATTACAGGGACAAAAATGTATATATAAAAAAAACGTTACACAAAATCACCAAACTTATAAAGGATTACAATTTTATGTATCGATTTATTTGTTATCAATTAAGTTGAGCGATAATATTTATAATCTTATATGTAAAATGGTGAACCAATTTTATAATTCTACAATCTCATATATTAATATACCTCATAATCGTAAGTCAATATAAACATATCAAAATATATAACATGATTCTAATGTTAATCACAATTTTACGAGTTATCTTTGAATAATTTATTACTGTTTCTTTCATGGCATTAATTCAAGTTCTAACGTTGTAAGGTGCAAGAACGCTTGATCAATGAGCTACTACGCAATTTTTGTTGCTAAGCTAAGCAAATCTTCTGATTGTCTCTGTATTTCTATCTCTTTTATCACCAAGGTGACATTTAAGGGACTTAATTAGTGATTTGGGTTGTTTATCTCTCAACATTGAAATTTATCTCTTATAGTTTCATTGGGCAATCTTGACCCCTTTTATTTTGAGATCATTCAAAAAAACTACTGAACTTGTTAACTTTTTTTAGTTTAATCCACGATTTTATTTTTTAGAAAAGAAAAAAAAATCATTTTAAAACCAAAGTAGAGATGGACCAACAATGAATTGACAGACATGTCATACTACGTGGTTAAAATTATTGGTCAATAATGATTCACCTCTAATTAGTTTCAAGCACACTTTTTGTTTGATTATTAGGGCTAGGGTTTTTTTAAAAAAAAAATATTATGTGAATTAAACTATAAAAAATGATAAGTTGAATCATTTTTGGGATTAAAACTCGTAAAAAAAAGAAGAGGAAAAGAGATATATAACAAAAGCAATAACAAACAAGCTCTTAAACGCTACAAAACCCTAAACTTGAACTTGATAAGCTTGTGATTTGGGCATTTAATTTGCCTGGGCTCGGATTTAACATCGTGGATTTTATCCTAGCTCTTTATAACTTTAAAGCTTAATTATTTCTGGATTTTTGAATTTTTTTTCAGTCAAAGAGGAAACTAGATGCATTCACTAAAATATAATTGAAATTGTTGAATGACTGCAGCCAAGGTTTGTTTGCTGAGAAAGACAGTGGTGATTTTGGAATTAAATCACATTGGTTCTTTGAGATCGAATCAGTTACTAAGAAGTTGGTGCTGAGTTTGTTAAATCAGAGCAAGATTTTCAAACTCGGATCGATTATTAAATCGAAAAAATTATCAAATTGATAGATCACTAGTACAACCAGTGATCGAACCGTTGTTTGAACAGATAATGTCATAAATACATTAAAAAAATATATTATTAATAATAAATAAATTTTTAAAACTACTAATTTTTTGTAAGCTCAAATATAGTGAAATTATGTTACAGTATTACTAAAAATATTTAATTTTAAAAATAAAAATATTTTGTACCAAAAAAATATTTAAAAATCGATTCACTGGGTCAATTTAACTTATTTTATTGGTTGGGCTATCGATTCGACCGATGGTCAACTAGTTCAATTCGAGTTTTGATCAAAATAGTTCAATCAAGCCAAACAAGATCAACACATAGGACTGGTCCAAGTTTCAAAACATTGAATCTAAGTCTTTAAGAGGCAGAATTGCATCTGCTATTGTAAATTACATATCTACAAAAAATGGCATTATACATCCTTGTATGGTATATATTTGGGTGAATTCAAATAGTAGAATCAACTAGTGAACTTACATTGATGTCTATTTGTTGAATTATGGATCAACTTTCCAAGTTGCTTTGGAATGAATTGTGGTTCTTGTGAATGAAGTGTACAAGGAGATGAAGGGCAAACTTGTGGGAACCACCACATATTCAGCCTCATTAAAAAGGGCTTGGGCATAGTCAAGAAATGGTTAAAGAATGTTAATCCTAAGGGCATCTAACTCGGGATTGGGTGAGTATGAATGTCATGGGATCCATCTTTTTATCCTCTATAAAGGCAGGCTTTTCATCATCTCGGTCATAATAGACCTCGAGGGCGTCTTCCCCACCTACATTTGCCATTTATTCCCGAGGGGATACCATTGTGACATTGTCATCCTCCACTAAGGGATGTAAGATTTTTAACATCTAAAATCCTATCCATGTAGTCTACAAACCAAACAACGCAAATATTACCTTAAAAATCCCTCAATGGCGTGAATAGAGCCAAAAGTACAAAATCACGGGTACAAAAGTGAACAAAGACGAGAAAATGAATAACGAAATTAAAAAAGAAAAGAAAAAGGAAATAAGTTTGTTCAAACTTACTTGAACAAATAGTTAGTAAGAAGGTCAAACTCGACAAACGGCAGATTGAGTGAAAACTCAAAAATTACAACAATGACTGATAGAGAGAAAAAGAAGTAAAAGTAGAGAATTAAGGTTTTTGCCCATATGTATAGCCTTTTCTAGCGGTGAGGAATCAAGATCCCAATTTAAAATGGGCAGTAGAGATCAACCTACATTCAAGACATTATGGGACAACCAAACGTCACACGCAGCGCAATAATGACACGTAAAATCTCACGACTGTGCATTTAGTGTGAGCAATTATTAGAGGCAATTCTTCAACTTTAACTCTTGCGTACTCAAGACGCCATCGACTTCGGAGGATCCCTTGATTCAACCTTAAAGAGTGGAGCCCCTATCCCTTAGAGAAAAATATTCCCCAAGTATAATTATCCTCGAATATACCTTAAACAATATTTTCACTCCCCTATTCTATTAAAATAGAATAAGGGAGTGGGGAACAATGCTAAGATATAAGCCTAAATGGAAAGTCCCGACCCACATCAATTAGGCCCAAGTACTACTAGTCGACAACTCGCTCAAGTGAAGAATGTTGAGAAAGCCAAGGGTACATTCTTTGATCGAGGGACCCACACAATCGTTTCTTGAACAATACAAGTCAAGTGATGTGACATCTCTCACCAAACCTACGTGCTTGATTAGACAGACTGAAAGGACGGGATACAAGAACTATAAAAGAAATCGTAAAATGGGTAAGAAGAGGTTAGTTATTTTTTTACACTTAAAATCCATTTTTATTTATAACTTATCTCTTGATCCTGGTCATCGACCATACACACCAGAGACGTCCCACAACGGCATCTATTGTTGACCAAAGTGTGAACGTTTATGCAGGACCGAGCAAACGAGTCCCCACATCGGCAGATTACCCCAAGGACTAAGTCGTCATCAGTAGCATTAGATAAAAAATCATGTTTCAATTTCGACCTTAATTAAAGGGAATTAATATTATACAAAATGTTCTTTTATATATCTAAATACAAAGCCACTTTAGGGGAGCCGACGACATGTTTCATAATTTGGTGTCACGTTTGATTTTTTTTCTTTTTTTGCCCCTATAACTGTAAATAGATTACTATTCTGTCTTTTTTAACTTAATTTTTTTATTTAATTCTTTAAATTTTATAAAATTTTAATTTTATCCTAAATAATTTACACATATTGTGCTTTTGCTCCAGGTGTTAGTTTTAATAAATGAGTCATATATTCATTCAAGAGTGCTTATGAAAAAACATATATAAAAAAACTTGTAAAAATATTAAAATTCACTAATTAAATCGCAAGTATGTGTAAGGTGATCAAGAGTGTACCCGATTTCTCCTCACCCTTGTTGGCCAAGTCATTCCTCAGTGTGGAATTTTATTATTTAATTAGAAAATGCGGCAAACAAACGCAAGACGTTTTACAGGCCTACTCCATTCATTTCACCATAACCCATTTTCTTATTCATTTCCTCTTCACAATCAAAACCCTTCCAAAACCCTAACCGGCTAAAAACGAGAGGTACGTTCTGTATGTAATTGTATTTACGGGTATAACTTTCCATTCGATGACATATGTTTACCGATTCATTTTCTTCTAAACCCTAGAACACTTTACTTTTTTGGCTCTATTTTGTTCGAATGATTCCTTATTTCTTGTTATAGGAAAGGTGGTTGGTACTTTTGTGGATTGCGTAATCGGTTTAATTTGTTGGGAGTGGATTAAAGTAGTTGTCTTGGTTATGTCTTGGATTGATTAAAACATTTTGTATTGTTTGCATTTAGTATTATGGTTTGTGTATATGTTTCTTATTTATTTGATTTTTCTGTATACTAGACTAAGAGTTCTGAATTGGGTTGAAGTTTCTATTGAGCTAAATTAAGTTTGATTTACTAGTCTATGTTATAACCTGTGGAAGAGATAAGTGTTAGAACTGATTGCAATACTCAAAGCTACTCCTCGCTTTTGCTTCCTCAATTGCTTAAAATGATAATTCTGTTTCATGATTATAGGCATTTCTTTTTTCTAAAAGCTGCATTTTTTTGGGATTTATTATTTATTTTATATTTGCTATATAGAAGTTCACATTTCTGCTTTGGAATTATAATTAAACATCATCTGATATTAAAAAGGTTACCTTTTGGCTTTTGGCACAATTCTGGTCCATCTTTTAGATTATCATAGTTGTTAAAGGAAAAAGGCGCAATAATGCGCAAATGTCTGCCTGGATCTTAGGCACAAGGTTAGGCATGCGCATTGTCACGCCTTTGACAATAATGCACATGATCTATTTACTTAAGACGATTGCTAAACTCTTTGTGATGGGAAATAAGATGAAAAGATACAGACTCATGCGCTCATAGGTTAATATCATCAAATATGAATATTCTTTTACTGTAGAAAAATATTTCACCTTTGTGAGCTAAAGGCATGGTGGAGTCTTAAAATGTTGAAACATATCATGAATTCATTACTACAGTTGCAGAATTTCAAATGGTTTGCAGAAGATTTCAAGGTTGCATATTCTTCCTCTAGGCTTTAGAAAATTAATTAAACAGTACTTACGCCGAGTACAAAGTTTGTTCTAGGCAGTTACCTATGGTGAAAGATGAAAAGAATAACTGCGTTCTAAAGAAATCAACAAACACATTTTGCTGCATCCCTTCTTTAGGAACTATAGGATACACGTATCAGATTATATACCTGCTAATTGTTTTAGTACTACAAGAGAGCAGAAGGTTGAATATTAATTAGCTTCAGGTGGTGACCTATCAGCTTTTGTAGCTACTGATTTGTTTTGGATCTACAAGCAAAACCAGAAGGTTAAGTAGTGGTATCATTAGGAGATTATAATAGGATGTTATGCCATACGAATTGAAGAAATAACATAGCTTTAGATAGAACTGATGGCTTGAAAATATTCCTGTAATTTGCATCAGATGGATGATTAAAAGCAGAAGGTTAAGTAGAGTTATCATTAGGAGAGATTATGATAGGATGTTATGCCATACAAATTGAAGAAAGAACATAGCTTTAGATAGAACTGATGGCTTGAAAATATTCCTGTAGTTTGCATCAGATGGATGATTACTTAATGGTTTACTCTTTTTTCTCTTGCTTCGATAATTTCATTTTTGTTGCATTAGTAGAATGGTTAGAACATTAAGGTGCTCTTGGTAGAAAATATTGTAATACATGTTTTGGTCACGAGGATGTACCTTTTTGGAGATTTTTACTTCGGCACTTTTCATGTTCACTAGAGCATGAAACATCAAGCTCTCACTTTCTGTGGTCCTTTTCGTATAATAGTGGAGGCCCATAACCAAAAGGTATAATACTCCCTCTATTTCGCAAAAAGAGTCCCATTTGCAGGAAAAGAAAATATGTTCCACTTAAAGTGTCCTCATTTTATTGATGATAGTATAAAATGACACAATTGTCTCATGTCACCACTACTTAACTAACAACTTATTATTTTTAGGGGTAAACATGGAACAAAATTACATTATTAGCACTTGTAAAATTTACAAATGGGACTCTTTTTGTTGAATGGAAGAAGTATTAAGTCATTCAGTTCGGCATCAGAGCAAGAAGGTTATAAATCTAAATAGAATAAGTGTACCTCAAATGTCTCTGTATTTATCCATATGAATAACGTACTTAACAATATAATCAGATTATTTAGTTCAGTTTTCATAAATATATAATAAAGGGTGGAGACATTTCGCCCATGTTCATCATCACCTTGAAGTTTTGTCTCCTACTTTTTATAGCTAAACAGGACCTAATGTGTAGCTGTTGTCTTTGATTATTTGCTTAATGACTGTGATCCATATAGCTTGTTTCAAACTTTCAATGCATAAATAATCTGGAATAGCTGTTATGAACATGTGTGTGTGTGTGTGTAACAGCCTGTGCAAGTGAAAGGAGTTCTTTGGATGAGATCTTCATTGGCAGGGACAAATATTGGCGACCATAGAATAGTGGCTTTACCAATTGCCACTGTTTTCCGATCTACCTGCACAATCACTAATTGTTATCAGTAATACCTGAAGCTCTTTCTTTTCTTGTTTTTGTTCATGTTACTCATATAGACAAATTAAAGCTTCTAGAGTGATTCTTTCATTTGTTACAAGAAGAAAAGAGATATCACAGATCCACTTATTTGGAATTTAAACTAGTGATTGATGTTGAAAGCTGGGTCAGTTTTAGTTGGATAATGTTATTGTTTATATTCGATTTTTCTGGTTTGCGCTTGATTGTGTGTTTTTATCTGAATTTGAATTTTGTGACAACTTTCTTCTCCTTATAGAAATAAATACTTGAGATGCAGTTTTTTGTTCACCTTTTCATTTGTTTTTACCTGTGTCTCAAGTCTCAACTAATATTAACTGTATTGCAGTGATTTCTGAGGATGGATGGGCTTGCTACACAAAACCTTTCTTCTGCCATAACTTTGTCAAAGTCGAAAGAAGGCCAAGGGCAAGCTGCTATAGCAACTGCACCTGATACTAAGCCAAAGAAGAAAATATGCTGTGCTTGCCCCGACACTAAGAAGCTGAGGGACGAATGCATTGTGGAGCATGGTGAATCAGCCTGTTCAAAATGGATTGACGCTCATCGTAAATGCCTTCGTGCAGAAGGCTTCAACGTATGAAATGGTTAATGTACCCAACATGATAGATATATGGAAAATTACTCATTTTTGTAGAACCTCCTGCTTAATTTTGGAAGATACACTCCAAAATATTGAATTTTTATAAACAATGGATTTTTGAAAATTCACAACTAATGTTTAGAACTTGCACTAAACTGTTTACGTCCAAGAGATGTTTTTACTTATTTATTCATAAATTACAAGGTTAATCCCTTTTATTATATAAACACAATTTGTTAAGACATAAAACTGAGTTTGGATCGAATGCCTTAGATTATTTATATTTAATTAATTGCTACTCAGTGGCCTTCTTATATATGTTGGAGGGATGCAATCTTATTTATAACATATTTGGTGCTTCCATATCTCATTTGATAGCTTGATATATGGATATGATACACATATACTTGGAATTAAAGTTTCATGCACTGTCAGTGTATACACAAACGATGTTAGGATCATGACATTTCATTAATGAAGTACTTATGTAAGATATTATTATCTTTATTTTAATGACGTGTCATAATTTTATCATCAATTGTGTGTATACTCTCGGTATATCAAATTTTAACTCATACTTATTATCCATTTGTTTGAATATAGCATCTATTTACTTAATTCCACCTACACAGATTTCATTGTGCTGTTATTAAGGTAACCTGCTCTGCTCAGATGTGGAGTTGGGAAATGTGGAAGTATAAGCATTTAGGTCACTTTATGGTCTGTGGTATGTTGTATGGCCCTGCTGTTGATGGCGGTATACGAATGGTGTTTAGAAACCAGACGGTGCCAACTTTTGGACCGATTGAATGATTGTTAACCACCGACATGATAGATAAATGGAAATAGTTTTTCTTTTTCTATGCTCTGGTAGAACTTTTATGCTTAAAATTTGGGATGATATGTATGCTGAAAATTTTCAAAAAGACTTTTATTCATGGAACTATTTGTTCGTCTTTATAAAATTTATGAGAGTTATAAATTAGTACTTCTGAAACTGTTGGCAATATTTTGCCAGAAATCTTGAAAAAAATAGTTTGCGATGGCTTACATACTGTTTTCTGTTTGCAAATAACCCTTAGTTGTCTAGGCATTTTGGTTATATAATTAACTTTTTTTATTATTATTTATGTTCCCAAAAATATTACGTGCAAGTATTCTTAAGTGAGCAAATTACAAAATAGAACCTTCTAATTAATTTAACTTTCTCAGTTTAAATCCTAAACTAGGAAATATAACAAGATCTCACGGAGTTTAGTTCTTTTAGTAAATCAGATTCCAGTCAGTAAGCAGCTACGGGAACTGAAGTTTGGAAGGCTGTCCAGAACTGGTCACGTCCCACGAAACTGAAGATCTTTAGGGTTTTTTTTTTCAAATTCAACCAGTTCATGGAATGCTAATATTGTGAGGCTTGAGAAAGTCAGTCACGTTCTTGGTGCCAATTCTAGGCAGCTTTTTGAGCTTCCGGGCCGGCAGCTGGCTGATGCGATTTATTGGAAAAACAAACTTATGAATCATGCGTTTTATTGTCATTACTACAGGAAAAATTATCAAATGCTTTTGGGGCACCAGCTACGTGATGTTTCATATCACTCATGTGGTGTCATGTGAATACTTAAAGTGAGTCATTTCACTTTAAGTGCTCACATGACACCACATGAATAGTGTGAGATATCACGTGACAGGTGTCTCAGGACCACTGAATAATTACTGTTACTACTTGGTCGAAATTGAGATACTTTGTGACGTGCTATAATTTTTCTTCAAAGTTGTACTCTTTTGCTTTATTCAATTCAGTTTTAGGCTGGTTGGCTTGACGTGCTCTAATTTTTCTTCAAAGTTGTACTCTTTTGCTTTATTCAATTCAGTTTTAGGCTGGCTGGCTGGCTAGTTAATTAGATCATTTCATTGTGGGGTTTAGATGGTGATTCTATGAAAGTGGGAATGATGACATAAAAATAGAAGAGGAGAAACTTGTATACTAATAATACTAATTCATTAATTACGTACGTAACACAACAGGAGGAGGACAGTCACGGTTGTAACCATAACAACACAACTATATAAGAAGGAAATACAGAACTGACTTGCACTCACATTTCAAACAACACAGGACACAAACACTTAATTATTCACCATAATTAATTTGTTACATGATTTTATTATGTATAGATAATATATATGTATATATAGAATTTATGCATGCACAACTAGTTCCATATATATATATATATATATATATGTGTGCATGTTTAATGGCCACCACAGGTGCAGTCGACACAGGTGCAGCTGGTACCGCACTTGCACTTGCCATCGTTCTCAGAAACCTCCATCACAATAGTCTCAACATAGCTGCACCAGAGTAATAAGATCATATCCATCATCAGTGCATGCATGTTAACAACACAAATTATCATGGTAATGTTTTGCTTTTATTTAATCATTTTCTGACTTTTACAAGATGTTACTTATATGGATTTACGGTGAAAAAAGCCAAGGATTTTCTGATATTGTCTTTATATATCGGACTGACTTTTGAGGATTGAAAGTAATTAGTACCTCTTCCCAGTTTCAACGATGTCGATGCCATAGCTGTTTCCCTTCTTCCTGCAATTAATTAATTCGCCAGATATCACTTGGTAAAACGTATGTAAGATACACTTGGACTTGCTTCTTTTTTATGATTATAAACAAGTAGTATTATTTAATTTAAGTGTAGTTTCAAAGGTTCTATATACAATCAAAGTACGTTTCACCCAATATAAAATTGCATCGCCTTCAAAAACGTATTGGCTTGCGAATTTTGAAATTAACTTATGAGCTACAGAATTGTGAATTTTTGAAACATCAGGACCAAAGCTGAAAAAGTGTTGAACTTTATGCAACAGTGTTGTAGTTTGCCCTAATTTTGGACCAAAGTTTGTTATTGAGATTCTTTCTTAAAAGAAAACTATTTCTATGTGAGATCCAGATTTCATAAAGTTGTCACAATCTTTGACCATACGTAAGTTTATAATTTTTTGTTATATTTATAATAATCATAAATTTACATATAATTAAGAGTGTGACAACCGTCAAAATAGATTATATATAGTCAAATCTCAGTACAAATCATTAAAAAAGATTAAAAAAGAGATATATATCGCATAAAAAGGACTTGCATCTCTAAAAATGGGATCAAGGGCTTATATAGCAACAAATGGCACAAGATTTGAACTAGGAATTGTACAACAGCCAGGGTAAACAAACGGGAGTATATTATATAGGAGTAATAGAAATGAAAAAATTGAAATACTTACACGCACTGGGACTTGTCAGCGCAGTCACAGTTGCCACAGGTGCTCATGGTGAGTAATTCAAAGACCTTGACGACGAGAGATTTTTGTGGGTGGTATTGTTTTGTGTATTGAGTTGGTATGTGTTGATGCTCTATGCTTGGCTTGGTATTTATAGAGGAGAAATGCAATGAAATGGGACAGTCGTGGGTCCAAATGGGACCACAATACGGGACACGGACCGTCTCTTCAAGCTTGGCCACGAGAGGAGCACACGCCGTCTGAAGGAATCTTAATAATTAATGGACTGGAGCCTGCTTGGGCTGGCCTCTTATCCTCCTCTCCTCTCGTCTCATCTCATGTCAACTTCATTTCTCTTTTAACAAACAAAGACCCTATGTAAATTAAAAAATTTAATATATATAATCAATGATATTTTATTTTTTTTGAATTTACAAGTTCATAATTGAGGCACAAGTGGATTAAATCGCTTTCTACGGGTGTTGAGGACAACCTATTTAATTGTTAATTAATTGAAATGTGCTTTAACTATACGAATGATTTTTTTTCTTATTATTTTATTTATTTATTTGGGCCGGTAAATATTTATCTAGTGTTTCATATCTATATTAAGATTTTACGGATTTTTCATCTTTAAATTTAGCAATGAGTCAAGTGAATTGATTCATATGCCGAGTTGGTTGTGTAAATCAACTTGACTAGAAGTTGGTGATAATTACGATTTGACATTTGTGTTTTATTTTTAAATCAATTTACGACATTTAAAATTTTGTGTAATTTATTTAAGTTTTAAAAATAAAAATAAAATGTTGGTGGCACTCTTAGATTATTTTCTAATAGTATCAAATGAATTCACATCAAATCTGAGCTCGGATTTCGTAACCTGATTTAAAGAAATAAAAATGGAACTATTGTTGTGAACTTAGCAAAAATGAAATTGTGTTCAGTTGCATGAACAGAGATGATATTTAATTCTACTGTTACTTTTATCCTGACTGATAATATTTTTATTTCAAGATTTTATAGGTGATGGATTCGTATAAGTACATAAAAATTAAATACAATATTGATTTTAGTCATTTAAATTATAAGCATGACACAAATTTCAATATAAACACATATTTTTTAACGGCTAAGATCAATATAATATTTGTTTTTATATTTATTTTTTGTGAATCCAGACTTATCCATTCTATATTGGCTGGCTGGCACAAATACTCACAAATATTGATCAGAACAAACAAAGGTCAAAAATTAAGTTTTATGTAGATCAAAATAGTTGCCTCTGACTTTTTTTGTATTTTAGACTGTTGTAATCAAACCATAGCCTTACATTCATTTTTCAAACTTTTTATCTACAAGGAAGCAAAGCGCATGCAGCAGCAACTAAATCATGCTTGTCTTCTTCATTTTTCCTCCCCACTTTCTCCTCCAGACATGTCTGTATCAATACTTTGTTTCATTTGCGACGGAGAATTTTTTTTAAAAAAAAAATCGACAAGCTGAAATAAGATTATTAATGAGTCATTCTCAAAGTACTGGAATTTCCTGTTCAGAGAGGCCCGAATAAACTGACAAAACAAAATACATTCATGCTTTGATGGGAATGGGGGATTCATGGAGGTCTCAACTAAATGTTACATTGACAACATGATGCAAAACCATTTTAACACATTCTCAAGAATGAAATTTTCAATTAGAACATTTTTTGAGATGTTATTGCGTATTTTACTTCATAGAGGAATAATACAATTCCATCCAAATGTAAAGAAATTATGTAACACAACAGATCATGAGGCAATGACATGCCTCACGAACTAACTTTTAAGGCTTCCACCAAACCCAAACTGCATCCTAACCACCACCACTCATCAAATGTTTTTATAAAGATGAATACAAATCCACAGGCAATACCTACAAAATTGGTTCACAAAATTCTTGAGCCGCCCTGAAAAAGCACAATTCATACTAATATCGGACTACATCTTGGAGACAATCATAGAAATGTGAAATTTGGATCTTTTCTTTCCCCGAGTAAATGGCTTCTGCTCCCCCACCTTCTTCTCCCTGAGCAGCCATTTCAATCACCATGTAGATCTTCTTGATTGGCATCTATAAGAATAAAGCATCATAAAAAAATTCAGATAAACAGTCCAGTTCTTACCTTTCTAGGAGGGTCTTACTAAACACTTCAAATTCAAACCCATTTAAAGCGACAAAGGATCCAAGTAGGCTTCTAAGTGGTCATATTCTTCCTTTGTTAGTGTTGTTTTGTTTTTATTATCAGTGTTGACATCATGAGTAAAACACATAATAAAGACCAAGATATTGAATAACGGAATAGATAAACGAGCTCACATCATTCAGGGCCTCAGCAGCAGCATCAATATCTTCCTCAGAGAAAACTTTAAGCTGTTGCAACACCTGTGTAAAAAAGAAAATCAAAACATTAAAATGAAAATGATAAACAAATACTTGTCCTGCATTATGAAAAAAATTGCACTGACAACCAATTTAGCGTTAAAGGAGATATAAGCAAACCCGAAAAATCATTGTAAACTTGACCATGTATGTGCATGTCGAGAATGGCAACAATGCAACTTATGTCATGCCAATCTTTTTCTAATCCCTGCCCTCTTCACTTCACAAAAAAACATGAGAAAAGGACACTCTTTCTGACTGGAGGGAATCATAGACCTAGTAAATGTTTATGATTGAATTTCAGAGGCATTCCTATCATTTGGTACTCTATTTCCGGTTCTCTCAGATCTTTGGCATCCACTGCAGATGTTGGAGTGGCTTGTTTACAGCTTTGACATTCTTTTTGGCAAAGAAGAAACCAATACTCATAAGAAGTTGCTAAAGGCAAGTCCAAGTCTCCTTAAGGAAAGGCAGTTCACTTGTAAGGCTTCATTCATCTCTTATCCAGCAGAAGGTTCACTTTAGTTGGTGACTTCTACCATTCATATCCACAACCAAACATAACATCTAAAAAAAAGCTGCTTTTTATGCGTATATACCAAAAGGAACTTGAATGACCAAAGCTACAAACAGCCATATAGCCGTTGAGTATCTTGTTGATGGTTTTTACAACCTCGCAATTCTCCTATAGCCAAGTGGAGTGAGAATCACATCATTTTGATACCAAGAGGCACTATATCAATTATCATCAAATTGCTTCCTAATTGTCTCATGTACTTGTTACGAGAAAATATAGTTTTTTAAAAAAGGGAATGGCTTTGAATAGAATGATAAGAAGGCACTGGTACATACAACAAAAATATATGATGGTAAATTCCATCATAATTGTGGAAATGATAATGATGTACCTTTTTCGCGTCTTCTGTTTTCAATGTTGGAACGTTGTATGTGACTGAAAAAGCATCTTGAAGACCAACTGAATCCAAAAAATTTAGCTCACTTGTAGTCCCAATCACCAGAATTTTTTTCCCCTAAACAATGTTTGAGAAAGAAAGTCAGGTACTCGCAAACTTATGCACAAAGTAGACATAAATAAAAGATCTTGAGAAATATACACTATCTAGCTACAACAGCATCTTCTATTCGCTGTTTCTTCTTCATTTTATAATATTTTTAACCAACCACAAAAGTTAAACTTCTTATGTCTACAAGTATACAAATACAACAATAAGAAATTGCAAAATATGGGAAGAAAGATCATCCCGATAAATAAGTATTAAAACTTTTAAACAAGAAAAGATAAGGGAACCCTTCACCACTAAGATTGTGACTGGACAAAAGGAGTAATTTGCAATCTGACAATCATTCAACAAAATATACACTGAACTAATAGTGCACAAAACAAAAGAAAACATGTGTGTGTGTGTGTGTGTGTGTGTGCGTGTGCGTGTAATAGAACCAACAAACAAAATAAATGAAGGGAAACCTTTGGAGGAAGCCGTTTGAGCAGGACCAATAATGTTTGAGAAATCAAATTTGAAAATCGTGGTCCAATTGCAACATATTCCAGCAGCCTAACAATGAGATCACAGAACGAACACTTTAATAATTTGCGAAAAGCAGTAACTGACCATTTCTTATATGCTTAATATCAGCACGTATTACCTTTCAATATCATCAAGAATGATAATGCTTAATGGTGACCTATAAGCGTCCTCAAATACCTATAGGAATCATTTCAGGAAAAAGGGCAGGCTCAACAGTTTGCATATTACTTGCAAGATATAATAAGAACTTCAGCAAGTTCTCGTAGAGATGGCGCTCATACACAAGTAGAGTAATACCAGGAGTATCAAATTTTGTATCAAATTTGGGATCCCTACTACTTGGTTTTGTAATACACGTATATGACATGACTATCACAGATTCACAAGTGATGTAGTCAATCAATTTACTAATGCCACGTCATTTTGGACCCCAACTTACTACCAAATTTGGGACCCCTAGCATTATTCTCAATAAATTGGAAAACCACAACTGCAAATTGTTCAGATATAGTGTAGAATTATATAACCTTGACGATCTGAGCACATTTAGTGCTTTCACTGAGGCCGATCATTGATTCAGCTGAAACCTATTCATGGAAAGAAGTAACTTAGAAGATTTGGGAGAGAGAAGGAAAGGAATCTATTCCAACAAGAAATGACTAGCTGCAATACGCATAGCATGAGGAGCCACTTACTATCTTGACGTAGGGAAAATCACTGCCAACACCAACAGAAGCCGCCATTGCAGTCTTACCACTGTCCAAGACGATTAAGAGTAAGAAGAAGATTGAGAAGTTGACTAACCTTAAGAAAAAATACCACATATACCTGCCACTTGGACCTTCCAAAAGACATGTAACAAGTGGGCTCCCTCTGCTCACTTTAACTTGCTCTGCTAATAACATAGTTCTTTTAAATATGTGCTCGTGTCGCCCACCACACTCCACTATGCCATTGAGTCTACAAATCACATTTATTTGGGTGGAATGTAAATAATGTTATTAAGAAAGCCAAGTTTATTTAGCGATTAAAACTATTCCACGTCACATGAGCCCAAGCTGACATGATACAGCATTATTTTTGTAAAAAAAAAAATCAATTATATCCATAAAGCTCAATACTCAGCAAATTTCCTAGTCATTTAGTTTAAAGGATTTCCCATATAGGTACAAGTCAGATCCTCTAGCAAAGACTTAATAATTAACCAAGAAAGGGAGAGTCACAAAATCTTGTGAGAAAGAACAGAAACAAAACATACACTTAAAGCTTCCACCAGTCTAATAAATGCATTCATGAAAGTTGCATGCAGAAGAGGCTGTGCTCATTCTAATACATTATCTACTTAACATATTTTTTCTGTACCAAAAAGTATACAAGGCATTAACCTCATACAATGATGTGTTTCCCTTCTCCTTCCTTTTTCTCTTTCCCAAAACCAACTTCAATTTTGCATCGACGCCCCTCATCAACCCTAAGAAATTTTAATTGCCAACAACAAACCAAGACGATGCGATAGTAAATTCATAATGTATGCTCTATGATTTTAAGAGCACGATATACACTCCACTTTAAATTTATCATACACAATTCAATATAGTTTTATAAATCCAGACATGTTGAGACTTGCAACGCACACCCAATATTGCAGTTCAAGTACAAACTACAAGCTAACTGCTTCAACACTTCCATAATGCACAAAGACCACAAACATAAATAATCTATCGGAATGGAAAAAAAGAGAGTTAGACCAATTTGCACACGATATAATAAATTCCTAGATGGGAAAAAGATCATAAGCCAGTAATTAGTCATACCTGCAACGTTCAAGGTCATCCATGGACGCTCCAAATGCAGGAATAATTTCTTGAAGGGCATTCAGAAAATCATCCATTGTAATCTTTATATTCTCTTCGTCCACGGGTTTGGTAAGATCATCAAGATTTAGCTGCCGGTTCAAAGCAAAGGAAACAGCACTTTTTACAACACCTTCTAGCTCCGCTCCACTATAATTTTTTGTCCGAGCAGCTGCATTCAGGGATGAAATCTTTCCTTGTTAACACTTGTAGATGCTAGCGCAAGTGGGGTATACATAGCCACCCCAAAGACACAGGTGTAGATTGAGAAACAGAAAAAGAATTAAAAATAAGAAAAGGATCACATCGACAGGATACTCATTATTTTTCCTCTTTGGAAGCTTTATATACAAACATATGTGAGGAAAAGGACGTCAAATGTAGAGTTCTGCAGTTTCACACTATTACTTTGAAGGAGAAAAGAGAGACATTAATAGTACGCGACCATATTAACAAAGACGCTAGTCAGGCCAACATATCAACACTGCAATGCTAAGCCCAACCAAATCCAATATTCAGTATCATCTCAAATAGTATATCAAATTTGAACAGGATGACATACCAGAATTCAGCATTAAGAAAAGCCAAATCAACGTATTCAAACATTTTCTTATCTCAGGCTCATAGCACATCTTGAAAGAGATTAGGTTCCATGTTTCTTTTTTTAAGTGCTAATAAACAATTGATTATGAGATTATCATAATATATAGCAGAACCATTCCTTCAACGCTTTCAATCATTCAAATTTAATTCTTTAAATGATAAGCCTAAGCATATCCAGAAAAAATTGCAAGCCTATCTAGATTGTTGACATGAGTGGTTGGCATCCGGCTTTAATAAGGTTATGACTGAGAGACTGTTTTATAATTTGTAATTGAGCAGCAAAAGGTTTAGATCAAGCTGATTAATGCACCATCAGCTTTACATAGAGCAAAATATACATTCCGACATATTTAATAGAAAGGAAGGGAACTCTTATTGTCATTAAAGTCGCACTCAGTTTCATTCTTGGAGTTTTGGAAAATATATGTTATGACTTGAAGGTGGTAAGCATAAAAGCCTAAAAACGAAAATAAAAATTAAGCCACTTGAAGAAAAAGTTAAGAATCACAAACCATGACACGATAACCTTCATCTAAACCTAAGATCCAAGAAATACAACAAATCCCCACCCAAAACCTTGATATATTAACTTGCGAAGACATTTACAGGAAAAAATATTAATAACAGCCGAAATTTGAATATCCGCAGTTTCAAAATTAAGTACTACTAGATATTTTAACGGGGAAAAGAGATTGTATAAATTAATATCAATATATTATGGCAATACCAATACTGAACCCATAAAAGGCATGACTCAATTACCAAGCTCTTGCAAGTTCACGTCTGGAGCAAGAAAAGAACTTTCTTTCATCTTGTTTGTATGAATCTGAAGGATTTGTAGACGGCCATTCTCATCTGGAAGGCTGATCTCCACTTGAACTTCTAAACGTCCAGGCCTAAAACAAAGAACTAGTTTGTAAACCATATATATATATATATATATATATATATATATATATGTACGTATATCGTGTGTGTGTGTGTGTGTCGTATATATATATATATATTAATGACAATAGAACCTTAGGGCATGTATACATCTACATCTACATATACATATACATGTATATGTATATATACATATACATGTATATGTATCATGTGTGTGTGTATTGATGACAATAGAACCTTTAGGGTGTGCACTGGGAAAAAATTACTCTGTCCAGAATGTAAGATGATTGACTTTTCAAAGCAATACGAGATATTTTCAAAATCTAACATTGGAAGACAATAAATCTTATAATTAGTATTATTACACTTTACATATTTTATAATTTTCATAATTATATTGTCTAAAATTAATGAATTCATATCAATTATAAATTTCAAAATATCTCAAATTGACTTCAAAAAATCAAAATTGATCCTCAATTTTGGAACAGACAGAGTGTGTGTGCGTGACAGTGATAAAAAAAATCTTGTGTGCTATAAGCAAAATTCTGTGGGACAGTGATGTCACCTCAAAAGTGCTTCATCAAGTAAATCCTTCCTGTTGGTCATTCCAATAAGCAGAACATTATTCAGAGACTCCACACCATCTATCTAGAAAGGAAATGATTTCCAATAAGTTAGTTTCGTTAATCAGCCTATTGTAGACTTCATATATTCCTATTAATTCTACAACAACAGAAATCTTCTAAACAAACCTTTGTAAGAAGCTGGTTAACAATGCTATCATGAACTCCAGTACCATCTCTAGTTGAACCTCTGGACTGCAAAGAAAATCAATATTATATTTCGCATAATCACATAAATTTTTTACAGATCAACATAGTGAGTTATAGCCAATTATAAACATATATATTATTATATGCATATATATATATATATATATATATACATACACACACACACGCGCACATGTATATATATATATAGATAGATAGATAGATAGATCAAAAGCACATGTATTAGTAAAAAACGATGCGGTTCATATAAATGCATAAATAATTAGGTCAATATATAAGTAAGTTCTACAAGCTTCCCATTTGGCCATTTTAGAAGGCCTTTAAGTAACTATCATTAACTTAATCAGGTCAGGGAGGTATGTAGTTGCAAATGTAAATAAATACACAAAATAATGTTAGCCAAACTAGCATAATTATAAAGGCATTAACTATGTTGTCGAGATCGGTGGACTGAGTGCAGACTTTCCGTCTGACATTACTTGCACAGAGTGGCTACCTTTAAGATTTAAACCTGCAATCTCATAGTTCTCAGAGTCTGCATCTTAGCTAGACCACTTCCTTGTTTTCCAAATTTGTATTATACATCTATTCAAAAATCAAGCCTCAAAATCAATCTATTCTGCAAATACTTTCATGATGTAAGAGCAAATATCTGATGCAAAATGAAGATCGGAGACGTATATAAAATGAGAGAGAGAAATCCATTGGAGATATAACAGGATGACATGCGCAGCAAAAAAAATGAAAATTATCAAACTTATGCTTTGTAGTCTTACAAACATGAATCAACGGGAACTCCATTCCTACCTTACAAATTGCATCAATTTCATCAAAAATGATAACATGCAAGTCACTTTGATCCCCTACAAAGAAGATAAGAAGCCGTTAACATTTGAGGATGCCACGAAGTAACTTAGCCAGCATATTCTCCTTACCTCGGGTTCTTTGATCTTGTTCAGCATCGGCAAATAAATCCCTTACATTCTTTTCCGTTTCTCCAACAAATTTACTTAAAACTTCAGGTCCGTTGACAATCTAAAGTTTAAAGAATCATCAGTCAAATTAAAACTACAATGAGTAAGTAATTGTGAATATATCTCAAAACCATTTATCCATACTTATTAGTATCCTAATATATGATACAAAAAATGTCTTGAATGATATGTATCTCTTCTCCGTGTGATGGGGCTCACAAGTCTAAGGCAATGGAGAATTCTTTGTATTCAATGTTTGGAATATTTATTTTGTTAATTGGGTAGGGTGTTTTATTTTGATATTTGGAGATTTGTTGTAGTCTGAGTATTTTATGTGTGTAGGGTATTTAGTTAATGGGTCCGCTTAATGTGTGCCCTAAGGGCACACACTAAGCGCAGAAAACAAAAGATGGGACCCGTTAAAAATTATTTCTTTATATAGTTGCACTGAATTCAATACATGGGGTCTACTAGTATATTATTTTTTTATACATTGAATTCAGTGCGCCTACATAAACAAATAATATTATATATTATTTTTCACGTTTAGTATGTGCCCTAAGGGCACACATTAAGAAAATCCTTAGTTAATTTGTTTAAGTCGTTACTCGTTAGTAGATGAGATGATAGGATAATAGATAGCTAGTGGATGACTTTGAAGTTATTTATGTTCACATAGCCTCTATATAAGGCCAAGTTATTTGTTATTTGGGACATATAACAGTTTTTTATTTATTTTTTGATGAGCAAGTATTCCGTTAAAGCACCAAGAAAGGGGAGCAAACCCAAGTATACACAATATAAAAAACATAGGGAAAAAAGAAACCTCCAAATCCTCCTTATACAAGGAACCTCCACAAAATACCTACATTAGTTCCCTCACTCCTTTCCAGTACTGGCCGTTCCATTCCTTCCAAATCCTCAATCAAATAAAAGTTTGGAATTTTATTTTTGTTTGTGGACACGAGTAATTTCTATAGAGTGAACTCAAAACATCCTGCAGTGGCAGTGTGGCCTACAAAGGATAGGCAAATTTATCTATCCTGTTTCATTTTATATTTCAGTGTAATGTCCCACATCGGTTGGTATCAAAGTTAAAGCTCAATTTTAAAAATTCAAAAACCACTGTTCATTGGTACTGTGCAACAGTATAAAATATCATTGTTCATCATCATTCAATAACTCAATTGCAAGGTCCAAGAAAACATATTAAGGTCGAATTTTCTAGAATGACGGGGATCACAAGTTGAAGAAATGAAGAAGTTTTGTATTTATTTTATAGGATTTTTATTACGTTTAAATGCATAGAGATTCATGTAATTGGGAAATTTTTTTAATACTTGGGATTTCGGAATTTGTGGCAGTCTTAAGTGTTTTATGTGAGTATTTAGGGTATTTAGTTATTAGCCGATGAAATGATGGGATTGTGGATGAGTAGTAAGTTGTTTATGTAGGAATGGTGAATGAGCTGGGAAGAAGTTATTTATGTTAATTTGGTTTCTATATAAGCTCAAGCTTATTTGTCATTAGGGATAGATTATTGATTATTGAACTGAATACAAGTTTGGAATCATATTCTTTTGTCAGGGAAGTAGTGAATGCAAGCAGTTCTGAGCATGAAGGTTAATTTTTGATACATGATATGAATCCTGATTCATTAACTATCATAGTTGTCACGGCACCACAGCGAGACGCGGAGATACCTAGGCGATAAGGCACCCGTCATGGCGTCCGTATGACGACAAGTCGTTAACAATGTGCAATTTATACATTATTTATTTTACTTCAAAAGTATATTCAATAAAAAAAAATTATACGCATTAAAACTCAAAATATAATAACTAACACTACAGAATACAATAATTAAAAACACAATTATATGAATACTTAACGATCAAAATTCAAATATAAAACACTTGATATTGAAAACTAGTAGAACAAGTCAACAAAAGGTACGTAAAAAATAAAAAATAAACTAAGTAAACACCCATCACACATTACAACTCTAATAAATAATAAAATTACATGTAACTAGTCCACGGGTTATGATGAGTCATGAGTACAAAATGACTTAATCACTTAACTTGGACCAGCTACCAAGGCGTGAGCCTTGACAGCTCGACATCCAAGGCGTCGCCATATCCTTCTCTAGCGCCAAGAAACCTAGTCGTCGCCTAGGTGACGCCATGACAACTATGCTAACTATTACATAAATCAAAAACACAAATGAGGATCGCAGACGGTGAGTTTATTAAGAGTTCAGTTATGCATATACATCTAAAGTGGGTTTAAATAAAACAAGACAAAAGACATAATAATATGGACTATAAACCAAGTTCAATGAGTTGAAAGTTATGACAAAAGTGTTTTAAAATACAAAGCTCCAATCAAGCCATACCCAAGGAATTTCCAACCTTCCCTAGATATAAAAACCAGTGAAAGCCTCAGTTGCATACCTTGGGGTCCTTTCCATTTAACATCTTTCCAATCTGCCGAGCCATAAGGGTCTTGCCGGTACCAGGAGGTCCATAGAGGAGCATTCCCTTGACATGCTTGATGCCAAGTCTGTAATGTAAAATATTTTATCATCAAGAAGAGGAATGAATAAGACGCAACCCAGTTTGTGAAACAAATACTATAATGATGAAAATCTGGAAGTATCTAACATTACTTAGAGGTCACATGTGGAGGGAAAACTCTAGAGGCAAAAGCTCTTCGAAATATATCTGCAAACTCCGCACTTAATCCTCCAATACCCAATGACTCAAGATTAAACTCTTTATGCTTAAAAATATTGCTGCTAGCAGCTTCACGCTGGTTGACGATCTGCATAATTAGCATGAATATTACTTAAATATGATGAATCAATAGATTGCTTCAGAAAAAATTGCTAACTCCTACATTTTCCATAAACTGAGCAAAATAAAGTTCGAGACTGCAAGAAGAGGGGGGGGGGGGGAGGGGGGGGGGGGGGGGTGGGGGAGGAATAAGGAAAGCATATGAGACTTTTACAGGCAAGTAGTCCTTATTTAGTCAGTTTTTAACACCAACTGCAACGAGCTTACCTTTATTCCACTGGAACTTGGTGCTTCAAAAACAATGTATGTATCAGCTGAGATTATCCCTCTCTCAATGTTGCTTGATTTTTCTTGCCCCTCAATAGCAGCATGATTGACTGTGAAGATGTACCCATTACCATGATACTCAAGTGTTACCCTTTGTTCTGCTGTCATGACCTGCATGTCATGATACCATACCTCCACGTAAATTTCCAAATATGTAAACAAGTCCAAGATAGACAAATGACAATAACTCCAGAATATGTTACGGAAAGGACGTTAGGATAGTAAAGCATTTTTCAAGTGGGGGCTGCTAAGGATGACACCTTGACTGGGGACACTCTAAGAAGGCGAGAGACTAACTATATAAGCTGCCATTGTTGGTGCAGAAAGAGCAGGTAGAGCACTGATCATATTATGCTTCACTGCCAACATGTGTGGGAACTTTGGTCCTTGATTTTCAGTTTATTAGGCATCATTCGAGAGACAGCTAGAGCTGATCAGGATTTTAAGTAGTTGGTATCTTTATAAAAGAGGAAGACATGGATCTCGAAGGCTTCCCCTACTTGCGTTTTTTGGAGTATATGGTGCAAACTTTTACGTGGGGTTTGGTTTGCCGAATAGAAATTTGATGTAATGCAATAGTCTGCGTAATGCAATAGAGTTGTAATGTAATGTTAATAGGTTATTACAACATATTTGTTTGGTTGGTTATTGGTATCTATATAGTAATTGTAATGTTATTGCATTAGGTTCAAAATTGTCTTTGATTAACTAAATTATATGAGTGTATGTAATGAACAAAGTAAATTGTAAGTCAAAATGTCAAATCAGTTATAATCATTACTTTTATGACCTATTGTATTATGGACGTAATGGGCTAATATATCAATTGGAGGATGTAATGCAAAACTTAAAATTTGATGTAATAGCAATACACCCATGATGAGTTAATGCATGTAATAGGTGAACTAAACATAATAAATGTCACATCAATGTAATAGGCTAATAGCCTATTGCATTACAAAGCTATTACATTGATTTGATGAGAACTAAACGCCACATTAATGATTTTAAGTTGAGGCCTCCCTTGCTTGTGTTTTTGTTGCACTCCTTTCTTTAATGGACCAATGGGTTAATTTAGGGCTCTGAAGAGTTTTGTCTTAATTCCATTCAGAGCTGAAAGCTCAGTACTTTTTGTCGAACCAACTCTTGGAATAAAGAGTCTAGACCTCTTTTGGTAAATAATCTTTTTTCTACTCAGCAAAACAAAAAAAAAATTGCCATCATATTTGATGCTGGATTGAAGTATTGCTGGATGCTAAATTAAAACCCCTTTTGCGAAAGTAACCACAAAGTTAATGAGAGATAGAGAATCCTAATACACAAGTTTGTTACTACTAATGTACCAGTTTCTTATTTTCAAAGTTACTGACCACAAGCCTAAACAGAAAACTACACTGTTACTTTCAGAGGTCAATTGTGCATATTATCTGATAGAAATATAAGATTACAATAGCATTAGCATGTCTGCAACAATTTGCAGTCAACCAGTTTTTTGTGATAGATAACCCGGTTAGAGAATATAGTGACTGCCCCTTGGAAATTTTACGTAGCAAACATGACAATAAAGCAATATGTACTAGATTAATAAAGTACCTTCACACATCCATTAAAAAAAATTAAAATAAGAAGGCAGTGTTTGTTTATTACATATACCAAGAGAATAGAGATAGAACTTTCATAAAAAAGAAGTCGAAGAGCATATAGCACTATTATTGATGATATATGGAAATTATTCAAAAAGAATTGGAATGAGGCTCTTGCCTGGTTAATAAATCTCTTCCGAATCTGCTGAGCCAAAAGAACTGCATCAACCTACAAACAATATACAGATGAGCTACTGGACCAAATATAAGATATAACATGATGCAACATTAGCTGTTATGACCAAGTATAATGCAAGCTGGTAAAATTGTAAAATTGTAAAATTTGGTAATACCAACCTATATGAAAGCACTACAAAATTGTAAAATTATGCATGCAATGCACCAAAAAAAGGACAACTACGGAAAACATACATGTTCCTCTTTATTCCCTTTTTTCACGAACTCTAACTCAAGAGTAAGCAACGCAAGGTTGAAATCATCAGGTAGAACAAATCTGGACAGATTGTCACAAGAGCAGCATTAAAAACTGGTGAAAAATCATTTACAGCCCCAGGAAGCCTAGCACCAACAAACCTGCTCACGGCTACAGTATCTCCAGTAGAAACTCTTGCATGACGACGTTGAATGGCATTAAGTCCAATATGGCCTTTGGGTATACCATCATGTGCAGTATATTCTCAGTTAAGGGAACAGGGAGGTACTTTCTTTCCTTTTTTAAAAACAACTACATTTCATACTTCAACAAGATTCTTAAACAATTTAAATATACTATTTTATTACTCAACTCAACAACGTTTTCTATCCCAAACTAGTTGGGGTAGGCTTAAACACTTGAAACATACATTACGGGGAAAATACTCTACAAGTATAATATTGCACACTAACTTGATGCACCCATAAGCACCATTTATCACTGAATCTAATAACATGTGGAAACCCACACCAGAAAACGCTAGTTGAGAAACCACAAAGTTTTGGTTAATAAATAGTACAAATAAGCAAGTTTCACCTTTATGAAATCACCGTTCTCTAATCATAAACTTGCAAAACTGTAGCTAGTATGTATATGCACTTAACAGCTAACAAAAGCATGATACTACCATATTAAATGAATTGGTCCCACAAAAGCTGTCCACAGCAAATACGCCAACAAATGATGGATCGAATGAAAAAGACTTTCTCTCACAATATAAATATATTACAGAAGAAGTAAGGAAGCAAGTAATGAATAAGGAAATAGTAAAAATATAGCGCAATGACAAATTTTGTATATAGAAGGCCCGTCACTGATCCATCTGCATACCTGAAATATGGTATACAATCCCAGTATGGCCAACTGGTAGATCGTCAAATTTGTCCAACATATTGACGCCATATTGTCAAATTAGTCCAACATATTAAAATTTGTCTAACATATTCCCAGTATAGCCAACTGGTAGAGAATAAGAATGCTAAAAAGAAATAGAGGGAGGGAGGAATGCTTAAAGAAACATTCAATTTAGTTTAAGCACATGATCATACCAACATGCATCAACTGCAAAACGTGATGTTATATGTGGATTTAATAAAAAGACATATATTACATCTAAAAACCACTCTACATAAAAATCACTCTACATAGAAGAGGTGTACTAAGTTCAAAAGAACTAGTTCCAAGTGATCTATGAGTCATGAAAAACAGCTAAGGTTCAGGAACTAGCAAACACCTTCTTTAAAAAAAATGCCGGTCAAGTAATAACAAAAGCTTTGGTAGTCAAGAAAGTGTAAAATCTTCAGCAAATAAAAGGCTTACATTCTATAAGAAGCCATCCAAAGAAATAGGATGTGAAATAATTGATTCTTCAGCCTTACTTTGGTAGAATATAAGAAATCTGACTGAATTAAATTATTGATCAGTTTGCTCTATGAAATTAAGGAAACCCAACTAAACAATTCTACTGGTCATCCACAGCAATCTGAGTTTCAAAAGTTCCTCATTGCCTAAAGCAACTTAACATCTAGGACATTTTTACATAAATTAAAAAAAAAACAGCAATTAAAGTGAAATCGAAGAGATGACTGCATAATTCCAAACTAGGTTCAACCAAATCAGTGAGGAGCATGAAATTGCAATAATAATGCAATGGAGAAAAAGGATATCCAACAGAGAGAACGAAGACATCACCGACGAGAGCGAGAAAGAGGTCGGATCCGGGGACGGAAAAGTTTCGGAGATCTGCAGATGAACAATAGGCGAAATTGGTGTAGGCCAAATCTTTAGTTGGTGTGTTTGTTACGATCATCGTCGAGCTTGATCTTCCTGCCATTCTTTCCGAAACTTAAACCAATTTCCAGAGGAGAGAGAATGGAGAAAAGTTAGTTTGTTCTGCCTTTCTTTCTTCAATCGGCGGTTGACGGGGGTTTTATTAGATAAAACCGGAGTAGCGGAAGACTCACTCCTGGACGGGGCAAGTCCGGATTGGAATATGGGTTTCTATTGAACGTACCGGAAAGTTGGAATTGGGGTGGACCTAATAGGAAAAAGGGAAGGGGGGGAAGAAAAACAGAAGAAAAAATATCATAGTTTGGTAGTAATTGTTTTATTTTATTTTTGGACATGAGAAAAAAAATCTTTGGTAATAATTGGTAGTGTTACCAATTTTGTGCTTTTTACTTTACTTTTATTGAAATTGATGGCAAAAAAACTTGTGCTCAATACCTAACTTATTTCTCTATTTTTGTTTTAGAAAAAGTGGTTTTGGGGTTAAGGTTAATAAAAATTAAGGATTCATTTGTTTGTTAACTGTTTTTACTTTTTAATTTTATTTTATATTTCAAAAATAAGTAGAAATAAAAATTAAGAAATATTATTTGGTAGCTATATTTAAATATTAAATTTTATATTATTTTATATATAAATAAAGTTCTAATTTTTGTTGTTACTTAGTGTGGGTCTTTTGTGAAAATAGAATAGTCTTTGTTTATTTATTGTAAATAGTTGATTTATTAAACAGAGTATGTTCGACTCCCTCTCAACGTATTTTTTATTTTACGCCTCATAGGTCTTTTTTAACCATGTTGGGGCAGAATAGCATAGCAAGTACAAATATTAGTAGGAAACATATTAATGAAAAGTGATTTTTGGACCTAGTTAGAGTTAAATTGGTTTCCTGTGTTGCCAAAATTTAATAAAAATAAGTTTTTGGTGTTTTGCACTTTTTCGCTGTCAAAAAAGATTTTACTTACACTATTTTGTAAATAAAAATAGTTGACAAATAACATTTCATTCTACTGCTTTCCAAAAAATATAAGCAAAAATAAAAAAATTGGAAGTAAAAAAAATTTCCAAATGAGCCATTAGAAGTTTGTTATGTAAGACCCTGATTTTTATGAAATACAAATTTAATTTTTTATATATATTTTCTTCTGAAACGATAAATGAATAAATTGATAAAAGTAAAAATTAAGAAATGTTTGTACAAATTTTATCTTGTTAGAGAATATTCGTTTTGTCTGTGAATATTCGTTCTGTCGGAAAATATTCGATTCGTACGACGGCGCCGAAATAATATTGGTGGACCCCCCCCCCCCCACAACGAAATATTATCGGATATAGAAAACGACATATGTAATTTTTCTAAATAAAAATAGTCAACGGTACTATCACTTTTAACTGTTAAATTATCCGGTGATAAATGAATGGTAATATACAGTATTGCACAATAGCACACGGTATTGCACAGTATTTCATATTATTGAACTGACAAAGTGGCTATTGTACAATATTGACTTTACTGAACCAATAATTGTCACATGCACAATAATTCATATTATTAAACTGATAATTGTCACAGTAGCATATGCGCAGTAATTTACATTACTGAATTAATAATTGTTATTACACATTAACGTGCTATTTCTTTTACTTATTTTTTGTATTATTGTTATCTCTATTATGATGTTAATTAAACTGTTGTATTCCATTATTAGTTATTTTTTTGCTTGTATTGTGAGTATCTAACTCATAAAGCCAACTACATTGCATTTATAACAATTAGTCATAATAATGAATAACTGAATTGATAAAGTTATTTATTTTTATTATAATAAATTATATAAAGTTACTTATTTTTATTATAATAAATTATATAAAGTAATTTACTTTATATAAATTATGTAAAGTAAATTATTTTATTATGATATATTATATAAGGTTAGTTGCTTTTGTGACACCCCCAAATCTATGCCCACACAACCCAAACTTAAGTTGTCAAAAGACTACAACAAAATTATTACAAAGTAGTACAACGTTCAACAGTACAGTGTATAATAATACACAACTAAGTATTCACTGTGACGCCCCCAAATCTGAGCCCACACAGCCTAGACTTGAGTCGTCAAAAGACTACAACAAAATTATTACAACAAAGCACAACGTACAACAATACAGTGTATAATAATACACAACTAAGTCTTCACTATTATTGCCACACTATTTTACAACACGTGAAGACTACGACAGCTATTCCTCGGACTCTCATTCCATCCCCCGGCTAGACCCTGTTACGTTTTCATCTCCTGTTGAAAAACAATGGAACAAAAGAAAGGGTGAGCTCAAATAGCCCAGTAAAGAATATCATGACTAAGATAATGACGAATAATTATCATTAGTCTTCAACAGTTGAGCTCTTGATAGAATACAATAGACTACAGGGTTTATATCAAAAACTGCAGTTAAATTCTTGAACAATGTTCAGATCAATAATAGCAGCGGAATGAGCAATCTATTAGAAGAATAATGCAGACCATAATGTCCATTCGCTTCTCTTTTTAGTAAAAATATCATCAACTTTTATCATCTGAAATACCATTAGTCAAGATAATACAACTTCGTAGTTCCTGGTCATAATCATGCAGATCAACAGTTCATCTTTGCACTACGGGCCAAAGACATTCAATATAACACCAACGGTCATGATTATACCAGATTCAGCATTTGGTCATAATCATACCAACTAACAGTTCATCTTTGCACTACGGGCCAAAGAGAACATTCACCACGTGTCATAAAAGACACCGAACGGATGTATCGCCTTTAACCTAGTATATCGTCTTTAACCTATCATTTGTTCAACAATTATATCACATTTGTGCCCCCGGCCACAGATATTCACAATAAATTGATTCTTGAAGATTAATAACAGTGATACGAATGATGAACAGAAGAAACAAGATAAACAATAAGTATCGGAAGTTTACTTTGTGCATATTCAAATAATGTCCAAATTGTCAACATGATGTGGAGTGAAATTTAAAAATAATATTCAAGATCCACAGTTCAGAATAACGGTTACAATTCAATAGAAAGGCTCAGAAAATAGGAAGGTTCAGTTGCAATAATGAAGTTCAACTATTATGGAACATATAATATTTTCAGGAATTATAGAAGCAATAGTTCCATAATAAGTTTCGATTTAAGAGTATGAAAGAAAATAATATCCCTTATCGTAGCAGGTTTGATTAACAAAAGGTGAAGGAAATTAATATCCCTTACCATAGTAAGTTTGAATAATGGAAGATGAAAAAGATGGTGTCCCTTATGAGTATAAAGGAAAATGATATCATTTACGAATATGGAATAAAAGTGTCATGTGATAATTCGTGTAGACAAATTATTTTCACACGAGACAAATAAAAAGGGTTATTCACCAACAGGCAGTAATCCGCGCCGTAAGGTTATTCCCATCAATTTGAATACGAAGAGTTATTCACCAAACAGGCGGTAATCTGCGCCGTAAGGTTATTCTCAGAGATTAATAAGGAATGAATACAAAAGGTTATTCACCAACAGGCGGTATTCCGCGCCGTAAGGTTATTCCCATAATTTAATACATGGAAATAAATGGCACAAGAAAGAAACGATATTATTTTCGAGAATCAAAGAATGATAATCCCTTACCGTGGTAAGTTTAAATAATAGAATATGAAAGAAGATGATATTCCTTACAAGTAAGAAAAAAAATGACATTCCTTACCGTAATAATTTAAAAGTGTGAAAAGAATGATATTCCTTACAAGTAAGAAAAAAGAATGACATTCCTTACCGTAGTAAATTTAAGAGTGTGAAAAGAATGATATTCCTTACCTTAACACGTGACTGAATATTGATTTAAATGAGGTTGATCAACCTATATATTTATAATATAATTAGTAATTACCACATAAAAATTTCAAAGTGTATGATAACTCGTATAATATGAACTATCAAAATTATATATATTTAACATAATTTTTGTAGTATAATATAACAACTTTAAAATAGTTTTTAAAATAATATTTCAAAATAAATCTTCTAAAGAAAGTTTTTAAAAATGAATATTCTGAAAGAAGAGTCTTCTAAAGGAAGATTTGTGAATACCGTGAAAAATAGAAATTTATGAAATTACTACTCTTTAATAAAAAACTTACTTGAAAAAATTTTGCACTCCTTTTGGCTTTCAAACTCTCAAAATAACCTTACTATTCTCAGAGAAAACTTATAAAATTCTTATAGAAAATTTTTATGTTTTAGGTGTGATTTTTCTATTCAGCTGAGCAAGCTATTTATAGGAGAAAATAAGTTACTGTGCAGTGGTAGGTGGCTGGCGTGCTGCACGCCAGCCTAAATTTTCTACAAAAGCAGCGTAGCTGCCTTTCCTTCCTTCACCAACCAGGAAACTTTCCAGCAAAAAACACATTTCATTTACAATTCATGTGGCCCCCACATAGGGTCCACATGTTACTATTCACATAATAATTAATTATTTTTTTTTTTAATTTTTTTTTTTTACATTTATTTATTTTATTTTATTTTTCTTCCTATGGGTCCTGCATATAAAATAAAATAATGCTATAACAATAATTCAACAATAATGTAAGAAACACGGTACAGATCATTATTAATTTAATAATATAAATTACAGTGTATTTGCTACCGTGACAATTATTAGGTTTAATAATTTTAAACTACAGTGCACCAACAATTATTGACTTAATGATATGAAATACAGTGTAATAACAATTATTGAATCAATAATGCAAAATACTGCGTAACAACAATTATTGAATTGATAACATAAAATATTATCCAGTGACAATTATTGATGAAATGATGTGCAACAGTTACAGTGTCAATTATTAGATCAATAATGCAAATACTGTGTAATAACCAATTTATCAATTCAATAATATAAACGTTGCACAATACCTTGTGCTACTGTAGAATACCGCGTGCTACAGTAAAATACCATAAATTACCGTATGCTACTATTCTTTTATCACCGGTATTTTAACAGTTAACACCGTTGACTATTTTTATTTAAAAAGGTTACTTATGTCGTTTTCTATATCCGACAAATATTCCGTTGTGGGGTCCACCAATAATTTGTTATTTCGGCACCGTCGTACGGCACGAATATTCCCCGACAAAGCGAATATTGTCCGACAAAATAAAATTTGCACATAACTGTTAGGGTTTCGACACAGTGAAAGCAGCGGAATTTAAAAAAAAAAATCCGAAACCCTAAGACAGGATCCAAGCGAAAACAGATTAATCAAAAGTTTAGATTATTTTACCGATTATCTGAGATGGACAGGAGACGATTGAATTCTGGAACAGCTTCGAATCTTCAACGCAATCCAGCGACTGCGTCTCTACGGTATCCACACGAACGCTCCGCGAATCGTCCCACGATCTGCAGCAAAAGGAACCGCGGTACTACCCACCAAGATCAGAATTTCCAATTATTTTTCTCTCTAGCCTGTTTCTGAAAGCGGCTAGGGTTTTAGTTTTTCCTTACGTGACTTTTAGACTACTGATATATCATATATATAGTAGTTAATAGGAATTAACTAAAACCTAAAATAAATAGAAAAATAAAATCCGAATTTATATATATTATATTTTAATTAAGTCTTACTTAATTAATATACATATATACAAATTATCCTATTAATTTAAATTTGTAATTTTTAAATACTATCAATCATATTGACATATTTAAAATACTTACAATTTAAATTAATTCCTTTTTAATTACGTTCTAATTGTGTGACCCTATAGGTTATTATTATGTTGACAATAATTTTAAAATCATATTATAAAATTATAAACAGTGAGCGGCATCTAGTAATGCATCACTGCTACCCAAATAATAATAAGATCGGTGATTCGATACAACCTTTTCGTGACCAATATTTCAATGTAATTTAATCCTTTTAACCTTATATCCTAGATTAAACTCGAGGCATGAAATGTGTCATACTCTTCATAATTTAATCTGAGTTTTCTTGATCAATGAGTAGACTATATGAAACAAATCAATATTTGAGCATGACCATGCATTTCATAGTCCTACTCAATCAAGAGGCCTATGGATATCACCCCTAATATATAGAAGGGTTAAATTCCATCTAGATCACTTATATTCCTCACACGATTCATGATGTACCCAATAATCACCTTTATTGTCCACCCTATTAAAGGTGACATTTGATGATATCAAAGTACACAAATTCTCGTGTAATAATATAATGACTTCAGGTCGGAGGATCATTACATCATTGTCACTATAAGAATTTCTTATGACACTTTGCATAATGCTCCATGTAGAATTCTCATGGTGGGTCAGTCCAGTACATTGTTCTCTAACATGTACCTATGCATTGACTCAAATATCTCATATATTTATGACCAATGAGATTTGGCCATCAGTCAATTCACATACTAGTCTCAATGCATCGTTGTTGTCCCATTAACAATGATACTCGACTAGGGACATTTAAGAGCAATGATACTAATTATAATTATATAATCTCATGTTCAAGTCACATACTTAAAGCTATATAATTCGTATCATTATTCTAAGGGCTTTTATTATGTTAACATTTATATAACGCAGTAAATGAAATCATAATAAAATAATCTATTTATTCAATCAAATATAATATCAAAAATGTTAAGCAATTACATCAAATAATTAGCCTCTAGGGCATAAACTCTAACTAACATCTTTAACTTTCAATTTTATTAATTTAACCACTTACTGTTTCAGGAAAAATATATACGAAGAAAAATTAAATTTTATATTTCATAAAATTCGGGGTCTTACATTCACTATTATTATCACACTTATTTTACAACACGTGGAGACTATAATAGTTATCCCTCGGTGTGACGCCCCCAAATCTGAATATTATTTCAATCGAACCATCCTATTTTTCTAAATATTTCTATTGAACTTTAACCGTTATTCTGAACTGTAGATCTTGAATATTATTTTTGAATTTAAGTCCACATTATATTGACAATTTGAACATTATTTGAATCTGCACAATATAAAATCATAAACTTTAGATATTTATTGATCATCCTGTTTTTTCTGTACATCAATTATATCATTGTTGTTGTGAATATCTGTGGCCTGTGGCACATATGATAGGATAAATGCAATATAATTGTTGTATGTCTTTTAGGGCATGTGGTGAATGTTCTCTTGGTCTAGAGCAAAGAATAACTGTTGTTTGGTATAATTATGACCAAAGACTGAAGACTGGTATAATCACAACTATTGGTATTATATTTGAATATTTTTGGGTCGTAGTGTAAAGATGAAATGTTGACTTGCATGATTATGATCAGGAACTGTGAATTTATACTATCATGATCAGTGATGTTTAAGATGATAAAAATTGATGATATTTTTCTTAAAAAGAAAAGTCAATGGACATCACAGTCTACGTGATTCTTCTAATGGATTGCTCATTCCGCTGCTATTATTAATCTAAAATTTGTTATTTATTGTATTCTATTAAAAACTCAACTGTTGAAGGCTAATGATAATTTACTAATTATTATATTAGTCATGATACTTCTTATTAGACTATTTGAACTCACCATTTCTTTTTTGTTCCATTGTTCTTTAGGAAATGAGAGAATAACTGAGTCTAGCCGAAAAATGGAGTAAAGGTCCGAGAGATAGCTGTAGTAGTTTTCAAATATTGTATATAGTGTGACAATAATAGTGAAGATTTAGTTATGTATTATTGAGTTCTGTATTTTCGTCATTTGTACTGTTTGTATTAATTACCGTGTATTTTATAGCGTTTTAAATTGGGCTATATAGACTCACATTTGGGGACGTCACAAAAAATAAAATTAAAACCTAAAAATCACAAGACATCTATATTAATTACTAGGCTAAAATTTCTTCCGTCGGAGTTTTACATTTGAACATGATTTTTTTTTATAGCAAATAATAAATAATGTTAATTGATTTTGTAAAGGATGATGTCATTTCTATCCAATGTTTTTGTCCACGTACAATTTATAATTTAGTAAAAAAAAAAAAACATTGTCAATTGATTTCATAAATGAACATGTCATTTCTACCCACCATTTCATAATTTTTTGTCCATATACAATTTGGAATTTTGAGATAGTTTTTAATGCACATCAAAAGGTAATAATTAA
Organism: Hedera helix; assembly: GCA_947179155.2. Lineage (NCBI taxonomy): Eukaryota > Viridiplantae > Streptophyta > Magnoliopsida > Apiales > Araliaceae > Hedera > Hedera helix. The sequence continues at coordinate 34,118,417 of OX359268.1, read as the reverse complement.
GGATCGAAGATATCACATTGGTTCCAAAGAAAGAAGTTTATTAGCAATATATATTATTTTATTCTCTTTGTTAAATTGACAGTGTTTAGATACTCATCTAAAGTGATTATCTATCTAGATAACTAAAAAATAAATGATAATCATAAATTATTACACAGTAGTCATCTTAAAATCTAATTTCAGACAAAAATACTTCTCACATTTTAATAATTTTAACATAAATACAATTATTATCACACAATTGCAAAAGATGAATCAAGCAAATATTCACACACGCGCGCACACACACATATATATTACATGTGCTCCCTCTTTTTATTTATTAATTATTTTTTCTTAAAAGCCCAAGCGACTCAATAAGTATTCCAAAACTTTGAAGGCAACATTAAATATATAAAACATAATTTGAAATTAGTCTCATAATTAGTTGGAATATAGTTTGGTATCGTTCTGTATTGAATTAAATTTGACATGAATTTTTTTTGGGCGAGTCATTCGACATTAATCAATATGGGAGACATTTAAGTAAAAAATGAATATTAAAAAAATATATACAATAATACTGAATTTATACAACCAGTCACATTAATTATTATTATTAATCAATAACTTCTACAAAAGAATATTGACCAAATTTTATTATCTATCTATCTATATCTATATCTATATTTATATTATAAAGAGAAAATAAAAAAAATAAACTGCCTTCTTAAAGCTGTGTCACATGTAATTTTTTAAATATTTTTTTACAAGTTTTGTTTAATTCTTCTTAATTTTTTTTATATTTTATATTTTATTTTAAAATTTTGATAAAATTTATATTATATTTTTATAATAATTTCAAGCGCAACTCGTCTGAGACTAATTAATAATTAAATCTTTTAGATATCCTAATCCAAATTTTAGTGAGTAGTTTTAATGACACGTAGCTAATGTAGTTATAACTTTAGACTTTTGTTGACACTGACTAAGGGTGTGTTTGATTAGCTCTGAATGCCTCTTAATGGAGGCGGCTCTTAATCGGTCAGAGGCTAATCTTGTTTGATAATTTTTTTGTTACCTCTTATTGCCTCTTAATCGGTAAGAGACAAATACGATGCTTAATCATCCAGAGGCACATCTGAACGAATTTATATTTTTTCTTGACAAAAATAACCTCCTTAATTTTACAAAATTCCTCTTTTATCCTCTTCTTTGCCGCCAGATCTGGGAAGGGGGTGCCGGGGAAGAGGGAGGAGGAGGAGGCAGGGGATAGGGACGGCGGGGATGGGGGAGCAGGAGGGGGACGGCGGGGATGGGGGAGGCGGGGGTCGGCGGGGATGGGGGAGGAGGAGGCAGGGGATGGGGGAGGCGGGGGTCGGCGGGGATGGGGGAGGAGGAGGGGGGACGGCGGGGATGGGGGAGGCGGAGGGGGACGGCGGGGATGGGGGAGCAGGAGGGGGACGGCGGGGATGGGGGAGGCGGGGGTCGGCGGGGATGGGGGAGGAGGAGGGGGACGGCGGGGATGGGGGAGGCGGGGGATGGGGTAGGAGGAGGGGGACGGCGGGGATGGGGGAGGCGGGGGATGGGGTAGGAGGAGGGGGACGGCGGGGATGGGGAGACGGGGGTCGGGGGGGATGGGGGAGGAGGAGGGGGACGGCGGGGATGGGGAGGCGGGGGTCAGGGGGGATGGGGGGAGGAGGGGGCCTGCGCCGGGGGAGGGGGAAGGGGCCGGCGGGGGGAGGGGGGGAGGGGAGAAGAAGAAGCAGCAGCTGCTGCTTTATCTTCTTCTTCTTTTTTTTTTTTTTTTTTTTTTTAATAATATTTTTATACATAGGGATAAAATAGTAAAATATTTTTATTCAGACATTTAAAAAAAAAAATTATCAAACAACATTTTTTTATTCAGATACAATTTGATTCAGACGCTCTATATTATTCAGATGTCTAAACTATTCAGATCTTAATAACTAATTTTATCAAACACAACCTAAGAAAAATGGGTTAAAGTATCAGTTATATTCGTCTTATTTGGTTCCGGTGTGAATACCAAAGTGCTCACTCTTTAATTAATGGAAAATTCTACACTTATTCTTAAAATTTACCCGTTAACTCTATCTGTAAAAAAAACGAAAGAGTATAATTCTATTTTATTTATATTTTAAAAATAAAATAGGACTATACTTTTTCGTCTTATACACAAATAAAGCTAACAGATTAAAAAAATAAATAAATGTAGAATCACTCTTAATTAATAGTCTCGACTCAAGATTGACCTTGGTGCCCAAGCTAAGATTGTAGAAAAAGCATCCAAGTTTATCATCTTCTCCGTACGTAGCCCACATGGAGAGGGTCCTACGTGAAGTGGACCCAATACTGACACGTAACCACGCTGAGCGGCGTCGATCAAGGAGCCCACTTTGCACCATCACGACCGTCAGATACTCTTCACAGTGAGAATGTTTCATCCAACGGCCAGAAGAAAACATCGGGGCACTCTCCTTCTCGGAGAAGACTCCTACGATAGTGGCTCTATCGTAATTAACTGAGAAACTGAGGGTAAATATGACTAGAGTTTATAAGAAGAAGAACACTGCCCGTTGTCACCTTGTAATCAATCTCCTGACGAACGATCTACTCAACTAGGCGCGAAATCTAGAAAAGGAAAAGATTCTTTTTTTCTCTCTCCGAAAACGTCATAAATCATAATATACTCTCCCTATATCTATACGTTTATATATATCTCTATCTTTATATATTAGAAATTAGAATTCACGATTTCATTTGTGTGAATGCGATCGGAGAGCCAAAAGCCCTAGCTGCGTTTTCCCCTACTTTTTTTTTTACTGAAAATGGAGTCGCCGCCGCCGGTAGGCAGATACATTCCCCAGAAATCCAAGTAATTATCTTTCAGTTTCTCTCTCTATATGTATATGTTGTATTTATCTACGTATGTGATTGTGTGTCTTTAATTTGAATGGGAAATTGAATTGGCGCAGCAAAAGAGTGTTTCCTGGTGGAAGTTATATGGAGCCGGATTTCGCTGAAATTTCTGCGCCGATTAATCGGAGTTCGAAATCCAAATCTCTGAAAAATAAAGAGGTGAATCTTTCAAGTATTGTTGTTTGTGAAATTTGTTTGCTTAGTATCTTGTTTGCCTCTGATTAACTGTGTCAAATCAGGGTTGTATACAAAAAATGATCTTGTAGAATGTGGCAGTACTTTTTAGTGCAGATTATATATACTGATTGCAATTAATTATCATCGAGTCTTTGCTTGTCTGCATGTTTTGGGGTTTCATTTGATGGTTTCTTGTTTGCTCTAGGTATGGCTAATAAGTTGTTTCTTGTATTTGTTATTGTAATGGAGTGGTGACCGTGGCAAACTAATTTTAAGCCAACCCAAGCTGAATTTGTGAATTTTTCATAGTATGAACAAAAGTACTCATTTTGATTTTGAAAATGTGTTAGAGAATACCTGTTGTGAATCTTTAGGTATGTATGTATATGTTAATGTCAGGACCGAACAGATAAGCTATATTTTTTTTGAGTTCAAATCTTGAATTTCCAGCATATGTTATCTTGTAGTTATACTTGTACTTTGAATATTGTAACAGCTTTGGATAACTCTCTTGTGGTACGGATTTATCGGAAACTTCATCTTGTATTTCAAATTCAAAACTACAGTCATACTCTATAAATTGATCCAGCTCTGGTGATTGATGGTGTGTGGAACTTATCTTTTATTGTCTCAACTGTGAAATTTCTATTATCGTAGTTTTTAACTGATCAAGTAATTCAGCAGTAAATAGGGCGTGAGATGTTTATTGGTTGTTTATTTTTGACATTGGTATGGTGGCAGTGAGATGTTTCTTGGACATAATTGAATATTTTTATCATTAAATTGAAATAGTCTTTTTGGATGTCTAATATTCTTGAATATATAAGGGTATACTGGATGGATGGAGGGAAGGATTTACTTTGACTTATTTGCTAAAATTAGTTTTTGGAGTTGGACACAAAAATGTTTAGTCTTTCAACACCCAATACATTTAGAAGATGTAGGCCAAATACATTACTCAAAAATGTAACTTATGGTTTTGTCCTCTAGACACTAAGTTATCCCAAAGTGAATGGGAATCGGGAATATTTGAAATTTTGAATATTGATTTAAATAACTAAATTTGTGATATGGAGCTAGAGAGGCCTCATATGATATTTCACATGTATATATACATTTTATAAGTTTATATAATGTACACACACACATGTATGTAGGTAGATCATTGCTGATGGTTGGTCCTTACATCTTTGTTTTACTACCGTAGAGAGAGATGGTAATGAAACCATGGCTGTATGAAGTTCATGCCTGAGATGGTTGTTTAAATGCTCATTCATATGCTAATACTGAGTTACATGTTTCTGATGCTGTTTGTTTTTTGTTGGGTCTTGAATTTTAGATTTAAATTAATATAACAACCTAAGTTTTACCCAAAATTTCACATGACCGCTAAAGTCTAGAAGCTACACGTAACACCTAACATTTTGAGCCTAAATGTAAACAAATATTCCGTCTTAACTTTGTTTAAAAAAGTGTTCAGTGACAATTATGCCCATAGTAGTATATTAATTCACACTTAGTATATCGAATATTCAACTACGCGGTATGATTCTTAATCCGTTGTCCCTAAAGCATCTTCACATTCTCACCTGCCTTATTCCCAGTAATACCAACAGCAAAATGGTCTGAAAAAGTACACTTGTAATGCCAATATCAACTTTCGCTAGCAGTAATATGTCCATTTCAAGCGTTAAAGTTGATCTTATCAACTTTCCAGTGGAAACAAATGAGAATTGAGCCAGTGGTGGGCGATTGCCTAGATTTTGGATGTCTCCAACCAGTTGGTGACGAAAAAAATGTTTCAACAAGTAGGTTGATGGGATTATGATGAGGAGCAAGCCTCCATTTCAAGATAATTAAGGTTTGGGTTTGAGGGGATAGTGTTGGTTTTGTGTTAATTAATTGAGTCGGGGCTTATTTTGATTATTTTTTTATTTGATTTTTTGGTTCAGCATGTTTGAGACCTAGTGAACCTTTTGTCAACCAAGAGATAAGATAAAGGGAATGCTGATATATCAATTTTGAGGCAACAACAGTATGTTATAAAATTACTCTTTAATCATTTATTTACTGCTAGGATGCAGGGATTCTTTGTTATCTCGATGAACAGCTGTATCCCTGCACTGGATACTCTGATTTTTGGGGATTCTTAGGGATTATCTCCTTTATAACTTATATTTTTTGAATTATCTATGATTATTTATGTTATTTTATCGACTTCGAAACTTTAGAGTTATATTGTTCATTGGATATTTTTTGTTTTCCCCTGTAGCATATATTTTGTTGAATGTTTTATCTCATATATATATATATATATATATATATATAGGGGGGTGGGGCGATTCATAATAAGTATTTGCTATGGACCAAAATTGGGCATACACCATCTTATACGTACAATCTAATATCGAACGGACATGATTTAAATGGGAAAAACGCCGTCTGCTAGTAATATTGGCGGACGGATTAAACATCATTTTTGGACTACTTTACCCTTTACCCATCAATGCAAGGATAAGTCAGGCAAAAAATATACACCATCTTATAACACAACAATATATACACACACATAAAAACTCTGATTAAAGTTTCGTTATCATAGATTTATAATCACTACTGTACATAGATTTTCCTTTGTGGAAAGCTTTTATTCATGGATTTTTCCCTTGGTTCCTGTCAATTTAATTATTTTATCTCAGTGCGTTTGAGCTATAGCCAATTTGCATGTGAATTTGTAAATTATTACTAGTTGATTCCATGTATAAATTGAATATACTCCGCGTTCCGTTCAGATCAATTGACGCTGCTATCCGTCCGCTAGACATACTAGCAGACTTGGTATATTTTTTGCCTGAATGATCTTTGCGCTGAGGGATAAAATGGTCCAAATGTTACCATTAATCCGTCCGCTAGTAATACTAGTGGACATGGTTTTTCCCTTTTTAATTTCGCCCGTTCGTTATAAAAATTAATGGCTTACAATGTATTTGCCCAATTATATATATATATACACACACACACACACACACACGCATAAATATTCAATAACAAAATATATGTCGAATCCCCTTGCATCCAACTCCCCATATTTTGAGATTTGACAAATCTTCGTATCTCCGTAAGACGCATGCGTATTTGTGCCTCTTATTTTACCTTTATTAACATCACTAGCATGATAGTATAGGAATTACTCCCTTTGTCCCATAAATAATGACTCAAGTACAACCTTTACGACAAATTAAGAAAAATCAGAGTAGAGGAAAGAGAATAAAAAACCTTCAATTAATCCATAGTGGACCCCACTTAAGTATAATATGATTCTTTTCTTTTCCTAAAAGTAATGAACCCTCCTTAAGTTCTTTAGACAACTTTTTGGGGGTCAATTTTTCGTGTACTTCAGACATCTTTTGTGGGATGGAGGGAGTACATTATTTGACGTCCTAATTGCTCTTCAAAAGTAAGAGGTGGCTTCTCTTTCTTTATGGTAATAGATATTTTTTATTATGTGTCTACATGTATCACAAATCCTAAAGAATCCAATGTAATGTAGGTTATTCACCGTGAAGTAATTGCTGTCAACATGGATGAAGATTGTGATATTATGCTAATTGAAGGAAAAATCAATACAAATAACAAAGGAAAGGTAATTGAGTTTTTCTCTGAAAGTTCTTACTCTGATTATTAGTTTAAACTGTGTGTTACATTCTCAGTGGTCATATGGTATCTGTATAACCCTTCTTAGTGTTCAGTTGATGTAAAACATTTTAACTTGTTTTACCTTGTCTCCAGGAAGCCATGACCATTAACTCATTGGAAAGTATTAGTGCAGCAAACCTTGGATCTGTGGATGGGGTTCAGTCTTCGAAGAAGAGATGTGCTCCAGGATTACATAATATAATTAATGTAGATGCCTTAAGTTCTGATTTATCTTATGGTGATGATGACTATATGGATATGTATTTTGACAATCTGATGTATGATGATGAGTACGCGATTTTGCAATCCCATTTTGATAATATAGATATACCTCCCGATGTCGAGGCTCCTATTCCTTGGTTGCCAGGTCATGTGCTTAATAAAAGCAGGCTTGCTACCGCAGGTAGTTCAGGCAAATCAGTTTTACAAATACAACCAAACACTGGAACGGAGACATCTCAATCTCTACGGTTTGCAGAACCTATGAAGAAAAGGTCCACATCAAAAAGCAGTTCAACTGGGCCAAACACTGGAACGGAGACATCTCAATCTCTATGGTCTGCAGAACCTATGAAGAAAAATTCAACATCAACAAGCAGTTCAACTGGGCCAAACACTGGAATGGAGGTATCTCAATCTCTGCGGTCTGCAGAACCTATGAAGAAAAAGTCCACATCAAAAAGCAGTTCAACTGTGAAAACCCCAATTCATGCAGTCAATCGCCACCATAAGGTTGAACTGTCTTCACCCTGGTCTTTTGCAGAGTCTGCTCAAAGTAAGAAAGGTATAGCTGCTTCAACTAGTTCAAATTATCTGGGTTCAAAAGTTCAACGCGGTGGTGGGTACTACAAGAAGGCTACTGTTTTTGGTGGTACAAGCAATTATTGTCCACGTAACCCAATGGGTGCCATAAAGGAGTACCCTGGAATTAAGCCATCTGCTCGCTGGTCTTACTTTCATAATAGTACAAAGAATCAAGTTGGTAGTACTAGTCCTTTTCCAAGTTCTTATATGCCTATGGAAGCAATAAATCATACTTCCGGAGCAGATGCATTTATGCCCAACTGGTTTAATCTTCTGAACAATAATTCCGAAATGGTTACTCCAGATTATCCAGGGTTTGTTAATCCATTTAATACTAGACCTGTCTTTCCTGACGAAGCGGCAGATCAACCTTATGTGCAGGAAAAGGATGTGAATGAAGACGAGATTCTAGAGAAGTTCCAACTTTTCAAAAAGTTTGACACTGTCCAAGGTGACTTGGATCATCACTTTGTGCGTAGTGGTTCTTCACTGAATCAGGTAAAATGCACGAATTCCGACTTCTTCATTTGGTTTGTAGCCATTCATGTTTTTTCCCTTTATTTAAAGTAATATATATATATATATATATATATATATATATATATATATATATATGTTTTTTTTTTTAATTTTTTGACAGCCATCAAAGAATTGGGCAAAGAAAATACAAGAAGAGTGGAAAATACTAGAGAAAGATTTGCCTGGTTAGTTTTTCTGAATCCCGATGCCTGTTTTGCTGCTATTCTTTCTGTTTGAAGGCTTTGTTGTTGGAGCTTGTAAATGTATTTTAACTAAAAACAGCAAGGATCATTGATCAATTTTTGCATATTGGTGGAAGATAGTCTGATTTAAATATTTTTTGCTTCTATAGATACCATATTTGTTAGGGTATATGAATCACGGATGGATCTTTTGAGGGCTGTAATAGTAGGAGCAGAGGGGACACCCTACCATGATGGTCTCTTCTTTTTTGACGTGTACTTCCCTAGCAGCTACCCTAATGTACCGCCGGTATGCTATAGGATTTTTGATTTCGTGTCATGCACTTTAATCATTCGATATATGTTTACTGCATAAGCCTGACCACTAAGAAATCACTTTTGCCAGCATGTGTACTACCACTCTGGTGGCCTTCGACTCAATCCGAATTTGTACAACTGTGGAAAAGTATGCCTGAGCCTTCTTAACACTTGGAGTGGTAGCCAGAAAGAACAGTGGATCCCTGGAGTATCAACCATGCTCCAAGTTCTGGTCTCTATACAAGGACTAATATTGAATGCTAAGCCCTACTTCAATGAGCCTGGATATGCAAATATGAGCGGCATGGCGATTGGGGAAAAGAAATCCCTGCATTATAATGAGTCCACTTTTATCCTATCTCTAAAAACTATGGTGTACACCATGAGGAGGCCACCAAAGGTATGATTAGAAAAATCATTCCTACGGAATAATGTACAACTTGCAAGTAGTTTGACCCTTGTTATTATAATGTGCAAACTGTAATTTAAATGTGAACAAAGTAACATTTAGCATTTTTTGTATATTGTAGTGGGGCCACGTTCATTGAGGCTTGTTCATCCAAATTTGTAGGCTCTTATCATTAGTTCTACTGTTGCCACAATAACTGTTAATTGTTGCTCTGTTTGTTCTTGCTCATATGCTCTTTTGGATTACTTTAGGTTTATTGTGGTGCTTTTCTGTACTAGGTGCATTTAATATCTAAACATTTAAGTTTATTTTCCTGCTGTAGCATTTTGAGGATTTTGTGGTGGGGCATTTTTTCAAGTGTGCTCGAGATATTTTGGTGGCTTGTAAAGCATACATGGATGGAGCTCAAGTTGGGTGTCTCGTCAGAGGCGGTGTTCAGGATGTTGATGAAGGTGACAAGAGTTGTTCACAGAATTTTAAGGACAATTTGGGTGGATACATCAAAACGCTAGTAAGTGCATTCACACAAGTTGGGGTAAAGGACTGTGAGAAATTCATCCCACCTGCACCAACGGGAAACTGGCAGACAGGAAATACGCAGACAGCAAACAGGGTAGTGTCTCCTGCGCTCAAGCCTGTAAATTATTTCCATTACTGACTGAGAAAGAAAATAGTTGGATATTGACTATGCATTTTGCAAGTAAAACATTTCATCTTTAGTTTCTGTTTTTTACCAGTTAATAGAGACCAAATTTATGGGAGTTGATATGTTAATAATTTTAGTATGCTTTTATTCTCAAATTGACAATAATGTAAATAGGTCTGGATATGAACGGGGGTTAATAGTGTTCTAATCCTATATTTAGCTATTGTTGGTATGGTGGAAAAGATTGTACGCTATTGATTTTTAATTATGTGATGTACCTTTGTCACGATTATTAGCTCTTGATTATGCTTAAAAGTCGAAGTTTATATTTTCTATTTATCATCAAATCTATTTTGACACTGACCATCTTCCTTTCTCGTCCTCTTTTTTTCACTGCAAGCATGGTCTGCCCAATTTTTTTGTTGTTTTTTTTTTGGAGGTGTTTAATGGTAACAAGGTAACCGCTGTAGCTCTTTGCTGGCATGACAACTTCAAATCATATCAACTTTCAGATCAATGCAAAGTGTTTATTGTCTGGACTAGTAGGCACCTTCTAAAAGAATGAAGGGGGTAGTTATTTCCACAGATTAGCTATAGTCTTATTGGAAACGATTTGGGTATATTATATGAGGTATTATTTTCACAGTAAAAAAGAGCTTTGTTTTCCCAACTTTACAGATGCTGGGGGTGAAAACCCCTCGTGTCTTGTTTCGAAAAATTGGTAGGAGGAATTATTGGACAAAGAGGACTGCAACCAATAAAGGGTAATTTGATGGGATCACATTTCAAAATTCTGGAAATCTCTGTTGAAGAGTTTATGATGCTACCTTTGCATGTTTTATAGAAATGTTGGTTATGTGCTCATAATTCAGCAAAGTCAAGTCCAGTCCAGTCCAGTACAGCCAGTTTCCCCCCTTTTTGTTTGAACACTAGGGGGCGTGTCGACAATAAAAGAGTGTAGAAAAAAAATGGGACTTGACAATGGCTTTGGGTCTAACTATAACTAGTTTTTAACAATAAAACTCTGACAGAAGGGATAAACTAGAACCAGAACTTGTTAGTCTCTGTTTGTCTTACACTAGGCAACCGAAAAATCGAGGTGTAAAACTTCATATCTTTGATCTTCTTTTATCTTCATTAGTGTACTAAGGCCATTTTTTGGCCAAAAGTTGAAGACAAAAATATGAAGTCACTATTTCCTTTGTCAATTTCCTAACTCCTTTTGTTTCTTGGAAGACTTCCAAGATCTTCTTGATAATAACTATCAAAGTACGTTGACAGTTGGTGCTTTAAAGATTTTAACCTGTCATGTTCTGATATGGTGAAATCACTATGTATAAAACTATACATGTACCCTAAGAGATTTCTATCTTTATATGGTCCTTTCAAGTTTGTAATAATGAAATCGTCTTCGACATAAGAATTTTCTTCTTCTTATTCCTCTTCATTATCTTCTTCACAATCTCAATTTTTTCTTTAACTACTTTAGCAATCTCCTACTCGGATCACTGCTCTTCCATAATTTCAGAGGCAACACCAACCGTCCTTGTAAACACTAACTATCCGTTTCTTGAAATGGGGTTGAGTCGCTACAAGGGTGGTGACAGAATTCGACAATCGAATTCACATAGGAGTAATATGTTTTTCAGCAACTCTCAGAAGATTCTCTCATTTCTTACCACCGACAACGTCTACAAGACCAGCACAGGAGGTGTTTTTAAGATTGAAGCGTATCTGACATTCCAATCCGGTCATAAGTTCCTTTTAAATGGATTTTGGTCAGAATCTTCCGAGAAGCTTTGCATGGTAGGAACGGCTTGTTCAACTTCTCAAGAAGGTAGGTTGCTCAATCTTGAGGGTGTTCTTAATCTTAATTATGCTAAAAATGTAACCAATTTTACTAGTTTGCTAAGTGGAATCTTGGAGAGCTCGAGTTCTCCTAACTAATGATTCAAGTTATTTTTGAGCTGATATCAATATTGGCATTTTCTAAAATAACAGTACACTTTAGCCTATGAGGAATTTGATGAAGGGGGTTGGTTCTAGGGGAGCTAACACTCCATCAAATGCCTCGCTTGGCCTACCACCAGGCCAGGAGGTATCTGTTGGGTATTTTAAAGGCAATTCAGTTATTATATGTTGATGTACAAAAACAAGTGCCATTAGTCCCCAAATTGTTCTCCGCTCACATGGGGTAGTTGGTATTTGCCTCGTGTCATTGCAAACCATCGAGTGTTGTAGAGATGAACAGAAGGTAAGGTTTTTAGTTGAATTTATCGATAAAATTGATATTGAGTTTTACAAACTTTTTTCGCCATACGTGACATTGGTCGCGGAAGCATCATGGGATGGAGGCAATGAGAATCACCTAAATATTGTTGCCTGCCAAATCTTAAATCCGCTAAATGTTGTTGCCTACATATATTATTGGATACAATATATATGTATATATTATACACATATATTCTGAGAAAATACAAAATTAAATAATGTTAAAATTTACTACAAGGTATTTTGAATGTTGGATATGTTCGGTTAATCTTGTATTTATGAATCAAGTAAATTGTGCTTAGTTTGTGCTTAGTTGAGTAATTATTCAGTGGTGTGAGACATTATGTGACAGATATTTCAAGAACATTTAATAATTTTTGGTGCTCACTTAAAGCACCAAAGTGTGTTTAAGCTTTAAATCTTATATTTATAAGTTAAACTAAATTGTGCTTAGTAATCACACCCAAGTTGCGGTGTGGTTAATATCCAAATCGTGTATTTATAAAGTAAGTAAATTACATTTATAATAAGTTATTGATAGATATTATCAAGTAAATTTAATATTATGGAAGTATTAAACACTTCTTACATTGGTAGATCAATAAACACTAAATTCTGCAATATTTAATATTTCATCAGTTTTAAATTATATGATTATTATTAACTTTTGAAAGTTAATTTGAGACATTTTAAATTTAAAATTGAGATGATTTGTTAAAATTTTTGAAATAATTATTTTTACAATAATTAATACTTTTTAGATAGTTTACAATATTCATCATTATATTGACTAAAATTAAAGAAATTCATATCAATCTTGAGTTTTAAATTGTCTTAAGTTAATTTTAAAAAATCAATAATGATTTTATATCTTAGAATGGAGGGAGTAATTTTTAACAACCACGTCATTTGATATAAACCTGTCAAACTCAAAAGCTAGTTTATAAGGAAAGGTTTGCAAACTCATTTTTTGTTAACTGATGTGAGACTCATCATTTTTGACTCCTTTAGATTGCAACTAATCAATGTGAGACTCATTGATTCCGAACTCGTAGTTGAATGTTGGTGCAGGGGTCTGAAGGCATTACGGGAAGATGTGCTATAATCTTAATAATCTATCATAAATTGAAACTAGCGCCCTAGGGGTGTGTATATATTTCAATATTTTTTATTTTCTGATTTTTCGAGGAAGTCGATTTGGGACAAAAAGAATCGATTCGGTATCGATATAAAAAACCCAACACATATCGATTTTTCAGTACTGATTCTGATATCGAATTTTTATGGTTCAGTATTTATTGAATCGTACCAGTTATACCGGTTTTTTAATTTTATTTATTTATTATTGTTATTATTAAATAATTAATAATAATAATAATAATAATAATAATAATAATAATAATAATTTTTACTGATTTAATATACTTATTCAATGATACCAATATTAATACCAAAATTTAATTAATTTTAATATCGGTCTAATTCGAGTCGGTAAATACTGGTCGCGCACTGCTACCCAGTGTTCTCAGACCCGGACCGGTGATCGAACCGGAAAAGTTACCGGGCGGACGGGTCACTGGTCCAACCAGTGGTCGGACCGTTATTGAACCGGTGACATCATTAATATGTAATAAATAATAAATAATTAAATATATTAATTATTATATATAATATTTAGTAAATATGTAAAATTAATCAATTTATCAACACACAAAAAAATAATTTAAACCTATTTGTATAATGTTTACTTCATGTAATTCAAATAAATAATAAATTTATATAAAAAAAGATATTAAATCATGATCATAACACAAAATTTAAGACTTAAGAGTGATAAAATCAAATACAAATGAACATAAACATCTCTAGGATATATTCAATCAAATTCGGTAAAAAAATAAATCTATTTGTACAATATTTATTTTATATAATGCAAATAAATACTAAATCTATATGAAAAGAAATATATTAAATCATGATCATAAATCAAAATTCAATCAAGGATATATTTAATCAAGTTTAAATTTAAAAAAAAAAAAAAAAAGGAGGTAGGGAACCGGTAAAACCGGTGAACTGGGTCACCGGTTCGACCGGTCCAACCGCCGGTTCATCGGTTTTGACCAATTTTTAATCAAAAATGATTTTTGGATTTGGACCGAATCGAAAAGTAGACCGGTTCCGGTCGAACTGCGGTCCGACCGCCGGTTCTATCCGATTTTCAAAACCTCGCTACCTACTCGCATGTGACCCAGGCATTAGCATTAGACAATTGATTAATTGAACATAATGCCCCTTCTAATGGAGGGGCCCCACGATGTAAGTAATGGTAAGCTTTGTGGGCACTGGCTAAATTTTCTTTATAGTTATTATTATTTTTTAAAATATTTTAAATTTATAACAAACTTACATTCTTTGATATGTGAATGATTATTTGACAAATTGAATTATTAGATCCCAAAAAAAAGGGACAAAAATTAATTTGCTTGGTTTGACAGGAAGGATATATAAGGAAGAGAATGGATTATATTAATTCTTTTATTTGAAAAATCATACGTGTATCAAATATATGATCAATTGTATTTTTGAAGTCTTTAATATATTTTTAAATATAAAATTAATGTGAATTACTTTAATCTTAGTCAATACAATTATGAGTCTGGGTGAAAATAATCCTGAGTCGAGTTGAACAATACCTTACTCAGATTTTACTCAAAACTATTTAAAGGTACTCAGATTCGTACTCGAATTCAAATAAAAAATTTCAATCTTTACTCGTATTCAAATTCAATTCGTTTTATTGTACTCAAGTTCAACTCAACTCATTTTTTAATTAAGCTACTCACGAGTATCTGAAATATACAAGAATTATTATTTGATCATTTATATAATGATAATGTAGATTGAATTAACTCAATCAACTATTTGAAATGATTTAAACTTGAATTCTTTAAACTAGATCTCGAGTATTGTAAAAAAATTAATGAGATAATATTATCACTCTTAAATCAATTGACGGATATACGGAGAAATATAAAGGTCCCTTCCACTTCTCAAAGTATGTAAATAATTTAATTGTTGAATACAACATATTAAATAAATCGAGTATATTTGATACTATATACGAACATATATCGAGCAAGGATTAGTGAGATAAAAAAAATCGATATTCTAAATGAGCGAGCAGTAACGGCTCATATTTGTCTCGTATAAGTGTTCAAGTATTAAAATGAATTTGAATTCGACTAGTTTAAGTATCTAATCTGAGTCTCACACTAATTTTTTGAGTCGATCTCAAACGGGTTTCGAACTATTCGGTTTCATTTTCAGCTCTAAATATGAGAATTGTAAATTATTTATAAAGTTCTATTAATTATAATATTTATTATTTATTTTTTTAATAAAATAACATCACTTTTTAATTTAAAAATATCTTAAATTAATTTCAAAGAATTAAAATAAATCTTATATTTTAAAACATAGGGTATAAATGAGTACAAGACAAAAAAAGAATGGGTGAATTTCACTCATGTCCCTCCAAGTTATTACCCACTTTCAAAGTCGTACCTAAAGTATATTTTTTTCTTCGTAATTTTGGTCTTTAAAATAATATTTTTTGTCGTTTATATTCCTTTTACCCGAATTTACTGAAACCTGCACAAAATTCAACCCGATTCATTGACCTGATCCTTTTACCCAATTTATTAGAATGGCTGAATGACATTTTCGTCTCTCTAAGTTACTATCCACTTTCAAAGTCGTCATTTTCCTATAATTTCAATTTTTTTATTTTTTATTTTTGAGATAATAATTAAAATTTCAAATATTATAAGAATTCATGTAAAAAAAAATAGTATATATTATATGAATTCATATAATATATACTATTTTTTTAATTAAATCTTACATATAAAATAAATTTTTAAATACAACACTGTAGACACCCAAATTTTGCACTTTTGTACTAACCCTGACAGGAGGGCAAAATCGTCATTTGACCCGACATGCGAAAAGGAAGGTGGACCCCAACACGAAGCCACCCCAACGATTTACGGTCAGAGCCGCCACAACGGACAACGAGCATTCGGTCACTTGAGGCAAGGCAAACAGTTGATCCAGAAAACCTGAGTTGATCACAAAAGGCGACTAATGGCCACTACGCTTACGATGTTCGGGGGTCTCGCTCCCCGGTGAGCGAGCGGCTGCCCAGCTCGCCGGTGAGCTGGCGGGGGGGTAGGGGGCAGCGCCCCCTGAAAGCCAGGCACAATTATCAAATTCTATATCAAGTCGCAGCCCTCCGAACTAGCCTCCCAGAACAATATGACACGTTTTCCAGGGATTTCCGGATCGCAAAAATACAGCCTTCCGAAATAATACCGCAGAAATTGGCGAATTAAGACCGCGCGGCACGGAAATCAAGAAAAGCAAGCCGGACAGCCGCGGATGCACCTGCGGCCACCGACAAAGGGGCAGGTTCGCGGCTCGAGGA
Organism: Hedera helix; assembly: GCA_947179155.2. Lineage (NCBI taxonomy): Eukaryota > Viridiplantae > Streptophyta > Magnoliopsida > Apiales > Araliaceae > Hedera > Hedera helix. The sequence goes on along the minus strand of OX359268.1, from coordinate 34,101,987 downwards.
CGGCACACGACAGCCGAGGTTCGGCGCGGACGGCTGCCGAGCCCAGCCGCAGATGCACCTGCGGCCAGCCGCAGATGCACCTGCGGCTGGTCTCGGCAGTCTATTAAGCGTCCAGATCTGCGTCCGAGAAAGAAAAAAAGAGAGAGAAAAATAGATTTTTAGAGAGAGAAGGAGCGCGGGAGGAGAGAGAAAGGCTCGGGTGGAGGTGTTTTTGAGTGATAAATTGTGTGTTGTTGCTCCAATAGCTTAGATTTGCTTGTAGTTTGGCTCAAATCTTGGAATATAAAGCTCGTATTGGTGTATTGCAAGGTGAAAAGAGTGTTCTTTTGATGTTTTTTTGTTTATATTAGTGTGTTGATGTTGTGTTTTGAGTTTGTGTAGTGTAGTTTGTTGTTGTGTGGATAATGATCCGTGGATTAGGGGTTGTTAGTGAGGTTTCCATCGGAAAGTAACTCCTCCTAACACCCTGATGACATCCGTACGGTGATATATTGTTCGTTGTGATAATAGATGGGTTGTAGTAATTAAGTTGTGATATTTGGGTTATATAAAGTGATAGCAAATGTTTAGAGCTTGTTAGATTTGTTTTAGTGTTGGTTATGCTGTGATGGGATGGTTGTGAGCCTAGGGAGGAGATCCTAGTGGTCGAATCCCGATGATGGACGTTTTGGGTGTATGTAATCGTGGCATAGGGTCCATGACGATGTATTTGTAATATCGGGCCTTAACGCGATATCAATCGTGATCGGGTTAAGGCCCCGTGATAATAAAAATATGTGATTGTGGGTGTTTGGGGTTGTCTGGATGGCTCACATGCCCGTGGATAGCCCCGACATGTTGTGGATGCTTGTTTTAATTTACGACTCAAAAATAGTTTTCAAAATAAGGCAAATAATGAAGATTTTGTAAAAGTGATCAAATTTAGGATATTAGATTCACGAGGTTTAAAGGTTAAGTGTTTTGGGCAAACTTTAATCCACGATTGATGAATAGGCTTTAGTTGGTTTTAAAACGTCATAAAAAAAATGATTTTGCAATAAATAAATGTTTTCATTAAACTTTGTGCATAGGGTTAAAGAGTTCTAGAAGTTGCCCTCGTTTTATTTATATTAACTGTTAGAAGGCAATGTATAGTCTCGATTCCTATTTGACAAAAGTTTAAAACTATTGTTTTCTAAAATAACATCTAAATAAAAAAACCCTAAACGCTTTCGAAATTAAAATCAATCTTTCTTATAAAAAGCGAAGCCTCGTCATTTGGGTCAGAGAACGTCCAAAACACTTTTCAGATAAACACTTTTGCCATATAAAATAAAAGCAAACTTTTTATGCAAAACGCACCACAAAATTCCATTTAGGCACACACACACACACACACACACATTTTAGGATTTAAAAGGATAGGAAAATATCGAGATTGCGGTAACCGTGTTTCACGGAAGTCGGGGGGTGCCTAACACATTCCCCTCACTTAAGCAAGCCCCCGAACTCTATGAATCTCGGGTTGCGGACCAATTAATCGGAGTCACATATGAGCCGACGATTACGAAAACTAAATTCGGATGAGTTGGTACATCCATTTCAAATATACCAACTGGCGACTCTGGTCAATTGGCTCATCTTAAAATCGACCTTTCAAACCCCGTCGACACTAAGCCGGCCCTTTTCAAAAGTCACATCTCAATCTAAAGGCCAAAATTGGAAAGGGACATTTTAATTATTAAAAAAACGAGACGGCGAAAATCCCGGCGTCGACAAACACAATTACCAAATACTTATAACTCTAAAACATATTTTTTTTTAAAAATATTTAATGCCCATGTTCTTTTGTTTTCCTTTTTCACCAAAATTAAAATTTTAACATATATACTATACTAATTCAAAAATTTTAAAATAACTAAACTTTAAAACTTAATTATTATCTCAAAAATAAAAATTAAAAAAAAAATTATATAATATATACTATTTTTTTTAATTAACGCTTACATAGAAAACAAAATTTTAAATACAACAGAGTTAGTGTATACTTATAAATGCAAAATATATTTTATATATATATATATATATATATAAAGCCCATGTTATTTTCTTTTCATTCTTCACCAAAATTAAAATTTTAACATATATACTATACTAATTCAAAATTTTAAAAATAACAAAACTTTAAAAAATAATTATTATCTAAAAAATAAAATTTTGAAATTATCTTTTCTGATGAGAAATGACTAAAAAAATTTCATATAATATATACTAATTTATTTTAATTAACGCTTACATATAAAACAAATTTTTAAATACAACAGAATTTGTATATATTTATAACTGCAAAATATATTTTTAAAATAAAAAAAATATAAAGCTTATTGTCTTTTTCTTTTCCTTCTTCCCCAAAATTAACATTTTAACATATATACTATACTAATTCAAAATTTTAAAAATAACTAAACTTTAAAAATTAATTATTCTATCAAATATAAAATTTTAAAATTATCTTTTCTGGTGAGAAATGACTAAAAAAAATAATCATATAATATATAGTAATTTATTTTAATTAATGTGTACATATAAAACAAAATTTTAAACATAATTAATGTATACTTATAATTGCAAAATATATTTTTAAAATAAAAAAATACATGCCCTTGTTTTCTTTTCCTTCTTTACCAAAAATTAAAATTTTAATATATATACTATACTATACTATACTAATTCAAATTTTAATTTTTTTAAATTTCAACTAGTATATTTTATATGTTAATTTTTATTTTATTTTTGATAAAGAAGGAAAAGAAAATAACAGGGTCTTTGTACTTTTTATTTTTATTTAAAAATATATTTTGCAGTTATAAGTATACACTAATTCTGTTGTATATGAAATTTTGTTTTATATGTTAGCGTTAATTAAAATAAATTAGTATATATTATATTATATGAATTCATATAATATATACTAATTTTTTTACATGAATTCATATAATATATATACTAATTTTTTTAAATTTTAATTATTATCTCAAAAATAAAAAATAAAAAATTTAAAATTAGGGGAAAAAGGTAAGCAATTTTGATAAATTGGGTAAAAGGATCAGGTCAATAAATCGGGTCGAATTTTAAGCGGGTTATAGTAAATTCGGTTAAAAAGAACAAAAAGGACAAAAAATTGTCATTTTAAGGATCAAATTGACTAAAAATACACTTTAAGAACGATTTTGAAAGTAGATAACAATTTGGAGGGACATAAGTGACATTCGCTAAAAAAAAAGGCAATGAAAGTTTTACTTGCAAGAATATTTTTTATTTTCCGCCAAACTGCACATTAATTCAAGCCTAAATATTAAAGTAACTCGTCTATATTATAATATTAAGAATCAATCAAGATTCATAAAGCAAAAAAGTTCACATAAAAAAAACACACTTTATATAAATAAATAAAATATTCTAAATGATAATTGATCCTGATACCTAAAGGCTATGTATCTCGATCTAAAAAAGTAAGCTAAGATCTCATCGGCAATTTAAACAAGTTTAATTATTACACACGCGGACCAAATTCGACTATGAGAACTATTGAGAAGGAATAAAATGCAATTTTTAGCAACTGTAATTATTCAGACTTAGTAGGTTAACTTTTTTTATGAAATAAAGTTTAATCCTTCAGATAATTATTCTTAAATAGGTCAGTTATAGCCACTAAAAACAAGTTCAAAGTAGTGAAATGATTTGCCAGTCAAATTGAAATGTTCCTCACAAAAACTCAGGCAATTTTCTTATTTAAGAGAGTCAGTATCATATCAATAATATATACAGGAGGAAGAAAATTTCTTCTTGTTAAATTCGAGTGAAAATTTTAGAGTCTCTTGTATTACTATAAATTATCAATTTCCAACTAAAGAGTCCCATCCCATATCGGGAAACTATAACGTAATTTGTATATTAATTATTAATAAAGTAGATATAATAAAATAAAAATAAAACTAGTACGTATAGACTCTAACTTTTTATTTCTTTTTGAGAAACTAATTGTTCAAGAGAAAATGTTCGAGCCTATATCAACTCTACATTGGTATTCCCCATATGACAAGCTTACTTAGGCATTCATAACATTCCACTACGTTTAAGCCTATATCAACTCACATATGATAAGTTCATATAGGCATTTATAATATTTCACCACGCTTCTTTACCGATGTCCACGTCGACTTTCACTCTAGCGATACTGACCCAACGCTTTTGTATCTATTAGTATTTTAATCCGGTCTCTAAGTGACCCTTTCTGTTTAATCCAGCCTCTAGGTAGCTCTTTTCGTTTAGCCTATAGTTCCACGAATCGTTTGCTTTGATATCAAATATTACGATATAAGCTTTAGCCGATGCAGTTTTTTATTGATGAACACCTCTACCCAATTTTTTCTTATAAATAAAAGTAATTGTTAGTATATTTACTCAAGTTTTTTATATTTAAAATAAAGATTGTTTGAGATGTAAAGGTAGTTCAACAAAACTGTATTGTTCAAAAAGAGAAAAAATATGTTCAACAAAACTATATTGCTCGAAAAGAGAAAAAATATTGAAGTGATTGATGTTTTTAAAATTTAAATAAATAAAAGTAATTGTTAATTTATTTACTAGAGATTTTTATATTTAAAATAAAAGATCGTTTGAGATATAAAAATAGTTCAACAAAACTATATGTTGTTCGAAAAGAGAAAAAAAAAATATTGAAGTGATTGATGTTTTTAATTTTTTTATAAATAAAAGTAATTTTTAGCATATTTACTCGATATTTTTATATTTAAAATAAAGATCGTTTGAGAATAAAACTGTGACGCCCCCAAATCTGGGTCCACACAGCCCAAACTTGAGTCGTCAAAAGACTACAACAAAATTATTACAACAAAGCACAACGTACAACAATACAGTGTATAATAATACACAACTAAGTCTTCACTATTATTGCCACACTATTTTACAAAACGTGAAGACTATGATAACTATTCCTCGGACCCTCACTCCATTCCCCGGCTAGACCCTGTTATGTTTTCATCTCCTGTTGAAAAACAATGGAACAAAAGAAAGGGTGAGCTCAAATAGCCCAGTAAAGAATATCATGACTAAGATAATGACGAATAAATTATCATTAGTCTTCAACAGTTGAGTTCTTGATAGAATACAATAGACTACAAGGTTTATATCAAAAACTGCAGTTAAATTCTTAAACAACGTTCAGATCAATAATAGCAGCGGAATGAGTAATCTATTAGAAGAATAATGCAGACTATAATGTCCACTCGGTTCTCTTTTTAGGAAAAACATCATCAACTTTTATCATCTGAAATATCATTAGTCAAGATAATACAAATTCACAGTTCCTGATCATAATCATGCAGATCAACAGTTCATCTTTGCACTACGGGCCAAAGACATTCAATATAACACCAACGGTCATGATTATACCAGATTCAGCCTTTGGTCATAATCATACCAAACAACAGTTCATCTTTGCACTACGGGCCAAAGAGAACATTCACCACGTGCCATAAAAGACACCGAACAGATGTATCGCCTTTAACCTATTATATCGCCTTTAACCTATCATCTGTTCAACAAATATAACACATCTGTGCCCCCGGCCACAGATATTCACAACAGCTTGATTTTTGGATGATTAGAATGATATAAATGATGAACAGAAGAAATAGGATAACAATAAGTATCGGAAGTTTACTTTGTACAGATTCAAATAATGTCCAAATTGTCAACATGATGTGGAGTGAAATTCAAGATCCATAGTTCAGAATAACGGTTACAATTCAATAGAAAGGTTCACGTAAATAGGAAGGTTCAGTTGAAATAATGAAGTTCAACTATTATGGAACATATAATATTTTCAGGAATTATAGAAGCAATAGTTCCATAATAAATTTCGATTTAGGAGTATGAAAGAAAATAATATCCCTTACCGTAGCAGGTTTGATTAACAAAAGGTGAAGGAAATTAATACAAAGGGTTATTCACCAACAGGCGGCAATCCGCTCCGTAAGGTTATTCCCACAATTTAATAGAATTTGAGTACAAAGAGTTATTCACCAAACAGGCGGCAATCCGCTCCGTAAGGTTATTCTCAGAGATTAATAATAAATGACTACGAAAGGTTATTCACCAACAGGCGGCAATCCGCTCCGTAAGGTTATTCCCACAATTTAATACATGGAAATAAAAGGCACGTCTTATGAGTAAGGAAGAAACAATATTATTATCGAGAATCAAATAATGATAATCCCTTACCATAGTACGTTTGAATAATGGAAGATGAAAAAGATGGTATCCCTTACCTCAACACGTGACTGGATATTGATTTAAATGAGGTTGATTAACTTGAACAGTACACGTATACTTATAGATCTTCACAAATACTCAAGATGACTTAAGCACACTTAGAGAGAACTTTCACAAGAAGTATTTAGAGAGAGAAAGAAAGAACAAGTAAGAAAGTTTATGAAAAATCCTTAAGTTAAGGCTTCTATTTATAGCCAAAAATCTTATCATTCATTTAATCTAAACCATTCATTTAAAGATCATCTTTTAATCTACACCATCCATTTCAAATATTATATTATCTTTAATCTACACCATTCATTTCATATCACCTAATAATCACCTAACTTTATATTATAAACAAATCAATTTAATTATTCAACAATAATTCACACTTTAATCTACACCATTCATTTCATATCACCTAATAATCACCTAACTTTATATTATAAACAAATCAATTCAATTATTCAACAATAATTCACACTTTAATCTACACCATTCATTTCATATCACCTAATAATCACCTAACTTTATATTATAAACAAATAACTTTATCAATTCAATTATTATGACTAATTGTTATAAATACAGTATAGTTAGCTCTTAGATATCAAATCAATAAATTAATGAAATACAACTGTTTAAATAACATCATAATAGAGATAACAATAATGTAAAATAAAGCATACGTTATTGTGTAATGACAATTATTGATTCAATAATGTGAATTACTGTGCATATGTTACTGTGACAATAATTAGGTTCAATAATTTTAAAAACAGTGCAACAACAATTATTGACTCAATGATATAAAATACAGTGTAATGACAATTATTAAATCAATAATGCAAAATACTGTGTAACAACAATTATTGAATTGATAATATAAAATATTATGCAGTGACAATTATCGATGAAATGATGCGTAACAGTTACGGTGTCAATTATCAGACCAATAATATGAGACACTATGCAATACCGTGTGTTACTGTAGAGTACCGTGTGCTACAGAAAATACCATAAACTACCGTATGCTACTATTCTTTTATCACCGGTATTTTAACAGTTCCGTTGACTATTTTTATTTAAAAAGGTTACTTCTGTCGTTTTCTATATCCGACAAATATTCCGTTCTGGGGTCCACCAATAATTTATTATTTCGGCGCCGTCGTACGGCACGAATATTCCCCGACAAAGCGAATATTGTCCGACAAAATAAAATTTGCACATAACATCCTTAACTTTCAATTTTGTTAATTTAACCACTTACTGTTTCAAAAAAAATATATATGAAGAAAAATTAAATTTTGTATTTCATAAAATTCGGGGTCTTACAACCTCCCCTCCTTATGAAATTTCGTCCCCGAAATTGACGTACCTGACATATCGAAGAGGTAAGGATACTTAGATTTCATCTCAGATTCTAGCTCCCAGGTCATTTCCTCAGTATCTTGGTTCCTCCATAAAACCTTAACTTGAGGTATAACCTTTGAGCGTAGGATCTGCTCCTTCTTATCCAGGATCTTAACAGGTACCTCCTCGTATGTTAAATCTTCTGCTATAACGTCTGGTTCTAACTCAATGACGTGGTTTGGGTCCTTCACATATTTACGTAACATAGATATGTGAAAAACGTTATGGATGCGAGACATACTTGGTGGTAGGGCTAGTCTGTAGGCTACGGTTCCTATTCGATCGAGGATTTCAAATGGGCCAATAAATCGAGGGTTGAGCTTTCCTCTTTTTCCGAATCTCGTAACCCCTTTCCATGGAGAAACACGTAAGAATACATGATCTCCGACGTTGAAACTTTCGTCTCTCCGATGAAGATCAGCATAACTCTTTTGTCGTTCTTGTGCGGTCTGTATTCGTTGTCGGATCATTTGGATCTTTTCGGTCGTCAAGCGTACCAACTCGGGTCCCAACAATTTTGCTTCTCCTACCTCATTCCAACATATTGGAGAGCGACACTTCCTTCCATACAAAGCCTCGAATGGAGCCATGCCTATGCTTGCTTGGTAACTGTTGTTGTAAGAAAATTCCACCAACGGCAAGTACTTATCCCAACTTCCTTTGAAGTCTAATACACAAAGTCTCAAAAGATCTTCGAGGGTCTGGATCGTCCTTTCCGATTGTCCGTCCGTTTGAGGATGGTATGCAGAACTAAAACGTAGTTCAGTGCCCATAGCTTTTTGTAGACTGATCCAAAAGCGTGAAGTGAATCTAGGATCTCGATCAGAAACTATGGAAACTGGCATGCCATGCAATCTCACGATCTCATTTATGTACATACTGGCAAGACGTTCAAGTGAAAAGTTTTCTCGTATAGGTAAGAAATGAGCAGATTTGGTCAATCTATCTACGATCACCCAAATTGCATCTAAGCCTTGAGAAACTTTTGGAAGACCCGTCACGAAGTCCATATTGATGTGTTCCCACTTCCATTCGGGAACTTCAAGTGATTGTAATGGACCTTTAGGAACTTGATGCTCTGCCTTGACACGTTGACAAGTTAGGCACCTTGAGATAAACTCTGCAATCTCTCTTTTCATATTGTTCCACCAAAATGTATGTCGAAGATCTCGATACATCTTGGTACCTCCTGGGTGGATTGCAAACGGCGTGTTGTGTGCCTCCATCATGATTTTATGCTTTAATTCAGGATCGTTAGGAACACAGAGTCGAGAGTTGACTCGAAGTATTCCTTTCTCGTCGATTCTTGCTTCGGGAATGACACCTTCTTGTACTTTCTTTATCATGTTTATCAGTTCCGGATCGGTAGCTTGAGCAGCTTTAATTTTATCGATTAAAGTTGGTTCTACTCGCACGTGAGCAATCTTCGAGCGGGTCCCTGGTGTCTTTAGCTCTATCTCCATCTTTTGCAAGTCGTACAAAATACACTTTTGTGTTGTCAGCAGTGCACTTGTACTTGCATAAGATTTTCTGCTCAAAGCGTCAGCTACAACGTTCGCCTTTCCCGGGTGATACTGGATTGTGTGGTCATAATCCTTTAACAGCTCAAGCCAACGTCGTTGTCGCATGTTGAGTTCCTTCTGGGTGAAGAAATACTTGAGACTTTTATGATCCGTATAGATATCCACTTTTTCTCCGTACAAGTAGTGTCTTCAGATCTTCAACGCGAAAACGACTGCTGCCAACTCTAGATCATGAGTAGGATAATTTTTCTCATAATCTTTGAGTTGTCGAGAGGCGTAGGCTATAACCTTTCCATGTTGCATAAGGACACAGCCTAGACCTTTGTCAGAAGCATCGCTGTAGATAACAAATTCTCCTGATCCTGATGGTATGGTCAGAACAGGAGCTGAAACCAGTCTCTTCTTGAGTTCTTGGAAACTTTTCTCGCATTCCTCGCTCCATATGAATTTTGTGCTTTTCCGAGTAAGCTGCGTTAATGGAGTGGCGATTCGAGAAAATCCTTCTACGAATCTCCGATAATAACCAGCTAGACCCAGAAAACTTCGGACTTCGGTTACTGTTTTGGGTTGTTCCCAATTTAGTACCGTTTCAATCTTCGCAGGATCGACTGATATTCCTTGACTAGAAATCACATGCCCAAGAAACGCGACCTCCTCAAGCCAGAACTCACATTTCTTCAACTTGGCATATAATTTGTTTTCACGGAGCTTTTGTAGTATCAATCTCAGGTGTTGTTCATGATCCTCGCGACTCTTGGAGTATATGAGGATGTCATCAATAAAGAAAACCACAAAATGATCCAAATGTTCCTTGAATATCCGGTTCATCATGTCCATGAAAGCTGCAGGAGCATTAGTTAGTCCAAAAGGCATGACTAAGAACTCATAATGCCCATAACGAGTTCTGAAAGCAGTCTTTGGAATGTCCTCAGCTTTAACCTTTAACTGATGATATCCAGAACGGAGATCAATCTTTGAGAAATGTTGAGCGCCTTGCAATTGATCAAACATGTCATCAATCCGAGGTAACGGGTACCTGTTCTTGATGGTGACATGGTTCAATTCTCGGTAGTCAATGCACAATCTCATACTCCCGTCTTTCTTCTTCACAAATAGAACAGGAGCACCCCAAGGTGATGCACTCGGACGAATGAAACCGGTATCCAACAATTCCTGTAGTTGGACTTTTAACTCTTGAAGTTCAATGGGAGCCATTCGGTAGGGAGCTTTGGAAATGGGCTTGGTACCCGGGTTCAAGATCAATATAAAAATCAATTTCACGGTTTGGGGGTAAGCCAGGAAGTTCTTCAGGAAAAACGTCAGGAAACTCATTAACAATGGGAATATCATTTAAGTTTGACGTATTTTTGTTCAAATCAGTGACATGAGCTAAAAAAGCTTGACATCCGTTTTTCAATAAACGAATGGCTTTATGGCTAGAAATAACAGTTATAGATTTCAATGGTTTAGTTGCTTGAATTTGCATGACAGGTTGATTAGGAATATGAAAACTAATAATCTTATGAAAACAATCAATTTTAGCATGATGGGTAGTCAACCAATCAATTCCTAAAATCACATCAAATTCATGCATCTCCAAAGAAATAAGGTCAACAGGTAATGTGAGGTTGTTGATTTGAACTAGGCAAGATTTATAGACAGTAGATGTAATGGTCATTTCTCCTAATGGGGTTTCAACTGATAAGTCAAAGTCCAAATTTTCAGGAGTTAAGTTTAAACGCTGAGCACATGCAGGTGAGATAAAAGAATGGGTAGAGCCAGTATCTAACAAAGCGTAGACTTCACGAGAACTTATGAATAGCTTACCGGTTATCACCTCGTTCGAGTTTCGCGCCATTTGGGATGTCACAACAAAAGCTCTCCCTTGAACTACAAATTTTCCCTTATCCGCGCTAGCTTTTGGTATCATCATTGCAGCTGGACTTGATTTTGTGGCAGGACAGAACCGCGCAAGATGACCCTCTTTCCCACAACTGTAGCACTTTTTGGACTGCAGTGTACAGTTTGGGCTGATGTGACCTTCCTGACCACACCTATAGCATCTCACTGGTGGTCGATCTTCTCCCCTTGAAACTGGGGTCGGTGCTGGTGTTGGTACTGGTGCTGGTGCCCTTCCATAATTATTATGGAATCTCTTTCTTTTGAAATTGTTCCCACTAGATTCTCCTCTTCTGTTATTTGGTATGGAATTACCACCGAAGTGTTGGTTACCTCCTCGATGGTTCTCGTTCCTGTGGTTGTTGTCACTCCTTTCTCTATGCTGATCATTAACTCTTGGCTGCAATGTTTCATCTGTTTGCTCCACCCTTTGAGCCCTATCTACAACATCTGAATACAAACTAAATTTATGAGAGCTAAGTTGTTGACGAATTTTGAATCTCAAACCTCTTAGGAACATCCGACTCATTCGTGCTTCGTCATCCACAAGATGGGTGGCAAAGCGAGATAACTCGGCAAACTTGGCTTCATATTGGGAGACTGTCATGTTTCCCTGCTCCAGCTTAATGAATTCCACCTCTTTCATATGGCGGATGCTTTCTGGGAAATACTTCTCGTTAAACAGTTCTTCGAATTCTGTCCAAGACATTTCGAGTGCTGAAGGTTGGATACGTTTTACCGCTTCCCACCAATGGTCCGCCTCACCTCGTAACATAAAAGTGGCAAATGGCACCTTCTGATCATCAGCGCATTGTAAGACATCAAGTATTTTTGTCGTCTGCTTTAGCCATGCCTCCGCTTTGAGTGGGTCAGGCTTCCCGTGGAATTCAGGTGGTCCTAATTCTTTAAATTGCTTAACAGTGACCATCCTCAAATTGCCAGCGTTTCTACCGTTATTATTGACTGGATTTCCTCTTCCTTGATTCTGTATGAACTGCATGAAATTCCTAAAGAATCCATCGTTCATCATGTTATCAGGAACATTATTTCCTGAGTTGGCAGGAGGATTGTTTGGGGCCTCTTGATTCTCGGCTACATTTGCTTCAGGCATTCCATAGTTAACCTCTTGATTTCCAGATGCCATACTAAACTGTGGTCACAAAATAAATGTTAGTTCAAATAAACTGACTCATCACTTCATGTTCCTACATTCAAATCGACTCATTAGATAATAAAATCTATTTTAGGTAGGACACACTAGTGACTGATTCTATTCGTCTCTCCCCTCCTAGTTCTACCCCAGATCTCCATTAAAGACCATATCCCTAAGCTCTGATGCCAACTGTGACGCCCCCAAATCTGGGTCCACACAGCCCAAACTTGAGTCGTCAAAAGACTACAACAAAATTATTACAACAAAGCACAACGTACAACAATACAGTGTATAATAATACACAACTAAGTCTTCACTATTATTGCCACACTATTTTACAAAACGTGAAGACTATGATAACTATTCCTCGGACCCTCACTCCATTCCCCGGCTAGACCCTGTTATGTTTTCATCTCCTGTTGAAAAACAATGGAACAAAAGAAAGGGTGAGCTCAAATAGCCCAGTAAAGAATATCATGACTAAGATAATGACGAATAAATTATCATTAGTCTTCAACAGTTGAGTTCTTGATAGAATACAATAGACTACAAGGTTTATATCAAAAACTGCAGTTAAATTCTTAAACAACGTTCAGATCAATAATAGCAGCGGAATGAGTAATCTATTAGAAGAATAATGCAGACTATAATGTCCACTCGGTTCTCTTTTTAGGAAAAACATCATCAACTTTTATCATCTGAAATATCATTAGTCAAGATAATACAAATTCACAGTTCCTGATCATAATCATGCAGATCAACAGTTCATCTTTGCACTACGGGCCAAAGACATTCAATATAACACCAACGGTCATGATTATACCAGATTCAGCCTTTGGTCATAATCATACCAAACAACAGTTCATCTTTGCACTACGGGCCAAAGAGAACATTCACCACGTGCCATAAAAGACACCGAACAGATGTATCGCCTTTAACCTATTATATCGCCTTTAACCTATCATCTGTTCAACAAATATAACACATCTGTGCCCCCGGCCACAGATATTCACAACAGCTTGATTTTTGGATGATTAGAATGATATAAATGATGAACAGAAGAAATAGGATAACAATAAGTATCGGAAGTTTACTTTGTACAGATTCAAATAATGTCCAAATTGTCAACATGATGTGGAGTGAAATTCAAGATCCATAGTTCAGAATAACGGTTACAATTCAATAGAAAGGTTCACGTAAATAGGAAGGTTCAGTTGAAATAATGAAGTTCAACTATTATGGAACATATAATATTTTCAGGAATTATAGAAGCAATAGTTCCATAATAAATTTCGATTTAGGAGTATGAAAGAAAATAATATCCCTTACCGTAGCAGGTTTGATTAACAAAAGGTGAAGGAAATTAATACAAAGGGTTATTCACCAACAGGCGGCAATCCGCTCCGTAAGGTTATTCCCACAATTTAATAGAATTTGAGTACAAAGAGTTATTCACCAAACAGGCGGCAATCCGCTCCGTAAGGTTATTCTCAGAGATTAATAATGAATGAATACGAAATGTTATTCACCAACAGGCGGCAATCCGCTCCGTAAGGTTATTCCCACAATTTAATACATGGAAATAAAAGGCACGTCTTATGAGTAAGGAAGAAACAATATTATTATCGAGAATCAAATAATGATAATCCCTTACCATAGTACGTTTGAATAATGGAAGATGAAAAAGATGGTATCCCTTACCTCAACACGTGACTGGATATTGATTTAAATGAGGTTGATTAACTTGAACAGTACACGTATACTTATAGATCTTCACAAATACTCAAGATGACTTAAGCACACTTAGAGAGAACTTTCACAAGAAGTATTTAGAGAGAGAAAGAAAGAACAAGTAAGGAAGTTTATGAAAAATCCTTAAGTTAAGGCTTCTATTTATAGCCAAAAATCTTATCATTCATTTAATCTAAACCATTCATTTAAAGATCATCTTTTAATCTACACCATCCATTTCAAATATTATATTATCTTTAATCTACACCATTCATTTCATATCACCTAATAATCACCTAACTTTATATTATAAACAAATCAATTTAATTATTCAACAATAATTCACACTTTAATCTACACCATTCATTTCATATCACCTAATAATCACCTAACTTTATATTATAAACAAATCAATTCAATTATTCAACAATAATTCACACTTTAATCTACACCATTCATTTCATATCACCTAATAATCACCTAACTTTATATTATAAACAAATAACTTTATCAATTCAATTATTATGACTAATTGTTATAAATACAGTATAGTTAGCTCTTAGATATCAAGTCAATAAATTAATGAAATACAACTGTTTAAATAACATCATAATAGAGATAACAATAATGTAAAATAAAGCATACGTTACTGTGTAATGACAATTATTGATTCAATAATGTGAATTACTGTGCATATGTTACTGTGACAATAATTAGGTTCAATAATTTTAAAAACAGTGCAACAACAATTATTGACTCAATGATATAAAATACAGTGTAATGACAATTATTAAATCAATAATGCAAAATACTGTGTAACAACAATTATTGAATTGATAATATAAAATATTATGCAGTGACAATTATCGATGAAATGATGCGTAACAGTTACGGTGTCAATTATCAGACCAATAATATGAGACACTATGCAATACCGTGTGTTACTGTAGAGTACCGTGTGCTACAGAAAATACCATAAACTACCGTATTCTACTATTCTTTTATCACCGGTATTTTAACAGTTCCGTTGACTATTTTTATTTAAAAAGGTTACTTCTGTCGTTTTCTATATCCGACAAATATTCCGTTGTGGGGTCCACCAATAATTTATTATTTCGGCGCCGTCGTACGGCACGAATATTCCCCGACAAAGCGAATATTGTCCGACAAAATAAAATTTGCACATAACATCCTTAACTTTCAATTTTGTTAATTTAACCACTTGCTGTTTCAAAAAAAATATATATGAAGAAAAATTAAATTTTGTATTTCATAAAATTCGGGGTCTTACAAAAACTATATTGTTCGAAAATAGAAAAAAATTATTGAAGTGATTGATGTTTTTACAGTAATAAATCTTCATTTAGATTGATGGAGATTGGGAGGGTTAAGATTTCTACTTATTCTGAGGGTTTGCGTCGGATTTAATCTCTATTCATGAACTGATTGATGTTGGATATTTGCAAGTTTTGCTCAAAATTTGGCACTCTCATTCTAGAATGGTTATTTTATTGCTGTTGCTATAAATGTAGCCCTTCAAATAAAAGAAGGGACTGTCAAACAAAATTAGATACGGAGAACCATTCTAATTAAATCTCTACGGTGTTGTTTTTGCAGTAGATGTGTTTATAAAGAAATTGGTGAAGTTTAATGAGATTATCAGATGACGTAGGTTACTACAAATTTTTAGTTAGGAGAGGATATATTTAAGAGTTCGATGATCGCAAATTATTTTACGCCATTAATTTTAAATTTTTGTAAGACTTTTAAATTAATATATTGTATTTTGGTATGAATGTTCTAAAATATAGAACATTTTCATTCTGAAATGTTAAGTTTATAAATCCAAAATTTATTTTCCTATTTATTAAAAAGATGTTATAAAATTATATAGCTGATTACAACTATATTTTGGAATTTTACAAATGACGGACGTATTTATATAATCATAGGCTTTACAAATAATGACTAGGATCAAATTTAATGAAGGGTTGAGATCACCTATCTATAATATTCCTCCAAAATATATATCTAGGGTATTAGTTATCATATAAATAAATTTAAAATAGTCTATATATATATAGGTACCACTAATATTTATAAATACTAAGTAAATGTCATCTAGTATCGCCAAGTGAATACCTTGTGAGCATCCATAAGGTTTGATATGGTCTAACATCTTGAAAATGTTTATGTTACAACACTAATTTAACCAAATTTAATTATTTTAAGAAAATCTATCATAGTGTACCACATTTTGGATAAACGTATTTTATACAAATTAAACGACCGAAATTTTTTACCTCTACCATACCTTGTACAATGAAATGTGCGATATTTTTCATTTATGTTTTTATCTGGCAAATTGTACAGAACTGTAATCCGAATAACATTAGTTGCAACCATTTTGTTCTTCGTGACTAATTTTATTGAAGGTACTTATTCCTCAAAAGAATGGCCAAAGTACAGGTTTCATACAGATTAAGAAAAATAAATGAGATGAGAGAGTATAAAATTAGTACTATTTTTACTCATAATAGATCCAAAGCAAGTACACTAATAATTTTTTTCTTTCTCTTTTAAACTTAATCGACCCCATTTTAGTATAATTTTGAAAGTAAACTAATTTTTAAGCTTATTTATATTTAACTTGTGTAATTTTAGATATCTTTTTGTATATAAAATATTTTATATTTGAGAACATCATTTTGAATACAGAGGGATAAGAAGCTGATGCACAATGAAACTATTCAAATTACTGGTTTTGGGGTGGTTTTTATCTCTCTCTCTCTCTCACACACACACACACACATATATAATATTATAATATTTATATCTCAAATGTGTCTTATCCAATTTAACGGTACCAAATCACTAATATATTATTTTACACAATTTTTTTAGGACCCTTAACTAACGGGAATTAATATTTTCATAAATAAAAGTGATGATTTTACAAGATTCTTCTCGCATAAATAGTAAATGAATTTCACACTTATGTGAAAAATATCTCATAGAAATATCAATTTTTACTGATAAAAATAACAATTCCCCTAACATTATCACAAATTTTTATGGATCAATGAATTTCTCTTAGTTAGGTTTCCAAGTATACATGTAAATTATATTTTCCAATGGATAGCTACTATAATTAAAAACTTTTTGGATCATCTTTTGGTGTAATATTATACAAGTCGGATCTTTTTTCCTCACATAAAGTTCCTAGCCAAAATGTTGGCTCGTTTATAAAGAGACAATTAAATGGGTTGTTAATTTATCAAAGAACAAATAAGAAAATGTTTTTGAGTATAAATTTTCAAGCATTGTTTGTTCATGTTAATCAACATTCTGGTCTTATTGCTAGTCATAGTCTTAAACTCTCTTCGTGTCTGAAAAACATATATTTTCTATCCCGAATATTAGCGTTTGTATTGGTAATTGGACCCATTTAAATCTCTGTTTTTTACTTATTTCAAACTTAAAAGAATAAATTTATTAAATAATGGAAACAGCATGTATGTAGAATGAGGACATTTAATTTTTTTTTAAAATAATATTAATTGGGTCATTTTAGCCAACCAAAGGTCAACTCAAAAGTCAAACAAAAGTATTGAAAATTTTAATTATAAAGTTTAACTTTCATCCTCAATATAATAACAATTCATACCACATGTTTCTATATAGGACTAAATATCACACGGACAGATCTATACAGGGGCAAGACTGGTTAATTGATCACTCTTAATTTTTTTTTTAATTTCCAATTAGAATATTGTATGTGTGATATATAAATATATATTCCCTTCATTTTCCAAAATTAGAATGCATTTCTAAAAATGACAATTTTTTACAAAAAAATATTTTTCTACATATATTCTTAACATTTATTAGAAATATAGTAACAGTGATATAATTATTCTCAGTATATTTAAAATGTAAGTAATGACATATTAGAAACTTAATGTTACTTTAGAGTTTAAGAATACAAATATATTTTTTAAATTTTGAACGAACTAATTAAAAAAAAAAAATGTATCCCTAATTTTGAAACAAGAGAGTATTAAAGATTATTTTCATTTTTATTTATTCAATGTTATAAAGGAATCCCACATTATTCAATTATGATTTTTTAGGCAAAAGATCGGACTAGACTGGATTGAACTGATCAAACCAGTCTTCAGTCCTGAGACTAGACTGATCAAAT
Organism: Hedera helix; assembly: GCA_947179155.2. Classification (NCBI taxonomy): domain Eukaryota; kingdom Viridiplantae; phylum Streptophyta; class Magnoliopsida; order Apiales; family Araliaceae; genus Hedera; species Hedera helix. The sequence continues at coordinate 34,083,746 of OX359268.1, read as the reverse complement.
CATTTTTTTCTAGTAACATTAATGACATTTTATCAATTCATAAAATCAAAATAAAAGACTAGAACAACATTCATTAAATTGGTTTATTGATTAATTTGTTAAAGAAAAATAAAAAAATAATTTGTATATAACAAAATTTGTAAATCAAGATGAATATTGAATGTAATTTTTAAATTTCAATGGGGGTATGTAAGTAAAAATATCATTCATCACTACCACTTGTCGATTTAGCCCAATTTTTTGGCATAAATCATTCAGAGTTCTGAATATTATACGCATTCAAATTTTAAAAATTACAAAAAAATTTATCTAAATGACTTATTTGATAGATTCATACTCATTCAAAAGTAAACAAATAACCCCACATTCTGTTATTGAGTTTTAAAATAGATGGATAAGAAAAGTAATAGATGACAAAACTTAGGTTTTATAACCAATTCATTTATTAACGAGTTTTTTAATGTACGAAATATAAGAGAAATGGACGAAAAATTATTTCATTTTTTTGTTAATTGTTTTTGTTAGAAAATGGACAAATTTGGGTGAAAACTAAATAACATATGACCATTTTTTATAATTCATATTATACTCTTTAGATTATAAAAATCATAAAACTAATATAAAGGTAACTTAGTAACTTATATGTGAAACTTAGATTTTCTTTTCTTTTCATTTATAAACTCAATAACAATATAGAAAAATAGTTGTTGTTTTTTTGTATAAATTAAGTTTCCATTATCTTTTTTTTTTGTTTTGAACTCACAAACAAAAGTTCAATAAACAAGTTCATTAATCCTGCGCGAAGTATGAACGATATGGACAATAGTTTATTATGTTATTAAATAGATAAATATTAATTAGGATTTTGAGAAGATAATTGTAGCTATTAGATTATTAAATATTTATTTATACAATAAATATTGAATTATATATTATAGTTTACTTCGACAATTATTAAATTAAACATTTGAATAGAGTGCATATTAATTCAATTATGATTATGAAAAAATAATTATTTTAATTTTATTTCGAAATTCTATATTAGCATACTCATTGACAAAATTTACTTGAAATTCTAATTCGAATAGAAATATGAAACTCAAACTCTAATAAGTTTTAATTTAGTTATGACTGTGACGACCCCAAACCCGAGATTATCAAATCCGGGTTTCATAACCTCGGGTTTGGTTCTTCACTGTACAATACTAAATAACATCTAAACATATTCGTTAATTAAACTTCGCGGAATAATACATAAAAGTTCTTTATAAAAGACTACAATTCGAAGATCCACTATTATTAACATAAACAATACATATCTTAAGAGATTACAAAAGATTTACAAAAGTAATTAATTTAATATGCAATAAGCTAATCTAAGCATTTGCTTTTCCCTTCCCTTTGTCATTTTTAAAGCCTTCTGGCTTAGTTGAAAAATATATCATGATATAGCAGGAGTGAGCAACTAGCTTGCTCAGCAAGTTTAAGAACAGATAAAACAAACTATATCATGATTGAATGGAAAAAATAACATCATGAGTTTCAACAATATATAACAATTGTGAAAGGACAAGAATCAATGTCCAATAAAAAAATAAAATTGACTCTTTACTGCCGATTGGCCTCCAAGGCCCATGAACTGCTGCTAAAGGTAAAACAAACATAAATCTGACACCTTGATAGTTTGATACGCGAGGGGATCAACCTCTTGTACCCTACGTATATGCATAACATTCAGACATATTGTATAAGTTCGATTTCCCAAATATAATACCCCTTATATAGGGTTGTTTGTTCTCAGTCTTACTATAAGACTCCACACCAACCAATGGTTTGGATAAACTTTTAAAATATTCAATTTGATAAATTTAAACATGCATTGTCTAGCCGAAATAATTAGCTTAGGCATTCTTAAACAGTTCTTGAATTAATGAACTATAAAGCTTGCAAGTGCAGCAAATGCGAATACAATAATAATATCGATGTGGAATAATTTTAAATAATTAAACCATTTAAAACTCTGGCAAATAAATACAAGTATAGAAACTTGCTCAACAATAATTTAATAAAGTTAGAGAACTTGCTCAATATAAAAATTTGAGCAAGGTTAAGGAACTTGCCTTGTGTGTAGATTACTGCTAACCAATTCATTTTAATTCTCTTTGAATAGGCCTAACATTTAATCCAGTTGATCGTTAAATTAGTATCATGTATATATTCATATGACAACCGCTATACTTCTTACACCTCTAACACTTAACCAAATAATTATATCGTTAAAGGTATATACTTTGAAAATATTATCACCACTTGATAATATAAAACATATATTAATTTAATATAGATCACACTCTTATCTAATATTATTATCAATTTAATAATATTTTATTAGCCTTATAATATTATTAATTATTTAAAAATATTTTATTATCCTTATAATATTACTAATCATTATTTAATATTATTAATCATTATCTAATATTATTAATCATTTAATAATATTTGATTTACTTCTTAATATTATTAATCATTTAATAATATTTTATTCATTTGCTAATATTATTATTCATTTAATAATATTTTATTCATTTGCTAATATCATTATTCATTTAATAATATTTTATTACTTTAGTAATATTATTAATCATTTAATAATATTTTATTTATTTCTTAATATTATTATTCATTTAATAATAGTTTATTAATTTTCTAATATTATTATTTATTTAATAATATTTTATTCACTTTATAATATTATTAATCATTTTAATAATATTTTTTTCATTTAAAACTTGTTAATTATTAATGTTATATAAAATTACATTTCCTGACTCATTTCATTTCCAAAAGATCCGACCCGACTCGGTTAGCAAAACATAAATTTTCAAACAGACTGGTTCACCGCTGCAGCAGTGACTTGCAGAAAGTTTCACTGCTGCGGCGGTGAGTTATACCGCTACGGCGTTAGCTCTGATTTTTAAAATTCTAATTTTTCAACTTTGATTTATTTGGTTCAATCTTTTATAAAATGAGATATACATGTCCAAAACACACCAAATCCGTTTTATTATCTTTCTAACTCGTTGTTTTTCAATATTTCATGGTTCGATCTCGTTTTCGAAAACGTTTTTGACATAATATTCGAGATCGATCACTCTAGGGTTTTAAAACGACATAGTTTGAAGTAAAAGTCATAACTTGCTCATTTTTTCATATTTTTGAGAGATTCAAGTTAGGTTATCTTTTTAACTCATAAATATAACTTTTTAGTCATAGAAATTTATTTTCTAACTTGTACATTTTAAACTACAACATTAACTAGTACATGGTCAACTAGGGTTTTACCAGTAAATTTTAATATAGACTTTCTTCCGTTTATATACATAACACACATACCAAAACATATCAAACCATGAATCTACCAATTTAACATAGCTTAAGACTTCTAGACCATCAGAATAACTTTTGATCGGTTAAAAATATTTTTTGACCATATAAAACATATATAGACTATAAAAATAAACTAAGAAGGATATAGAGCACTTTTGAACCTTATGCTCTTGGATGCTCTTCTCCTTTTAGCTAGGAACTTCACTAGGGACTCCACCTTGACTATTATCTAGCAATCTTTCTTGGTGAAATCTCAACTCACAAGAGTATTCTTACTTTTCTCTCTTGGAAGCTCTCTCTTTTCTCTCTAGAATGCTCTAGCAAAATGACCAACCAACATAAAGCATTGGTGGAGCGCTCTATTTATAGTCTCTTGCTAATCCTTCATTAACCCTCCTAATTTACTAGCATTGATTAAATTAAGAGCTAATTAAGATTACTATTGAGATGAATGACTAGGTGATGGACAAGGTGATTGACATGGGTGATTGAGTAATTATGAAAAGGAGTGTGTTAGAAGTAACATGAAGCAAAACAAGTCACCCTTATGGTCCCTACAATACTCGGCCAAATGGCCAATTTATTGGCCATTTTTGCTTTAATTTTTAATGCATATATACACTTACACACACACACACACACACACACACACACTATATATGTAATATCCCGGATATTTAAATGAATTAGAAATAAAATATTTAATATTTAATAAAGGTTGGAGTTTGATAACCTAGTAGTGATAGATAAATAGAGGTCCAAATTAAATTTAACGGACTAACTTAGATATGGTGATATCAAAATTTTTTTTTTTAGTTAGCAAGTACAGTGATAATTCAATGAACTTGGCTAATAGCAAGTCTAATTAGATTAAGATAATTTAATTAGCGGAGTTATGTAATTATGCGACGTGGTTGCGTGTAAATTAAATATGTATTTATATGAATATATATATATGTGTGCATATTTAGTAACATAATTTAATGATTAATTAAATTGTGATAATTAGATAGATTAATATTAAATTAATCTGAATTGAATTAAAAGGTTAATTGTGGAATTAATTTAGTTATTATATTGATTATACTCATTAATCAATATTCATGTAAATTATTGATAAATTATTTGTGAGGAATAATTATGTAAATTATATAATTATAAATTATATAAAGTAGTTGAATTAATTAAGGGAGATTAATAATTGTATATATGTACAACATTTAATTTCACATATATGTACATATATATAAAGGGATTAAATTAATTAAGTAATTTTAAATAGGAATTGAATCTATTAAATGAATATATTCTATAATTAAATAAATCATTGTAAATGATTTATGAGAGTGAGAAATTTAATTATACAATTATTTGTGTAATATTAATTAAATAATTAAATAAATTATTTAAATAAGAAATTGAGTAAATATATTATTATTTTAATGTATTTTCGGGTAAATGGAATTATTTCCATAATTGATGAGAAATGAATTATTTAATGTAAATGTATTAAATAATTTAATTTATGGCCTAAATAATATATATTAAATTATATATTGTATTTATTTTAATTTCATAATTTATTGTGAAATTGTTTTGAGGTAAAGTAATGTGTATAAATAATATATATAGTTTATATATATTATTATTAGCGAACACACTCTAAAGTTTTAAATATCAAAATAATTGACAAGTTGTCATTAATTAAATATTCAATTAAATTGAATATAATGAGTGAATTAAATTTTTATAAATTAATTAATATGATGATTAATTAATGTAAATAATGTAAAATATTATTAATAATATTATTAGTCCATTTAGTAATTTAATATTAATGGGTTAGAGTATTTAATTAATTAATCAATTCAATTATTATTTAATTATGGATTGGATAATTAATGTGTAACAAAATTAATAATTAATCATTTGGGTTATAATTAAATAGTCCAATGATAAATTAAATGGACTTGACAATTTAGTAGCCCAAACAAGTTAATTAGAGCCCAATTGGTATTTTTAAATAAAGCCCAAAGCTTGGCCCACTTGAAAAAAATACTTTATAAAACTATTAATTCTTAAAAAAATGAAAAGTGACATTCATTTTGGGACAAGGAGAAAGGTTTCAGCCGACATGTAAAGGAAAGGAAGAGAATGTGATAGTTTTATTTTATTTCTTTTCATTTATTAATATGGTTGCTTGTATTAGTTTTTTTTTAGTACATGAGCCCCATTCTTCTTTTCACCCACTTTGTCCTTAGCTAAAATTCTTGCACAAGTCTCCAACTACTCTCATGATGGAAGTTTGATAGATATAGATTTTATATCTATGTCAATTGTAAGTATACTTACAATTTATGAGTGTATGTTAGTCATTTTTTTTCTTCCACTTTTCAAGATAGAGAGAGTTGAGAGAAATAGTTTGTGAGAGAAAATATTTGAGAGCAAGGATAAGGAAGGAGAAGGAGTTCTTGGGTTATATCTTCAAGATTCACAACCATTTTTGGAAGAAAAAGGAGAATAACTATTAAATCAAGGTAATAGTTATTCTAAATTTAATTTTTGTTTTTAAATTAAATAAACTAACATATGAGTATAAATATGTTAATATAGTTAATAATGTGTGATAATAATATTTATGCCATGCTTGAGTTTAATATACTTGGTTTGTGTTTTGGTATAATTTATATGCTAAAAACATGTGTTTGGTGGTGTTAAATCAAATCTCAAAGTAATGACAAGAAATTAATTTTTATAAAATTTAGATTTAAGGTTACAATATTATAGAACATTAAATCATGAGAAAAACAAAGTTTGAATCACTCAAAATGGAGTTATACACAAAAAGTTATGATTTGTGGTAGTTTATGTGATGTAAAAATTTTTATAAAAATTTTAATATTAAATCATGAAAAAATTAAATTTTCATGTTATAAATTGATATTAAGTGATTGGTATTTTTTTTGGATTTTTAAAGCTTACTTGAATGTATAATTTTTATTAAAGTGATGTATAAAAGTCACTGTTCACAATCTGCTAAAGAAGGAAAAAAACGCCGGCCGCGCAATGCGCGGGGTATTATTCACTGCCGGACGCGGAGATGAAAAACGACGTCGTTTTACCGAGAAAAAAATTCATCCGCGCGTTACGCGCGGAAGCCAATTTCGGTGACAGTAAAACGGCACCGTTTTTGGCCATTGTATTTGTCGTGGCGCGCAATGCGCGGTACACAATTTTAGCCGAAATTACAGTTTTGCCCCTCCGGTCTTTTTTCTGTGTAATTACGAAATTGCCCCTCCGTTCGTTTTTCGACTTAATTACAGAATTGCCATTCTGGATAATTTTAATTAATTTAAATGTTTAAAAATTAATTTTAAATTATAAAAAAAAATAATAATAATACAAAAATGATATTTAGGCATATAATATTTTCCAAATATAATAAGTATTTAGGATTAATATTTAAATGTTGTAAATATTAATCTAGTTAGTTTAATATTATATTTTTCAAATATAATAAGTATTTAGGATTAATATTTAAATGTTGTAAATATTAATCAAGATTAGTTTAATATTATATTATTCAAATATAATAAGTATTTAGGATTAATATTTAAATGTTATAAATATTAATCTAGTTAGTTTAATATTATATTTTTCCAAATATAATAAGTATTTAGGATTAATATTTAAATATTAATATTTAAATATTAATCTAGTTAGTTTAATATTATATCTTCTGAATTTATGATTAAATTAATTATTATTTAATTAATATTAAATAATAAACAAGGATGATAAATTAATTAATTATTATTTAATTACTATTAAATAATAATTAAAGACAACTAAGATTGATTACTTAATTATTTATTATTTGATTAACTTTAAATAATAAATAAATTTAGTTAGTTATTATTTATTATTCAATAATAACTAATGATATTTGGGTATTTACTATATAATTGTATTATTTATTATTTAATTTACTTTAAATAATAAATGAATCTAGTTAGTTAGTTATTATTATTTATTAAATAATAACTAATGATATTTGATTATTTTAATTATTTATTATTTGATTAACTTTAAATAATAAATAAATCTAGTAAGTTATTATTTATTATTAAATAATAACTAAAGGTAGTTAATTACTTACTATTTAATTAATGTTAAATAGTAATTAAATGAAATAAAGAAAGTGTCTTTTAACTCTTTTGTTTAAACAATTATAATAAATTGTTTAATAGTTTAATAAGTGTTTCACACATGAGAAAATTATTTTCTAACTTATTAAATTATTAACCTAATATGATTGAGGGTCTATAAGGTTAATGATATTGTTTTGACTGATGTATATCATGTGTTAGTACTTATGAGTGGTAGATAAGTTCCTTAATGAGCGTTTAGTTGTACAAATACGTTGTACTAATTATTAGACCAACTTTATTAATGTTAGGTCTTTCAAAGCCAGTTAGTTAAAGCTAGACATTTATTGTAGCTGAGCAGACAGGCAAGTTTCCTAACTTCGAACTTTATTTTGTGCAAGTTTCCTAAACCCTACTCAAATTATATTCGAGCAGGATATATTATTTTATTGTTCAAGTTCCTAACTCAAATTCAAGTTATTACGTTTCAAGCATGCTATGGTTTAATTCTGTATAATTATTCCACATCGTTAAATTGTTGATTCGCACATAGTGCTTGTTGCATGTGTTCATCAGGTATGACAGGCTGATCACCTTCATTACCATAAGGTCCAGTTAAAATTGTTCATGGTCATTATTGACACTCAACATTAATTGATTCAATCATTCAATTATTGAAATTATGATTCGTACTCTTTCACAATTATTATATTGTTGAAAATTCAAAAGCTTGTTCTTTCTTTCAATCATGATATATCGTTATTGTATTTAAACTTGCTGAGCAACGTCGTTGCTCACTCTTGCTATATCATGATAACAAATTTCAGAATAATACGAATGTCCGAGGAGAGACGGAGACAGAAGCAAAAGACAAGATTATAGTGTTATTCATTATAACTAAATTGTTATATGACGTAAGTAATTTTGTAAACCTTTTTATGAATCTAAAGGTATATATGTAAGTTAAGGTTAGAAACCTTGGGAAATGTTGTAGAATAAACAATTTATGTTTATATATTCCGCATTAGTTATAGAACATGTATGATGATGATGTATCGTGATGTACCAAGTCTAGGGTTAAAGGAACCCGGATTTGGGGTCGTCACAATATATATATATATATATATATATATATATATATATATATATATATATATATATATATATATATTGACCAATATTTTGACTTCTTATTGGCTTCCACTTTGGACTTATGAATTAAATAAGTTAGGCTCATCCATTTAATTTGGTTGTGCTCAATTTAATTGTTTTATTGGGCTAACATTAAATAACATATGTTACATTTAATTAAAACAAACATTGGGCTAGTTTAATTATTACACGGATCAAGTTTTAAATTAATTATATGGACTACTAGGTAAATTTATTGGACCTAGTTTAATACTTCCTTTGGACCTATAACATAATCCAATTAGACTTGCTTTATTTAATTATATCACCTTGCTTCATTATTAGATAAATATACACATACACAAGTATATTTATTAAATTATTTAATGCACAATTAATTAGTACAAAATTTTTAATTCATTGCTAATTATTTAATAATTATAATTACAATGACAAATAGAATTCGTGGTCATTACAATGACAATTAGTTAATAATGAATTCACTATATTTTTTTAAAACTAATTTTACAGTTATTATGTTTTTAAATAATTCACATATATTATTAATATAATTAATTATGTATTTACGTATAATTCAAGTTTTAATAAATTTAGATAATATATAGTATAATGTGTTATATTATGAACAATTATGATAAAGAAAAAATAAAAAATCTTTTAGAATTTATTTTTTCTATTAGAGATTGGTTTAGTTTCTTTTGAATACTTTACAAATTTGAATAGTATATATTTAATTATTATAAATTTATATAGTACTTATACTAATTTGAATAGAAAAACAAAAAATCTTCTTTTTTCCTATTAGATATAGAAATATTTTTAAATTTGGATAGTATTAAATTAAAAGTACTTATGTTAATATGAATAGAAATGTTGAATCAAAAATTTGTGAAATCAAACCAAATTTGTACATTTTATTTTATAATTGATTTAAATATCTATACTTATTTTATAAGTTCATAATAATAATGGTGTTATTATATAATCTAAAATTAAATACAAATTTTCAAATAATTTTTTCATCAGTACGGTTAATTGTCAAAAACTGTATATTAAACTCATTTTCTTTTGTATATTTATTGATGTTCCCATAATTTTATCCTTTAGTTTTTCAGGTATAGAAAATAGTAATTATTGTCTTATTATTTCCTCTCCATTTTTCTCCTTCTCTTTCTTTTCCACTCGATCTGTTTCCTTACCATTCCCTCGCTCCGGGATCCAAAGGTACAGGTGGTACCTTTCTACTTCTCCTTATTAAACATTAGGAACATGAACCCGATGTCGATCTGTACTTCATCTTCCTCTTCTTCAAGGACCACTACCAAAGCATGGATTGTCCACGGCATTGCCGTCGGAGCCGCAATTGCGGTGGCTGTCGGCGCTTATCTCAGCCGATCCAGTAAATTCCGGAGCCGAGTCGTCGGAATTATACCGGCCCGCTTCGCTTCCACTCGTTTCCAAGGCAAGCCTCTGATTCAGATACTTGGCAAGCCCATGATCCAGGTCTACTCTACCCCACTATCCTTTCGATTTTCATCCTTTCAATTTGATTTTTTTCGGAAATTTTGATATTTTTACTATTTTTAAGTGCTTTCGGAATTTTCTTTTTCAATTGTTATTTTGAACACGCATTTGCACAAGAAATATGCTGGCGTCAAAAGTAGATTATCTGTTCATTTTTCTAGATCTTATTTCTATCACTCGAATGGGAAATTTCTGTACATCAATTTGAACAATTATTTCCTTACATTACTTTCTAACTTCTGATTGCTTGCTGGTTTGCATTTGACTATTGGGTCTCTATACTTGCATATTTGCCAAGGGCGATTAGGATGGAAAAGAAAGAATTAACATTAAATCTTTGGTTTTTCAATTCTATTTTCTTATGGATAAAAAAAATAATCAAATTCATTGTTTGAGTCATTTCTTTCCTCTGTTTTCGTACCTGCCTAAGACATCCTAAAGAAAGGCCCTAAAGAAAGGTGAAATCTTTGTAATCATCACAAATCCAACTATATATACATTTACAAAATCAAATAGCCATTGTTATGTTACTGAAATTAACTGTTTGTTTTACTGTGTCACTTACCCCTTTCAATGGTTTTCTACAGAGAACATGGGAACGTGCAAAACTGGCGACAACATTGGATCATGTTGGTACGTGCCCAGTTCAATCTATACTCTATAGTTATCTTGTGTATTAATTTGCATTGTCAAGATTCTTTGAACAACCATGGCATTTTGATTAAATTTTGTATCTTAGGGCTATAACGGGAGTAATTTTCTTGTGTGGCCACATGAGGTAGTAATAAATCTTCATTACCTTGTCGTCGTTTGTTTTCTTTTGGGTTATGTAGGTCTAGATAGGAGCTTGGTTATCATATATGTTGTTTCCCAGAAGCACAGTAGAGATCTAGAAGAGGGGGAGGGGGGGGGGGGGGGTGAATAGATCTTTAAAAAATAAATTCGTTTAAAGATGTACTTACCACATAATCAGTTAATCATGTTATTAAGCACAGTGGAATATTCTTTTGCAAAATCCCCCTTAGATATTATAGAAATCTCATATCTGAATTTAGTCTTGTGGATGTACAAACACATAGTAGATATAGCAGTAATAATGTGTAGAATGTAAATGACGTAAAGTAAACGACACAAGATGTTTTAAGTGGTTCGGAAACTGAATAACTCCTAATCCACTCTTCCACTCCAACGAGCAGGATATCTACTAAGGATAGGGTCCCTCAGACCACTTACAACTGAACCACTAAGGTTCTTTCGAGTCACTAAGTCTCGGCAATTTGGTCACTAAGACCAAGATCCGTGGACTCTAATTCAGTCACTAAGATCAGGATCTTCTGACCCCAATTCCTATTTGTTGATGTTTGTTGGATGTGCTGCTAAGATGACGTTAAAGTTTTTCATCTTCTGGTACTTAGCAGCTGAGTTATGATCCTTTATTTGGTGTTGTTGAGCTTTGACGTTGATGTTTGACTTCTTCTGGTACTCGACAGTTGCTTATGATTGTCATTGATGTGCTACTAAGCTTTGCAATTTAGTTCGTCATCTTCTTGTACTTAGCAGCTCTGTGAACACTTGTTGAGTCATAGGCTTAAACTGTTCTACGTCTTCATCTATTCAGCTCTGAGTGTTCTTTGTAACTCGTAGAGTGGTTCTTGATATTGGTGTTCTGATCTGCCACTCTTACTTCACCTACATCAATTTCTTGGCTCCTTGGCACTTCGGCTCTTAGCAGAGCCAAGTTCTCATCATCTCGGCGCTTCAACTCTCATCTCATTGCTCTGTGTCTGCTGCCTCTTCGGCTCTACAACTTTTGGCTCTTTGATTTTGTGCGATAACTCTCTTTTTCTGTTGTTGAAATGGTTGGGATGATCAGCTCTTTGAATTTGAAATCTCAAAACTATTTATAGTTTTTCAAAAGACTTCCCATTGCAAAGTGTCCATCGGAGCATTTATGGCATAGATATCTTAGTATCCTTGATGTTGAATTTCTGTACTTGTTTCAGGATGCTTTTGGCTGGTCACATCAGACTATAGTTTTGTCTCCCAACAGATATATCTCATCTCTTCAAAAATAGCTGTTAGACACATTTATCTGATCTTTCTTCAAAGATACGATGTTGGATGCCTCGAGACCTTCAATATTTTACCGTTTCATTTTTCACTCTTTTCTGTCAGTTATGAATGTGTTCTACGAACTTTGATGATAGTAGAGTGATGAGAATCGTAGAGTTGAGCCTTATATTTTGCTCCACGATTATGACTTGAATTATGTTTTACTATATGCTCTACGAATAAGTACTTCAAGATGTTTGAGCAGGCTTGTATACTTCTCTTTCTTCTCTGAAACTTTGGCAGCTCTAGCTCTACAATTTGGCTGTCTCTTGATGTTTTACGATATCAGCTGCTGCTCTACGAAATCTTGGTTACTCTGCGAACTGTCTTGTGCTTCATGATCAGGCATAGTACTTTTGTAGCTTAGCCTCTGAAGAGATATTTCAGAGATTCCTTATGATTAGGACTATATTCAAACTTTCTTAGAATATATCATTTTGTGATTAGCTTCCTTTTAGTTGGCCTTCAACTCATCTTTGTGACTCGTAGTTTAGCTCTACGATCTGTCTCGTATACTTTAGTGGAAGAGCTGATTCTGTCATTTGTGATCACACTATGATTCAGTAGATTTACTCTACGATCGATTAGTCCTGTCGATTATACATTGAAAGCTTTAACAAGATCAACCTAACAGATTTGATATTTCTATTATAAGTCCTTGTACATGTGTCACTTGAGGACTTCACAAAACTTATGATTACAAATATACCTTAAATATTTGTTCATCAGATAATGATAATTCAATTAAGATCAACCTAACAGTTTTGATATTTCTCTATTCTAATCTAAGTCCTTGTACATTTATCATTTTATTAAAGACTTTACAAAACTTATGTTTACAAATATAATTTAAATATTTCATCATCAAATCTCATTCATTTGTAATCCCATGTAGATTCTACACAATCTCCCCCTCAATAAATCAACCTTTCAATCTAGATGCAGATTCCTAACTATATATTCACATTTACATGATTTTTCAACCCTTTTTTTTGCACGGGAGCATATAAAGTTTTCTTGTTTAAAATAGATGGACAGATAAATATGCCAACTCCCTCACTTTACTAGGCATAATGAGCCCATATGTTTCAGCTTTTTATTTTTAATTATTGCTTCTTATAATCAGTAATTGATTTGAGGCTGTTTGTTTCAGCTTTTTGGACCAAAGTTAAGTGATTTAAGCCAAAAGTGATAATCAGCCCGGATGATGCATTTTTGGATTATTTCAAACAATTTGATTTAGCTCATATTTTTGAGAGAGATTACATTTACCAAATCTGTCCCCAATACCTAAGAAATCATTTATAAGTGATAAATCCCAGTTTAAATATTTATTTAAGCTGACATAAACACGGGCTCAATGAAATGAATTGCCCTGATTATCACTAAACAAGATACATCTGAAAACTGTTAAGTGAATCATTTGGAAATTATTTAAACCCTGATCCCTCTATTTTATTTTCTGTTTCCCCCCTATTTAAGTGCTCATTCATCTATTTCCTGGTGTAGTTGTGGCAACTGATGATGAAAAAATTGCTGACTGTTGTCGAGGATTTGGCGCTGATGTGATAATGACATCTGAATCGTGCCGAAATGGTAAGAACTGTAGTTGTTCCTCTTATCACTTTTTCAAAATCTTTGTCCATATGTAGATATATTGTATCTTATTTTCCATTACAGGTACTGAGCGCTGTAATGAAGCACTGCAAAAGCTTGAAAAGAAGTATGATGTTGTTGTCAATATACAGGGGGATGAACCTCTTATTGAACCTGAAATAATTGATGGGATTGTCAAAGCACTGCAGGTATTTTTGCTTCATCATGAACTAGGACAGTTTTGTTAATATTCAGAGGGATGGACCTTCTATTGAGCCTTAAACTGCAAATAGGGTTGTGAAAGCACTAAAGTTGGATCTGGTCTTTATTGCATTTTCTTCGTGCTAAAGTGTATACAAATAATTTTTCTTACTAATGTAAATTCAAATTTAATTGAAGTTTCTATCAGAACAAAGATGCTTGAATTATGACTGTGCCTTCGAACATACAATACAGCCTTGAAGTAGATTAAGTCAACTTCAAAAACCCTAAGGAAAAAATACTTATAAATATAGAATATAGGGGCCTTAAAACAAAGATATTATGTTCTTTGAGTGATTTATTCCACTGGAATGCTTTATCTTATTCAATTTGAAATTTTGTGAAGGCTGCTCCAGATGCAGTGTTTAGCACTGCTGTCACATCCTTGAAACCTGAAGATGCATTTGATCCAAATCGTGTGAAATGTGTGGTGGATAATAAGGGTTATGCAATCTATTTCTCACGAGGACTGATTCCACATAACAAGTCAGTACCTTTTCTTTGTCATTTCTGATTGGAGGAGCCCTTTTTATTCTTGTACTGAGTTACTATCTTACTCACCAAAACTTGATGATTTTTTTCTGCTTGCTGGATATAGGTCAGGGAAAGTCAATCCTCAATTTCCATATTTGCTTCATCTTGGAATTCAGGTTTTACACTAGCACCTTTTCGCTATAAGTTGTATGGTCTCTACATTAACAGTCACCCTGTATTAACTAAAGCCAAGTTTAATCTCTTCCCAGAGCTATGATTCAAAGTTCCTCAGAATGTATCCAGAGCTGCCACCTACTCCGCTGCAATTAGAAGAAGATCTGGAGCAGCTCAAAGTCCTTGAGAATGGATATAAGATGAAGGTTTGTTAATAAGAATCTCTTCTGTTCTTTATTCCTTAAAAGTTATGTCCTTTACCTCTTATGTTTATTTTTTTTAATAAGTGCGTGCCTTTTTTCTTCGTAGCTCTATTTAAAAAGGGTTATAACTTTCTAAGGTTTTTAATGAAATGGTTACTAAACCTGTTATCACGAATTTCATAATGCCTATTTTCTTTTTCTTATCTTTTTAATTTATTTTTTTTATAGATTATCTATTCTATTCAACTATAATAAGTTACTGTAGTTCACATTACTTGCACATAATTTAGGTTCTTCAGCTTGCTTTAATTTATCAATCTATTTGTGTTTTTGCTACCTACTCAAGTATATTAGGTTATGACATCCCAAGAAACAGTTTAATTATATATGGAGTTAAATGGCCTTTGAAGGAGTTGTAGATATTGTACACCTATAATACAGATGATTCCTTTTTAATGGTTGCTGCCAAGAATTTCCATTTATGTTATTTTAGCCATTGAGATGTTCCTCATTTATGACAACAGTAGCTTGTGTATATATATATATATATATATATATATATATATATATATATATATATATATATATATATATAATCAAGATTGTTGTCATTTGTCAAATTTGATCATCTATATAAGATGGTAGCTTGTGTAAGGATTGAATAATAAAATAAAAGGTTGAATAAGGAGAATTTAGATCATTAAAATTTTCTATTTACATTGGGGAAGTGTCAAAATTAGATAATGTTTATGTTTTCTTGCAGGTGATTAAAGTTGATCATAACGCGCATGGTGTTGACACCCCAGAAGATGTTGAAAAGATAGAAAGTTTCATGCGTGAGCATAACTTGTCTTAGTTCTAGTAGATACAAGATCATCTCTAGTATATATATTGGAAAAGAGTGTACATTTCATTTAAATCAGCTACATTTATGGATCAATACTGTAACCCTCTTCTTCTTCTTCTTTTTTCCCCATAGAGTGACAGACTAGAAGTGTTTGTGACCCCTTGTGGGTCTTTTTCCTCTATCATACATTTCTGTAAATTAATTAGTTTATACAGTATTATATTTACTGGATGAGAAACTGCAGTTCTTTGAATGAGGAATGAAGTTCCGGACCATATTTTTTATGATAGTGCCTAAACCATTGCTTTCCAATCAGACCCAGGCCGTAGTGGGGTGAGCTGAATCATTTGTTTAATTATTTTTTTATTCATTATTGAAACTAGCAAGACCCTTTACACTAATAATCACTAAAAAATCACGAAAATACCTTCAACTCGAACTAAACGAAAATTTTGCGCGTGGCTTATCATCTTATGCAGAACTTAGAAGTTTGCACACGGGCAAATCTTCGGATGTAGAATGGATTAAATTCCGATTTATACATGTATTATTGAACTAATTTTTTTTCTTCCAGTTAACTCATTAAATATAATTATTTTTTATAAAAATTCAAAATTTTGTCAATGTTAAAAGCTAACAGAATATCCACATTGGACGCTTATATGGATTATTTAATAGATTAAAATAAAAAAAATTATATATTTACTCTTTTTTTTTATCCGCATATAAGACAAATATTTGAGTTAAAAGATGAAATGAGGTGAGGTCGCATTCATTTGTTTTATATGCGGGTAAGAAAAGTGGATAAGTATAGAAATTAAAAAAAAATTGAACTAATATATATATATATATATATATATTTATTAAGATAAACTAAACATATTAAGCAAATAAAAATAAAATAAAAGGTTCAAATTATTTTATGCTTTCAGTCATGAACATCTCTTCCAAAAAAAGAAGTTTGAAATCTGAATTCAAGAAAGACAAAGATGAATCCTTTTTCTCACTCTTCAAAAACCATGGACTTGGTGCTATTGCAAGATTACAACCTGCCCATTTGTCATGCTTTTATGCGAAACTTCGATCTTCTTCTTTAAATAAATCAATAATTCAATCTTCATGTTCATATGTTATTTTCTCCTTAATAATCTAAGTTGTCTGTAAGGAATGGAAGAAGCCACAGATAATTAGCAATTAGTTAGTCTGTTAGCCAAATAAGACTATGTTTGTTTATAAAAAATATACTTAAGATTTGACTATTTGTATTAATTTAATACTATATCGGAATATTTTATCTCATGATAAGAGATTATTAGTCCTATAATATTGGACTATTAGTCTGATAAAACTATTTAATAGCTTAAAATGAGATGGACTATTAATCTCATATTCATCATGACATTATATAATTCTTCATAAATAGCTTTAGAAATAATAAAAAATAGTCCATATGACTATTTGAAGGACTATTAATCCCCCATTATGAGATAAAATAGTCCGAAATAGTGTTAAATTAATACAAATAATTAAATTCTAATTATAATTTTTACAAACAAATATAGCCTAGGGGTAAATTAGTCATTAGCTTGCTTAGTAGAGAGAGGGCAGCACTGTCTTTTTCTTTTATTTCAGTTACCAGAGTCATGTTTTGTGTATGAATGAGTTTGCAGGCACATGGCTCACTTCTTTTGCACCTCTCTCGTCTGATGTAAGAACATATAAGCTGGATTTGGTCTATTTTGGGATTTATGGAATGAATGAAAGATTTATTCTCCCTGGAATTCTCTTCTTCCTTTCTCTTTCTCTCCCTCTCATTCTCTGTTAATTCCCATTTCTCTTCTAAATCTTCTACTGTTTACTACAACAAGCTCCAATCTAGCTGATAATCAGTGAATTGATTCCTTACATTGTCATGAAAATTAATGTAAACCAGTTGATTGGGTCTCTACCATTAGCCATAACCATAACCACCAAACCTAGATTTAACCAAAACAACCTCATCCTCAACCTCTGAAAACTTAAATCTGCCACAATAATTATAATTAGTTTTTAAATATGCCACAATATATAGTCAATTAATTTAAAAAATATGAGGAGAAAGTTTGAGATTTATGAATTAATACTTCTTATTCTTTTCTTTTTTATTTTTCTTTCTCAAATCGGAGATAATTGAGCTTTGTTGGTGGGAGGTTTTGATATTCTTTCATGGGTTTATGATGGATGAATAGTTGCTAGGATTTTCAGTTGCAGAGGAGGTTGCGGTGGTGGTGGTGAATAGTAGAGAGAACAAAATAAAGGGGAAAGAGGGGGTGATTTGGGGAAGAAGTATTGGTACCTTTTGATTTTTAATTAGTTTAAATTAGTTTTAGTTGTTTAATTTAGTTAACATGTTCCGATTGTTTAATTTTTTTATACTTTAATCTATAATAATTATCACGTTTATATATATTGTGACGTATACAACCTCGCTCTTCATTTCGTTAAAAGACACAATTTAATAAATTTTGTAATGATCTGTTAAAAAAAATTAGTTCAGTGCGTCAAATGAAAAAAAATAAATTAATTCAATAATATATATATAAATTGAGATTAAGTTTAATAAAAAAAAATATAATTTAACCTGATACAAAATATGCGAGAGACAGAGACGCACTAGAGAATAATAACGTTGTTGCAATCGTACTTGAGGATAATGATGTTGCAAACGTTATAAAACTTACACATCATCTATATTATAAAGCAATTTATGGATCGCTTAGTGTAATTGTGTCACCACTATTTTTTTTCTCTTTTGTTCTTATAATTTTATAATTTATCCTCCAATTGCCTCGAGTCCCAAATCAACCTTCAATCACTGTAATGCCCCACTTGATCACAAGCTCGCGTTAATAAGCTCGACCATCCTTATAAGTTTAATTATATTATTATATTTTTTTTATATATATATTTTTATAATTTATGCACATAATACATGTGTTATCTAATGCTTGCCATCGATAAAACTTTAGAAAATTGATCTTTTGGCCAATTTATAGAGACGAGAGCTAGTGCATTCTCTCTTGAGACTTGGAGACTATTTGATTAGCACTTAAATGTTTAAATTGATCAGTTATTTAATGTATTTATTTTTGATTGAATGATTGAATCGGACAGATTTTTGAACTGAATAATTAAGTTTAATTTTTTTGGACGAATGAATAAGTCACAGCGGAAAGAAATAAAAAAAAATATTAACTATTATATTGAATAAATTTACAACAATTTTAAATTTTTTCAGAAGAGTCAAATAATAAAAATATGTTATTTAAATGTTTCATACATGTGACTTATCAAACAAATTTTTTTCATTCAGTATTTAAAAATTTACTTAATTTGGCTCATTCATATTACTTAAGCATTCAGAACTATTTCATTCAGTTTTTATCAAACATCCCCTTAAGCCTTGTTTGTTTAGTACTTAATAGCTTTGAATGGCTGAATCGATCAGCCATTCAGTGCGTTTGTTTTGAACCGAATGGCTGAATCGATCATATTTTTGGGTTAAATGGTTACGTCTAATTTTATTTTTTTTGTGAATAAGTCATAGCTGAATGAAGTAAAAAATAAAAATAAAAAATAAATATTAACTATTATATTAAATAATATTAAATAAATTTACAACAGCTTTAAATTTTTTCAGATGGGTAAAATAGTAAAAATTTATTATTCAGATATGTCAATTATCAAATAATTTTTTTATTCAATATTTAAAATTTTATTTTATTTAAATTATTTAAACATGTAAAATTATTTTATTTAATTTTTATCAAATACCCTCTTACACTTGAAAAGATAGAAGCAAAGATGCGACATAAATTAATAAGACAATTTATTCCCAATTATCTCTTTTTCACTAATAATTTGTCCGACATTGACTAGACAGAAATTTCTCCTTTAGCTTTATCTATAAATAGATCATAAATAAGAGTTTAAAACTTAAAGACATGAAAGAGTCCCTCGTTGATTAGTAAGCCATTTACAATTTTCGCCACATCTTTATACATGTTAGTAGTACCTCAATTTTATTAGTGCATAACAAATGGGACTTTTATTTGAAATGTAATGAGTAATAAAGAAGTCAAATATATAAAAGTTTTCACATATAGTGATATACAAAAGAGTCTAATAGACATAATGTGTTACATTATAATTGATTGATTCAATTTATTATAAATAAATAAATTAAATAATTATAATCCCAATCATACATATTACTTGGGACACATTTTTAATATTTTATGAGAATTAATATTTTCACAAGTTAATTTGATATTTTCAGAAGATCAAATGAGATTCACTTGTGAAAATATTAAATTAGCTTGTGAAAATATTAATTTTTTATAAAATTGATATTTTTATAAAATTAAATGGGACCCATTTGTGAAAATATTAAATTAGTTTGTGAAAATATCAATTCCCTATTTATTACTCACACTATCTTTTTGAGTTTTAAAAGTAAAAGAAATAATAAAAAATTTAAACTAAGATAGAAAAGACAAAATAAAATAAAACTTTAAATTAAGATAGAAATGAAAAAATAAAAAAGAATGATACGGTGATAAAAGAAAGTTACAAAAAAATAGATATAAAATGATGTATCAAATTATAATTAATTAATATTCCACCATACATGAGCGAATTCAATGATTATAATTAATTATTACCATACACATTATTTTGTATCTAATTTTTTTATCACCAAAATCTTATTGAAAAATAAAAGACACCTAAAATTATAAAAGGGAGCAACAAAATTAAGAGACATCTCACATTTTTACATGAATTGTCCCTTAAAGTAACACAATTTTTATACAAAACGTCATTTTGTACACAACATGGGAATGTGTGTATTTTTTTTATATTCAATTATATAAAACGATGTTGTTCTTGTGTGATAACTCACATAATTATATGCGATATTTCTCATATTTTTTGGTCTTAGAAAATTATATGAAAGGAAATTTAAATTTAACATTTTGATTAGTAATTTACCATATATTAAATTTATTGTGTTTGTAATATTTAAAGTATAATAAAAGATATTATAAAATTATTTATTTTATTATGTTTTCAAATTAAATTCATTATTTTTGGTCAAAAAATTTGGTCAGAAAAGTGTTTAATTTTTTTTTATTTTTGAAGTAGAGAGACCGAGACACTACTGATATGCATGTAGAATCATGGG
Source organism: Hedera helix (assembly GCA_947179155.2). Lineage (NCBI taxonomy): Eukaryota > Viridiplantae > Streptophyta > Magnoliopsida > Apiales > Araliaceae > Hedera > Hedera helix. The sequence goes on along the minus strand of OX359268.1, from coordinate 34,062,641 downwards.
CCCATGCAATCGGTTTCTCCAATCATGAAAGCTCAGGTGTTAAAAAGACCCAATCCATAAACCGAAACGTGTCGGAATCCAACCAACTCACACCATCTAACCCATAGCCACAAAACCAGTAAACTCCATCGGATATTCTCTCCCCTTTTCATCCACTTTCATGGCTGCTGCTGTGCTCGAAACCGTAACAATCCCTCGCACTTCCAGGTTTCCGGCGGCGGCCTCGTTTCCTCCAATCGCTTGCTCGTCTGTTTGTGCGCTGTCCGGTCGCCGGAGTTCACTTAAGTTGCCGGAATCTAGAGGACTTAGGATCAAATCGGCTCGCTTTAGTGGATCGGTGAGTTCGAATGCATCTAGACTCGTCCGTCGTGTTGGACGGATCGTTTGCGAAGCTCAGGAGACCGCGGTTGTAGGTTAGAATCTTCACTCTTTGTTCTCTCTATTTGATACACATCGATACGTGATTGGACTTTGAATTAATTTTGATGTGAACACTTGTATATTCATTATTTCGTGTTGTACTGATTGAAGTTAGGTTGATATTGTCCATTTCACTCTATAAATTGGTTAATTTAGGCTGTAGAAGAAGCAGTAGCTGAGGGATTTAAAGTTATTCGTTTTTAATTGATTACATAATACAGTAATTGTGATTAAGAGCTTAGAATATATTTTGTAGCTTACAAATAAACAAATTTGGGAAATTATAATTTGTTCAACATTTTATCCTTTAGAGTTTAGGAACTTGAGATTGCTGATCACTGTAATTTAGTGTTTCTTAATTCAATATGAACTATGAAACTCTCAGAAGACAAAACTTAGGATCATGAATCTTTAAGCAGTTGAAAGAAATATGTTTGTGGAACTTTTATTCTGGTTTTTGAAGTTGAACTGTTGAAAAGTATCTTGTTTATAGTGGTATCACAAGATTGTAAGTTGAATTTTTGAGCCAATTTTGCCAAGTGTTGTCTGTTTAGTGCCCTTGATCTTCTTTATCTTTTTGGACAAGATGCTAACAAGGAGTTAAGTTAACAAATTTTGCTTCTTGGTGAAATTATAGTATTCCAAGTGTTGACTCCATCCTCATTTAATTTCCTCATTTCCCATTTCCTTCTATACCTTACTTTTAGATGAACCCTTCTCATGGTATGAAGCTTGTATGAATGTCAAGTCTTCTTCTAGGTGGATAGTGGGTGGTATAAGAATCAGCTACTTTATTCGTGGATTTCACCGTTGAGTAATCTTCTTGTGTGGGGAATTTGCAATAAACTCTTGATTGGGTGGCAGGTGTCTCACAGTGCCAAGATTTGGATTTCACTTAATTTTGAAGTTTTTGTTGTTCTTAAGCTTGAATCAAATGCAATTAAATTTTATACTATAACACACAGGTCATCAGCTGTTATATTTTGGTGCCTATAACATAGTTGGATATGAATATGATTTGTTTGTGATCAAATTTGATTTATATAAAAGATTAACTTATCAAAAAAATATTCATGTAGAGTATATATAGCTACAATACTTGCAGTTCTTTTGGTTAAAAGATTAAAAATAAATATTTTAATCATTTTTTGAAAAATATTCTTGTGGTTATTAATCAAAATATATAATTACTTTTATTTGATAATTATTATCTTTTCTTGCAAACCTGGATTGCATTTGATTGCCATTAGATACTACAACTGTATCTTCCCATTTATCATTTCACGACTCTTTCAAACATTTTGTGATTGGAAAATGTGAACTCTCTGATCTCCGCACTCCTTGGGCTTTTGGACCTGATCCAAATCTTCTTTCATATTTTTTAACTGCATCTGTACTGAAACTAAAGCCTGTCAGTGATTCATTTGTGTTTGCATTTGGTTGGATAAGGGATGTGGAGTGGTTATCTACCTCTCTTTCATACGATTCAGGCTTAAATTTTAAATGATTTCGATTGCTTTCTATTATGGTGAAATTTTTTGTCGCTCTTAAACATAAGGCGTCAATATGATTTATGACTGATTTCTACATAACTTCTTAGAGAAATGTGCAGCACGTGTATGACTTACAAAATTGACATGAACTAATAAATATGGATGTTTTGACCATTTTATAAGGTTTTTATTGTGTATAAACATCAAAATGCGGGAATGGGTTTCTGCAAGTTTATTGTCACATTCTTGTTCATTAAGTTTTGTTATGAACTTAATGACTGAAACACTACTCTAAGATCCATGTAATATTCTCAATTTTTAAGCTGGGAAAATTTCTCATTAAGAAGATTAATAGATATGTTTTGTGAACTGCAGTACCTCCTGTTACTGATGCAGCATGGCAGTCAGTTGTCCTCGAGTCTGATTCCCCTGTTCTTGTTGAATTTTGGGCTCCATGGTGTGGGCCGTGCCGTATGATTCACCCCATTATTGATGAACTGGCCAAGAAGTATAATGGGAAGCTCAAGTGTTACAAGCTGAACACTGATGAGAGTCCTTCTGTTGCAACCCGATATGGGATAAGAAGCATTCCGACAGTCATGATTTTCAAAGGTGGAGAGAAGAAAGATGCAATTATTGGTGCAGTTCCTGAAACAACATTGACCACCTGCATAGAAAAGTTCTTGTAGAGGTTGTAACTGGTAAGTATATAGATCTTTTTTGAGACTTAGATCTCTCTTGTTGTTTCCTTTTCCCTCTAGCTTACGATGTTGCAAGTTTGGATACTGTGAGGCCTAGTAAACTGAAAATTCTTGTGTATAGTTGGATTACATGCTGCATATCTTGGTTAATATCAAAAAATTATCAAATATTCAAGTAAGCAGCGATTTCTTCATTTTTCTTTATTTGGAATGAATTGCACATTCTTGTCTTTGCTCCTATCAATGACAATAGTAGGTAGGTTTATTTATTTGTTTACTCAGATTGATTATTGTACTACTGGGAAATGCTTGCTTCTTGCATTGAAGCAACCTGGTAGGAGTTCCTCGGGCTTTAACAAGAACCCAACCCTGTATTTAGATTTTATCTGTTTTGCTCTACTTCCAGTTTTCTGAACAGAATTACAATTCCGTAGAAATTTTTTGTACTTAGGTTTTCTAATAGTCACGTTAGTTGAGAATCCAAATATCATATCAATACCAACTCAAAATAGAATGGCTCTGGCCTTTTGGAGTGAATGAAACATAAAGGCCTTTTGCTGCTTTACTCTCTTGGAATTTTTTGTTTGGACTTGAACTCTGACATATTTCATAAGATCACAACTTGATTGAATAAAATGATATCTTTATGATGATGTGTTTTGTTTGCACTTTGCAGGTTGATTGTATTGTGGATGGTTTTGTTGTTGTGTTTCAGGTTTCTAGTGTGTAGCACTATATGGAAAGCTTGGTTTATATATCAATGAAGTTATCTATGGTTATCCAAAAAAAAACACACTCACCTTAGGAATGGAAGTGGCCTCTTATTTCTAGCGTCTTTCAACATAAAGAATCTATTTTATAAAGGACCATTACTTTATTCAGGTAGCTCAATGTTTTATGATTCAGAGGATTTTGCTGCTGCTCAACTGACGGGAATATAATCCTGCAGAAGGTAGTGCTCATGTTTTCTGCAAGTACTCTTAATCAGTTTTTTGAGAATCTTGCTACTAGTGCCTTTAGAATAATCTCTCCCTCGACCTTAGCTAGCACTTGAAAAGTTAAAAAGACCTAATATGCTCCCTACTTTTGTAGTTCTGAGTATCATTTGTTTTTTGAGATTTATCTCGAAAATAGTCGAACATAATTATTCCAATAAAAATATCAAACTATATACTTTTATCTTACAATTAACTGAATTAAGCCCTATAAGCCATGGCTCCTTACGAACTAAACAGAGCCAACTGTAACAATCTTAAGCATTCACCCGGTCTCAAACATTTGCTTTATCAAAGCGCAAGATGTGTTGGGTGTGGGGTGGATATCCAGACGATGTGCTACTTTCACAAGTGGAAGACTGAAGCTTTAATGCAAACTAAGTGGACAAAAAGATTTAAGACGGGTTAAATAAATAAATATATAAGGTGCTAGTTGAGGTGGCCCAATTAATCTTATCCTCTAAATTTTGTGTTTTTGAAATATAATTATTTTTTATGGACACAAGCGTTGCTTGTTGTGGCCTTATTTTAAGTAGGCGCGAGAAGGGTAGGTGCAAGTTATTTAAGTAGGCTCGCAATTTCGCTTGGCAGAAGAGTCTTACGATCCTATTTTATTAGTCAACTACTAGTGCCCAGGGATAGGAGAAGGGCAGAATATAAAGATGGTCACTCCTTTTAGGAACATGGTTTGTTCACTCACTTTCTCATAAATTCGTAGTTTCACTATAAGCGACTAGTTGCCTCATTTTCTCTGCCAAAAGATGTCAGAAGCGACGAAGGGGGGCTGGGAAGGTTGACGACTATACGAGGGGGAAGCTATCAAACTGAAAGACTTTCCTAACGAGCAATTTCATTTATATGATTAAGAATGTTATTAGTTCAATTAAGGAATCTACCACTAAGATAGATATAAAATAACTAGGCTAGACTGCTGATCTTCTAGAGTTGTCTGACCTTGAAAAACAGACTGTAATCGCTGTCAAAAAGAAACATGATGTGTTGGGCCTCTAAAATCCTTTGATATCAGTTAAACAGGCAGATAATTGATAGAAGATGATGAGCAAAGATGATGTCTTGAAGGGTGAGATTGATCCATAACATCAACTGCAGAAGAATGAGGTTAGAGTTGATAAACAAGAGAAGGTCGCAATACATCTCCATAAAACCATAATAAATGGCAAAAAACAAAATTAGCCATCTTTTGGCATTTAGAAAAAGGGGGATTTTTTCCATAAAGAAATATTTTTATTTTGTGGCTAATTTGCATTGCAAAGTCAAAAGAGAAGAAACTAGAAAGCAACAAGAATTCTTTGGAAAAACCCGGCTCTCTCTTCGAGTATTTTTTTTTTACATCCTAGTTTCTTCATCTTTATATGTTTTGGCCACGTCCGTTTCCGCTAAGAAGAAGAAGGTTTGGATCCTTCAATCTTATATCATGAAGGATGTGACCTATGTTAGGTTCATAAGATACCACAGGTGTTCTATGATTCACCGTAACTTTAGTAGATTTTCCCTAACGCAATGCACATAAATTCCACGAATCTATTGGTGGATAAGTCCGACGACGTAACAGCACTGCTAAATTTAGTTTATTATCTTGTGGATTTGATCCATAGTTAAGGGCAATAACCAATTGTAGAAGCAGCATTTTTGGCAAGCAATAAGCACTTAAATAATACAATTCAAGTGTACTATCTTCTTTCTTATTTCGAGGAAAGGGTGAAGGAAAAAGAAACGACGGAGGGGTCTGAATTGGACCTAAATGGGAATGACATGAAAAGTCTTTTGTCAAAACCTAGCATTTAGGGTGTTACGCCGATATACACGAGAGGAGTGCAACCAAAATTCCACCATTATTACATCTTTAATTCTTTTTAGACTTCTTTCAGCAGCTTGATGCTTGTTTCCATCTAATTCGTCCTCAATGAGAAAGGAAGAGCATGTCAATATGCCAAATTAGAAATATTCTTTTTGTTTTGGTTGGTAGAAAAAGAAAGCCAAACACCTTTCCTTTTTGTAGGGACTCTCATCTCAAGCCTATAAAACTCTAAAGTCTAAATTATATGTACGTAACCCTTGGAGATGAATCACTTTTATTTTGAATTACTACTATCAATCAAAGATCCAATGCCCAAAAATAATGGCAGAAGTTCTTCCAAGTCCACATTTTGTATGGGATCATTCCATATAGCTACAATAAGAGATGAGATTCAACATGGTCAAGGAAGGATGTGAAGCTCTAAACTTGACAAGAGGATGGACAGGCTAGGATATGACTTCTAGGCATGGGGATAGTTTCTCCTTGTGTGAATATATTCTAGTATAGAAAGTTTTTTTTTCTTTATAGAATTGTGAAGCTGGCAAAGAAGGTAGATCTTCCTTGTTTTGAGTTGATGAATACACCTCAATGAATCTCGTACTCGCTGGAATCTAATCTATAAGAGGAAGGCTGTCGAATAAGCCAATCAAGGCTAAGAAGCAACATAAAATGAGACAGTGCCGTCATAATAGTAGTGTGCTGTCCAACCACCCATGCCTTTGGGAATGAATTCAAGTCTTACTACCCCATCCCCATAACGATAATTTAATGAGATATTTTAGTAGTACCAAAAAATTAAAAATAAATTGTGATAAAAAAAAATGTTTTGCAATTTTGTAAAAAGAAATATTAGCTGCTAGTTAAGGCATATTATTATTTGAGCACAACCAAACGGCCAATGTGGGAAGAGCAACCCATCATCCGTAACGCATGTTTAATTTTTTTATGTTATAATGTTTTGTGTTTTTGGAAAAAAAAATAAAAATCCAACCAAAACGGCCAAATCAAATGCTTAACAGGCTATCCAAATGGATAAATTTACATATACAATATTCAACTATAAAATCAATCGTTACATTCATCTTAATCATTAAAAAATAAAGTATATCACGAATTTTAATATAAAATCTTATTTTTTAATAGTCAATATCAATTTTGTGGTTGATTTTTGTGGTTGGTGTTTGTGTAATACTTATTCTATCCAAATTGGCTTGGTAATTAATATGGTAGATCAATGGTAGAAGCTTAATAATTTACAAGTAATATTCTAATATTTTTGCAACCTTATATAAACTCCAGCCGTTTCAAAGTATAATGATAAAAAAAAGTTAATTTCAGATATTTAAAATCAAATTAAAGTGATTTAATAATTTAATAAAAAATAAATTTATATAATTTATTAGTGTTATTATAATAATTTATAACATTCACAAGTGCATTAGCTTGGACTAAATTAATTTATATTATTTTTATATTTTAAAATGTATCCAATTAACTTTAAAAAAATCATAGTGACATTTATATCCTGAAACACATATTGCATATAGTAAAACAATTGTCGCTACAGTTCCTTTTCTTCATATCAATTCCTCTCCCAACATTACTTTTCATAAAATAGATCCATTTGTTTTTTTTTTTTTATTTTAAAAATCCTTTAAAATTGATTGCAAGTATAAAATGATATCATAATTTCATTATTATACAATCATTATAATTTTTTTGTTGGAGATGTAATCTAATGTTCTATCAAATTATCTTACTATATATATGAGATATTTAAAATATTATGAAATCTACTGTGTTGCATTATTGTATGGACAATGGAAATCATAATTTACGCTAAATTTTCATTATAAAAATTACTTTTAATTAAAATACCCTCAATATTTAATTAAATACAAATTTCTCCCCCCTTGCGCAATTATTTGGTTCGCACGAAACGAATTAGCAAAAATAAAGAAGTAAATTATTTGTGTTTAAAAAAATTAAGGTACTTTAAAAAAAATTTAATTTTGGGCTTAAATTATATAGCACTGAATTTGTAACGAGTCTTGTTTTACATGACCATAAATTTATGTCAATTTTAAATATCGATTTGTGTGAATACAACAATACTATTTCATTCTTTTCATTATATATGACGTTCATAGATATTAAGAAATGTCATTAATACTAATGTAAGATAATTAATGTTAATTTAAAAATTTATTACTATCCATACACTAATTAATTAATCATCCTCCTCTTTCTCTGTCTCTCTCTCAATTACTGTATCTTGATGCGGTTTTTTAAGAATAAAATAGTAATTGAGTATATTTTTTCTCTTAAATATATGTAAAACGTCTTATATTATAAAAAAAAAATTCTTTCTAAAACGACATATATAATTGGAAAAGAGAGAGTAACTAAGTTGGTAACAAGAGCTTTATTTTTTTTAAAAATAGTTGATTCAATTTTGTTGGTCATGTCGAGCAGCTACATATTTCTATTCAACTATTCATACTCTCTTAACATCTTTTCATATTTTTAGACTCGAAACTTTATGTGGATGTATGTATACAATCATTTATGTTTCTACAATTATAAATAAGTTGCCTGACCCTTTGATAACGTTAAATTTGTTACTCAATAACAACCCAAATTCATTCCCAGATTATGGATGAGAGGAGAAAAGAAAAAAGGAAGAAAAGGTGAACTAGAGCCATCACGAACCTTTGCTATTATTCGATTGATATTTGTCGGTAATCGACAGTATTTGAAGAATTAAATTTAGAAATTTATTTTTCGAAGGTTATAAGACTGAATTGAATCTTTTTTACACCATCAAGGGTGGAGTCAAAATTTTATTTTAGGAAGTGTCAAAATTATATATCAAAATAAAACTTGATATTTTTTTAAATCTCGAAAATCGTCTATAATTGATTCTATACTAAATTTCGTAACAATTTCCCTTTCAATATATAAAATCAAAGAGTTAGTAAGAAAATTATCCTCTATCTTAGACCGAAACGTAGTTTTGATAATATTTATAACTGAAAATGATCGTTCGGTAGTTGTAGTAGAAATTAAAAGAGTAAACACGAATTTATAAATAGTTTACAAATAAAGTCTCAAGTCTAAAGCTTTTTTTACTTAAGTAACCTTTTTTATTTTTATGTTCTTATAGAGGACCCCCAACTGATAAAGTAATTCCGCCCCTGCACACCATGATGGATATGCACACTTATGGAGCTGAAGTGGGTTGTTAATGATTGTGAAGTTTTGCAGATGGGAGATATTATCCGAATTGAGATATAACATACAGAGGTAAAAAGAGTTTTTATGAGTTAGTTTACTAGTTGAGGTAGCGTGTGATAATAAAATCTCACATTGAAATATAAGACATAAGGAGAAAAATTGAGAATATATATAACTGTACTTAGATTGCGCATGATGAATGAAAAATAATTTATTGAGCAAGTAAAATCGCATATCAAAATATAAAAATAAAATAAAATTGAAGACATATAATGCTATAATGGACTGTAAAGTCACACATTGAAACCCAGCACGACTTGAGTCTCGAAAAGAAGATAAACAAATGCTCTTAATAGTGACCACGTGTTTGAGTAATAAGTTCCAACTCCTTATTTCTTTATTTATTTCCCCCCACTATTTTTTGGTACTTTATAAGACCACACGTCCAATTGTCCACACTACTCTATTGTTATTATAAAATTGTTAACAAAAAAAACTATAAAACACACATTATCACACAAACATGAAAATTATATATTTATGAATCAATAAAATTATATATATATATATATATATATATATATATATATATATATAATATTTCAATAAAATTAAAACATCTATATAAATAAATAGTTTAATTTATAATTTGAAAAACTATATTGTACCGTATAGAAATAATAACATGACATGATGATAAATATTTAAATAAAATAAACTTAATATGTATAAAATAAATTATTATATTTAAAAAAAAAAAACTTTCACACTAGCTCGTGCTTTACACGGGCCATCAAACTTTTGAGATATAAAAGAGTAAGGAAGTGAATTACACTTTACTATTTTATTTTATCACTTTCAATTCTAAGTTTATCACTTTTAATTTCAAATCGGTCGCTATTCACATTAGACATCAAATTAATTCGTCATATAAATTATTTTTTGACTAAAATTCATTTTGTACTCCAAAATTTGTAGAATTGTTGAGATTTTTATCTTAATATTTAAAACGTATCTAAATGCATCTCAAAGTTCTTTTTTATTAAACAAAATGCACCCGCTAAGACTTTTAACCGTTCAAAATACATCTCAAAGTTATTTCTACTAAAAAATGCTTTATCACTTGTGGGTGTAAATTATATTTTCTTAAATAAAAAAAATTATAAAATACACTTAGGTATATTTTAAATATTGGAGTATAAATCTCAATAATTTTATAAATCTTGGATACAAATTGTATTTAATCCTTTTTTTATTTTGAAATTTCATAGTAGGAAATAAAGAGGACCCAAAAAAAAAAAAAAACAGCTCCAAGGGGCTTGAGAAGCAAACCACCGCGATGGTGTCGTCAGCTAAGTTCACGTGTCAGAAAAATTATGCTTTTTGGGTAAAATAAAAATACTGGCGTTACGTTTAATAGATAAAAAAAATAAAATAAAAAATATTATATTTATGATTATTTTGTAGTATAAATTATTATAGTATAATAAAATTTTATTTATTTTCTTGATTTTTAATTTATATGAAAAGTGGCAAAATAAAATTTATTCTAATAGAATGTAATAATTTTGTTATTATATTACACCACATATTACCACTAATAACTAAACATACACTTTAAATATTTTGAAATTATTTTATTCACTTCTCTATTCTATTTATTCAATCCAAATACAGCACGAGGGTGATATTAACATATTACTCTTTTTGTTCTAAATTAAATGTTTAATTTTAATTTTTTAAAAATTATTTTTAAAATGAATAATTAAATAAATATAAATATATTTTTTAAATTATAAAAATTAAAGTTAATAGTAAATTGTATATATTTTTTTATAATTATAATTTATTCACTCGTATTATAGCAAAAATTGTATAAAATTACTTTTAAAAATTGTTAATTTAATTTTATAAAGTCAAAATTGAGTATTTAATTTGGGACAGAATGAGTAATATATTGCTAGTTTCTTTTCTTTTCTTTCTTAGTTACTATCAGAGGTGAACAAGTAACTAACTAAGATCGAAACATCGTCCGAATCAAGACAAACCGACAATAAATCAAATCGAAAACTAAAAAAATCAACAAGTTGACAATTACAAAAGAAAAAAAAATCGGAGTCTAATCGGCCAATTTCGATTTGCACCAGTGAAAAAATCAAAACCGATCAAATCAACAGAATATAAAATTATAAATATATTTATATTTATATTTATAAATATAATTATATATAGAATATATTTTTACTTATATACAATAATACTCAAAATTTTTAGTATATGCTAGAAATTTTAGGCTTATTATTCATATATGTTTAATCTTCATTTTAATTCTTTATTAATATTTTACTCTTAAATTATTTTGAGAAAAGATTTAAAATCTTATTTTTAATATCCATAATAAGTATTTGTCAAAATTTGAATTGTAGAACTCTCTAGTATAGTATATTGTGTTTAGTTATTTAATGATTTATATTTTAATTTTATATTTAATTATTTATTTATTTTTAGTCGTCTAAATTTATCGATTTAACCAATAATTGAATAGATCAATAATCGATTATGTAAAGATTTAGGCTGTTTTAATTTTTTATAACCACTTTAAGTAGTTTAGTTATTTTTTTGGATATAAAATCAACCACCGTGGACCCCATTAAAATATCAACACGCGTTTCAAGTTTCAATACTCTCCTCCTCCACCTCCTTCATATACGCATCTTCACCTTCATTCTCTAATTCCCCCTAAAAAATCTCCACCTTCTTCAATTAATTTCCCAATCCAGATCTTTTGCAAACTCTTTTAATTAATTTCTCTGTGCAACCTGCCATTGATGAAGCTAAGCTTCTTTCTTTCACTAATAATTTTTACCGGTATGTTCTTCTATTCTTTTGTATTCTGAATATATCTTTAATTGGGTTTTATTTTGAAGACTAACTATGAAATTTATGAGCTTCGTTCGGTGTTCCTGAAATAGTTATGATTTGAAATTGAAATTCAGGTTGCGTTAGTTACATTGATTTAAAAGAAATAAGCGAGAATTATATTTCGTTGGAGCATTTCGATCGTTTAGCCCCAAAAGTTTTAATATGATTATTTGTGAAAGGTGTAATTTTATTTTTTTTAAAGAAAAAAGATTCTTTATATACTTATTTTCTGGTTGGTTGTGAAGCCATTCCCTCCCCTTTTCCCCTCTAAAATCTTAGGAAAAGGAAATAAAGAGAAATTACATTGGAGGATATGTTCCATAAATATTGTTCTGCTTCAGTTTTTCTTTTCTTTTCTTTTTTTTCTTTTTGGGTTGCCAGTAAGAAAATATTAGAATCTGTTGGACATAAATATTTATTGTTTGATTTTGGATTACTTTTTTCTTTGCTTTCTGTGTTAAATATAAGTAAAAGTGTTTGAAGTAACAACTCAAAGTTTATTGAATGAAAGTGGCTACATATATAGCCTTACAACTGGGAAGGAAAAACTGCTCACGTTAGTGCTAACTGACGTGAGTAATACATGCAAAGAAAGAGTCAAACTCTTAAACCTACTCCCAAATAACAGGGACTTATTAACAGAACCAAATGACCAAGTCAAAGCCATGACAAACTTCAACATTCTGGACCTAATAATTAGAATGAATGATTTGGGTTTTTTAACTATCAGAGTTTTATTTTAAATTCCCACCTAGTTGCCATCGGCTTGACAGGTTGAACTGTTGCCCCCCTTGTCTTCTGGTATATTCAATTCTTTTTCGCTTATTTTAACAGTGAATCAGTGATATCGGCAGGTAAGATTACCTTTTCCTAATATTATGTCGTAATAATTTCCCACTTAATTGCCATGGGCTCAACAAATTGAATTGTTTCCCCCTTGTCTTCTTCACTCATTCCCGTTAAGGCTGTAAAATAAACCAAACGATTCGGGCTCGATTCGTACTCTCTCAACTAAAAGTTTGATTCGAGCTCAACTCGAATTATAAACGATTCAAATATAAGTAACGTTTAAAATTAGATAAATTGTTTGAATCTTTTCAAATTGTAATTTTTTATTGATACTTATATCATATTTACTCGAAAAGTTCGAACTGCTTAGGGCTCGATTCGAGATTGTGCCTGAGTCGATAGCTAAACAAACCTCAATCAAACCTTATTTCATACTTAATAAATTTTATAAACCAAATCTGAGTAACTTAATATTCGACTCGACTCGATTCGTTTACATTCTTACTTCCCGTAGGAGTATCATAAATCTTTCGTCCTCTCATAATATTAGGGTCCATAAGTGGATTTGGAAACATTAGGCTGAGGTGGGTATGTAGTCACATATGGTTGTACCACATATACTATTGGAGGTGTCCAAAAACTTGGCAGGTGATTAGGATTTACCCTATCAGGTTGTACATACACATTTTTATTATACGCTAAGGACATTGGTTGAAGATTTATTCGTAATATGTTTAAAATTCCATCAGTTTTCTTATTCATAACATCCATGCATTCCTTTGTAAAGTCATGCATTTCTTGTCTAAGATCAAATGAAGGAGTTTCAGGAGGACCAGTTAGTTGGTTCTCTAGGTTTTGAACTTGAACCTCCTCTCATTCGGGTTGCTATCATTAGTGCGTGACATACCATTGTTCACAGCGTTTTCAATTCTTGGTCTCACTGGGTGTGGCAACTTAACATGTGGATAAAAAAATAAATGTTAGTTATAAACAATTCGATAATTAAAATTATTTATTAAGGATCAAATAATTGTGTGTTTGACGCGTTAAACTCAATGACTTCTTGGAACACAAAACAACTGGTACAATTAAAACAGTTACGCAAGTACAATTTTCAGTAACACAAGACAAAAAATCGATTGTATTTTCATAATTTAAAGGTCATTAAAGCATTTTCTCTTTTATTTAGATTGTATCAATAAATCGATAAAATATGGGTACTCAACATAAGTATTCGCAACACATATGCTTGGTATGAATTTGAGGTCCATAGTTATGTTTAGGCCTACAAACAAACCGACTTGTTCGTGAATAGGTTCAATTCGGTTCGATAAGGTTCAATTTGATTAATTTATCGAGTCAAGTTTGCACATGGTATTGCATTCGATTGCACGATCGAACATGTTCGCGAACTCTATGGTTCGGTTCAACTTTGTTTGTGAACAGTTTGGGTTAGGTTGGGTTCAGTTCGGTACGATTGGTTTGTGAGATGTTCGAGTTCGAATCGTATTTTTTACATATTTAATGTTTTTAAATTCAAATATTCGTGAACTTGATCGAGTTCGAATATGTTCATGAGTTGTTCGTGAAAGAGTTTTTGTTCGTGAATATTTAGATGTTCGCAAACATGATATTATTCAACTATATTTGCGAACTCAGGTAACGATCCGAACTCGTACATGTGTGTTAGTTCGATCATATTATATGAACATATTCGAGTTCGATTAATAATGTTCGAGTTTAGTTCGAGTTGTTTGCAGTCCTAGTTATGCCCATTGATATAAAATGGAATGATTTTTACATGTGCGGCTCCCTTTTATGTCATTTTGTATCTATTATTGAATATGTTCTATTGTAAATCTGAGGTCTTAATTTTTTTTACTAATTCTCTAGCCTTCTTCTTTGCCAAGGAATCCACCGGCGACCCCCTCTATCATTTTGCTCGACTAATGTGTTTAAATTTTGTTGTTCCTATTTCTTTATATTAAACGTTACCACATGTTTTTGAGATGGTCTGAGTACGAGTCATGGTGGGGACGACTTTGGATAAATAAAATCATTGTTGGTTGGTGTGCATACTTGCAACCTACTAAAATTCTTTGAGTGCATTATGGGTAAATGGTTTGTCAAAGACAACCTTTACATATCATAGAAATTCACAGAATTTTATATAATCATATTATAGTTTAGAAGCCCTGATTTAGTCATTTTTATTGCATCTTTCTGCTTTTACATTTTCCATGGCAATTTTTGAACGGCCTGGCTGTTACAATTAGGAAACATTTGTATTCTTACATGTACAGTGTTTGACAATGACAGGTGAAGAGTAAATCTCGCGATCTATAAATTAAACTAGATGAACAACTTATTTATAATAAGGTCTTTCTTTATTAGGTACTAGTAAATATGTCATATCTCACTAAAAACATCTCTCTTTCTGCTGCACAAAAATCTGCTTCCCTTAAAGATTCTAATTCTTTTATGCAAATCATTTCTCTGAACAATAAACAAACCTCCATTACCATATGGTCCCAATGGTATGCTTTCCTTGTTAGTCTTCAGATTTTTATTTGTGAAAATCCACATCTTAAACTTGATCGTGTGACAGAGAGTAGCCGAGAGTTTCGACATATTACTTTCAGTAAGATAAAATAGTCTTCTGTAAGCAAGTAAATAATTAATGCTGTAGAAAGTTTAGCTTCTCAAAAATGCCCATTTAGAAAAAATTAACCTTGACATCAATTTTTTTTTTGGTCTACATACATGTAAGATATTAAGCCTATTTTAGACGAAAGGAAAATTCTAGATTTATCCAAAAAAAAATACCTGCTAGTTTTACCTGCAAAAAAGATACGCAGAAAAGATGAAAGAGTATAGTCTCATTTTATTTATAGTTTGTAAATAAAATGGAATTATATTTTTTTATTTTTTATGAGAATAAAATTTATAAGTATATTTTAAAGATAAGTGTAGAAGCATCCGAGATAAAAGGAGAGAAGAAAGCTGAAGGTGTCAATTTTTTGCAGCCTTGCACTCTATTGGCTATTCTTGAACATTCTCCATTTGGTTGGATAAGAACAGATGGGGCCTACCTGACAGGTACTTGGCTTTAGTTGGATTTGTGGGTGGTGGAACCAATACCTTTGTCCACTTGTAATAAATTATCTGGATCCATACTGGCTAATGGATATTTTTTTATCCTTTTTGTCTGTTGGATCACCTTCCGTGATAATTAGCATATTACTATCAATAATTGAGGTCCATTGTCTTTTATGATTGTCCATTCTAGTGGTATGCTGGAGAGACGGACGTTATATATATATATATATATTTTGTTAATAATTTAGTTTAGGACTTTGTTTGCCTTCCTTTACCTTTACCTTTATCATAAGTGATATGGAATACTTTATGCAATCAAAGTTGTCACAGTGGTTCTTTTTTAACTGTAGCCTCTTTTTTTTTTTAAAGTACTCTGCACATGGAATGAGACGTTTATAATGCGTGTATACATTTATGTGATACTCTTTCAAATTATACAGTCCATGCTTTTCAAAATATAAGATCAATCGGTTTTAAAAGTTAATTTAAAATATTTTTAAATTTAAAATTGGTATGATTCCTTTAAGTTTTGAAATTAATAAATTTTCTAATTAGTAGTACTTTTTAGATAGTTTATAATAATTACAATTGTATTGTCAAAAATTAAATGCATTCATATTAATTTTGAATTTAAAATAAACTTTTAAAAAAGTCAATAATTAATCTTTATATTTGGGAAAAGAGTGACCTCACCCACCCACACACGCACAAAAAAACAAAAACCACATACATCCACACCTTTTGGTTAGTTTATCTATCAAGGTCTAGATCTCTAAATATTGGCCGTTTTGAAACAGACTCATGGCCTTTGAACAAAACCTCCAAATGCAGTTTGAATCTGTTGGAGATGTTTCACTTGAGCAAAAGTGGAAGTCAGTTCCAGCTCCAACAACAGTTTCAGAAAATTCAAGTGGATGTTTTGATTGTCACATTTGTTTAGAGTCAGCAAATGATCCCGTTGTCACCCTCTGTGGTCACCTCTACTGCTGGCCTTGCATTTACAAATGGCTCAATGTCCAAAGCTCTTCCCCAGAGTCTGAGGCTCTGCCGAATTGCCCTGTCTGTAAGGCTAGCATCTCAAAATCCTCATTGGTTCCCCTATACGGTCGAGGTACTTCTCGGTCAGAATCTGATGCCAAGAGGCCCCAACTAAATCTTAACATACCCCATAGGCCACCAGCTCGTGGGGCGAACACACTGCCGCATCAACAACTTCATCCGAATGTGTTTCAGCCACAGCAGCAGTCATTCCATCAACAGCAATACTTCCCCTACCCTATAGGCAATTATGGTTCCACGTCGATGCCAAACTTTGTGGCCACTGCCATGACTAGTCCTACAGTTGGGATGTTCGGAGAAATGGTATCTACAAGGATATTTGGGAGCTCAGCCACAAGCTTATTATCTCCTCTTCGTTACCCTCTCACGGGTCATGACGGCCTGAGGGTAAGAAGGCAGGAACTGCAGGTGGACAAGTCCCTTAACAGGGTATCTATTTTTCTTTTTTGTTGCTTAATTTTGTGCCTTCTCTTGTTCTGAGTATGTTGTTTCTTGTGTATTGTGTAGTTGTACAAAATGAGGCACAAAATTTATGAACCTTGGATTTAGATCTCATAGTTTGGATCTTTAGAGATTTTGTGAAAAACGTGTTCGATTAGATTATGTTCTTCTCATGCAGATGATGTTAGTGATGTGCGAGTGAAGATTTCATTATTAACATGGTATTTGTAAATTTGTGGGAAAAGTTTTTCTGTAGCAATTTATTTGGGGTGTGTATCTTATTTCTGGTATTTTATTATTTATTATAATAACACAAATAACGTTTAATTTTAGATATTTTGCTTAATTTTAAATTAAGTTTAACTCATTTATATTTAAATTTAATTGGTTAATATTTTTACTTTATTTTATTTACGACAACTCTTTTATAAGATATATCTCTTTGTAAGAAACTTAAAATCTATTATACATTCATTTAGAATCCTTTTTTAATTCTTCTTCTTTTTCTTCTTCTTTTTTTGTTCATTTTGATGAGCCATGTATTTTATTAAAAACCAAAAATAATATGAATGTACTTGTCGGGTAAGATCATATGTCTAAATATTTTATTTTAATAAATAATTATAACAATAATATTATAAAGTCGTTTTATATAAGATTTTTAATTAATACATGTATTGTTTTAAAATTATTAATACAATTTTCTTTTTAGCAATCCAAAATTAAAGATATAATTGTATTTTAGGAATATAAAGTGACACGATAATCATAATTTGTTATTATTTTTTTACTTTCATTACTTAGTTAATACTAAAAATACATTTGATAATATAAATTACAATTAATAAATAAAATATAATTATAAATTTCGTGATTGACACGGATACCGAGCTAGTTCAATTCAATACTTGCAACTTGGTTAGATTCGTTGTCACGTGCAAGGAGCATGGCATTAGTAAAAAAGAAATAAAAGGCCAACTCTATTAGTTCAAATAAAAAATGATGCTAGTCTCTTTTTCTTATTAGGGGTTGTTTGATAAAAATTGAATGAAATACTTTTAAATGTTTAAATAATCTGAATGAAATATTGAATACAAAAAATTATTTGATAAGTGACATATCTGAAACATTTGAATAACATATTTTTATTATTTTACTCCTCTAAAAAAATTCAAAATTATTGTAAATTTATTTAATATAATATTTAATTTTTTTTTACTTTATTCAACCGGGACTTAATCATTCAGCCAAAAAAATAAATTTAATTATTCAACCCAAAAATCTGACCGATTCAACTATTCAAATCTAAATAAATATACTAAATAATTGATTAATTCAACTATTTAATTCCATTTAACTCTAAACAAATATCCCTAAGTGACTATACTTATTGATGTAAGATTACACTGCTATGTTGGCAGCAGAAAGTTGGGGAATCGGTATAAGGGACTAGGAGGAGGAGATAAACTTCCCTGCAACATTCTTTTGCTCCCATCATTAAATTAAAATATTTGATTTTTTTAACAAATGACACTATCTATTTACAAAAAAGAAAATAAAAAAATAAAAATGAAAATAATGTCTTGTTATTTATTATTATTGGGTTGTTTTCATTTAAAACTTCAATTTGGAATTCTAAGACGAGATGGTAAGATAGGAGGTTGCTTCACAAAGTAGATTTTTTACTTTTCATTAATTGTTTGTTCTTTTTTTTTGGCATTCAATCAAAACTTCATTTAATAGAAAAATGAAAATAATTTATAAAAATGAAAAAAGATTAAATTATGAGCTTTAATGTAGTCTAGTAAATTTCTAAGGAAATATATGTAGCCAATTTCAAGGCGATAAGAAATATGTAATATAAATGACATATATGGAGGGATATTTATTTTAACTAGTTTTTTCAATTCTTTAGGTATATGAATTGGCCATATAGATAACCGGTTTGGTATATCGGTTCTAATACACGATTTTTTGGTTCGATATTTATCGAACTGTACTAATTATATTTTTTTATATATTATTATTATTAAAAAATAATTAATAATAATAATACTAATAATAATTATTATTTTTAGATATTAATCAGAACCGAACCGGTATTGGACCTGCATTTGACCTCCTTGACAGGCTTAAAATAAAATAAAATAAAATAAATGTTATTCAATTTTTTGTTGCTAAATAAATAAAAAAAACATTGTCCCAAAATCTTCTCCCCCTAACATATCCTTAAACCCTACAACTCTAAAACCCTAAACCCTCCTCATTTAGCCAAGCTACTGTACTCCTTCCTTTCAAAACAACTTTGTCCCAAATTCGCAGTCATGGGTGCAAGAATCTCCACAATCACATTGAACTCAAACCCTAACAAACTCATGAAGAATGGGGTTTTCTTCAGAGCCTATCGCAGTGCCAAAAAATCAAACTCAAACGACCTCTTTAAAAAAATTAGTACTCTTCGAGACCCTAATTCCAGCATATTTCCAGTCCTTGATCAATGGATCGAAGAGGGCAAAAAGGTCAAAGATTTCGAGTTTCAACGCTTCATTCGTGAACTCCGAGCCCGCAAGCGATATTCACACGCCCTCCAGGTTCCATTTCTGTTCTCCTTATTTTACTTTTAATTTTGCTAAGGTTTTGTTTGGTTGCTCATTAATTGTGAGAAACTCAGAAATTAACTTTAGGCAAATACATGACTAATTTAAATGAGCCTACATGAATTTCTTAAAATCTGGATTTGTTGTGTGTAGTATAGTTCTTCATTATTAGAAATTAGATTCATGTGGTTTATCTGTGGTACCTTACTACCTTTATGATATACTTTCAAATGTACAATCTTTTACACTTGCTAGAGCATTCTTTAAATTGAGAATTAATTCTATGTAGCCAAGAAAAAATTGAAGATGGGGGTTTTAGGATCAAAAGAATTAATTTATTGATGCATAGCAAATTAGTTGTGAGCTCATGATTTACTTTATGAATGAATGCTGTGGAGATAAGAGAAAGTAAGGATAGCTCTTTTCTGGGGTTCACTCAAAACTGAGGATGAAATGAGCCAGACGAGTTATGGAACAAATATTGACAAGGAATAGTTAGTATTTTTTCGGAGAGTCTACTTGGAAAAAAAGATGGGTAACCCAAGTAACGTGTGTTTTTCTAGGATGTTCAAGAAGTTTATTCTAAGAATGTCCTATGTCCCTTTCAAAAATAATATATCACCTCCACAACTCGTTATGTAGGTGCAACGGGGAAATATATCTGAACTCATCCCCTATTATTTCATGGTTGTTTTGAGGAAAAGTGAGCTGATATATATCAACTTGACTAGTGAGACTATGCTTACTCTTTCTTAAGACTTGTGCTCTTGCTAGGATACGAGAGTAAATGAAGTTGACGGTCCCTTTTGAATCTATCATTATAATAGTATGATAGAAATTCAAGAATCAGAATATTGTTTAAATAGTTTGGAGGCTAGTAATCAGCTTTTTCTGAAAGGCATTTATTTGTCTATTTTGTGTTTGGTGCTGCATGATTTCTCTTTGCAAGACCTCTGGATTGTTGCCTTTGCTATGACCTGAGGAACTTGGTTTGATGGAGAAGTAGGCACGTTTTGTAGAGCCTTCCATTTCCATGTTGTCGTCGCCTTTAAAATACTCTTTATGCCATCCTGAATTCAGGATATTTTTCCTTGTTGGAACCTGATAAGGAATAAAAAGTCTAGGGCCTCATATATTATACAGTGTTGTTGGTCTTGCTTGTTTTCGCTTGCCAATACATGTTGTGAGATTAGTTGAGAATCAAGGTGTTCTTTCCATAATAGTTCTTTATTTTTAGGACATGGGAGTTACAGTGAAGTATGCATTAGGTTTCCTATCAACTTTGACATGAAGCATGAATGTTGGCCTGATTCAAACCAAATTTAAGACTTTTGGAAAGACATGTAAATACTTCCCTTGTGTGGACCCTTGATGTCAATTCGTTTCCATTTTGGGCTCTGGAGGTACAGAATGCAGCCTTTATAAAAGTAGTTGAGTTAGAAAGATTGGCTTATCTGTAGGAGATGAGTCAAAGATCCTGCCAATTTTCTAGCAGTTACTATTTCTTTGCTAGCTTGTACTTTGCTTTTATCATGCGAAAATAGTCTCCAGATCACCATGTGATTTCTGGTTGGTAAACTTGGTATCAATTGTTCTGACATAGCTTCTAATTTATTGTAGAATTTCTGGCATAGTATTCCATAGGTTTCATTGTTTTGACAACCTGAATGCAACACTTTAGCCTGTTTATTTATGGATTATTCATGAATATCTAAATGTTGAGTTAATTAGCTTTGAAGGATTTCAGGAATGGTTGTGTTACGTAGTTGCTAGTAGGAGTGGTCATCGGTAAAAAACCATACTAGTACTAAAAATACCGAGCCGGCACCAATCCTAAATTACATATAAACCAAGAACCGGTACTGGTACTGAATTACCAGTTTCGGTACTAGTTCAGTACATGTTCAGTAACTGTTTTTCGGCTCGGTTTTACTTTTATACTGCACAGTAATATATAATTATAAATAATAATTAAATACAAGAAAATTTATATATTTACAATTTTTTTCCCATCTTTCTTGATAAGCAAAAATTTTCATGTAGTAACTTCCTTAACTAAATACCATCTTTTAGGTTATATTGAATTGGTTAAGTAGAGGTAGAGGGAGACATCACAAAAAATTCACAACTCACAAGTTGCAACAAGCATGCAATTACAACTGACAAGGTTACTGCGGTATGCTGCCTACTGAATTAAGATTTGTGGGCACTGGGCTCCAACCAAGTCCAACTCAAGACTTTATATATATATATATATATATATTGTGTTTGTTTTTATTACTAAATAAATATTGCTTGAATATTTTTTAGTGAAATGATCTTTATCTGACCAAATGGCACTTATTTAAATCCTTAGTTCCTTACGCCAGGCTTGCTGCTCTACTGCTTAATTAATTAGAATTTAAAACTTAAAAGAGTTATTATTTATTAACTTATTATATATGTATTATGTATATATTATATTATTAAATTCGGTTCTTTCGGTATTTTGGTTTTTACTGAATTCAGATTTTTACGTACCACTATTGATACCAAAAAGTTTTAAAATACCGAAAATACCGGCACCGAAAAGAACCGGTACCGCCTGGTTCGGTAAAAAACTGAAAAAACCAAAATTTCTGAGCACCACTAGTTGCCATCCAACCTGCTCACCCAACAAAAATAAATACAATAAAAAATAAAAATCACAGCCTTACACTGGCAATTGTTTTACTTGGATAGATCTAGAATCCTTTTCACTTAAACTCCACGCTTGTAGCTTATTCCTATTTCCCAATTCATGGAGTTTGACATGCCTTTCATGCTCAAAGATCCTGTCTAATTTAGTGACCATGGTTTTGAACTGCCTAATTTCTGAATAATCTGGCGGTGGATGCTTGTTTGGTGCAGTTCTCTGAGTGGATGAGTAGCAAAAATTTCTGCCCAGATTCTTCGGGTAATCATGCTGTTCAGTTGGATCTGATTGGCGTTGTCCACGGACTAGGTGCGGCAGAGAGCTACTTTAGTAACTTGACTGACATAGAAAAAGATGAGAAGACATACGGTGCTCTACTTAACTGTTATGTAAGAGAAGGCCTTGTTGATAAATCCCTTTCACATGTGCAGACGATGAAAGCGATTGGCTGTGCTTCCTCTGCTCTTGTTTATAATAATCTCATGAGCCTTTATTCCCACATCCGTCAACCTGAGAAAATCCCAGATGTGCTGTCAGAGATGAAGAAGGATGGCATCTCTCCTAATAACTTCAGCTACAGAATCTGCATCAACTCTTATGGAGAAATATCTGATTTCAACAGCATGGAGAAGCTTCTGGAGGAAATGGAGAGCCAACCTTGTATCTCCATGGACTGGAACACGTACTCTACAGTAGCCAATTTTTACATAAAAGCAAGTCTAAAGGAGAAAGCACTCATTATCTTGAAGAAACTAGAAGAGAAGCTAAATAAAGATGCGCTCGGCTACAATCACTTGATTTCGCACTATGCGCACCTTGGGAACAAAGATGAGGTCATGAGGTTGTGGGGCATTCAAAAGGTTGTTTGTAAGAAGCAAATTAACAGAGACTATATAACCATGCTAGGCATGTTAGTGAAACTTGGGGAGCTCGAGGAAAGTGAGGCATTGCTTAAGGAGTGGGAGTCGTCGTGCCACACTTATGATTTTCGAGTACCAAATATCCTCCTTATTGGGTTTTGTCAAAAGGGATTGACTGAGAAAGCTGAAGCTACACTACAGAACATTATCAAGACTGGAAAGACTCCAATCCCGAACTCGTGGGCTATCATTTCTCTAGGGTATATGGAGACGGGTAATATGGAGAAGGCTTTTAAGTGCATGAAGGAGGCTCTAGCATTGGCAGCACAAAGCCAAGGCTGGAGACCAAAACCTAGACTGCTTTCAAGCATATTGAATTGGCTTAGCGAGAAGGGCGAACTTGAAGAAGTAGAAGCTTTTGTTAACTCATTGAGGTCTGTTGTTCCGGTTGACAGAGAAATGTACCATAATCTGATTAAAGCATATATTAGAGGCGGTAAAGGATTAGATAAAATTATAGAGAGCATGAAATCTGATGGAATAGACAGAGATGAAGAAACCGAGAAGATTCTGAGATCGACACATGAGAAACCTGAATAATTCAATGTTTTTCTTCTTGATATTGGCCATTATATCTGCGGATCGTTTCCGGACTCAACTGATTCTACTTCCATTCATGACTTTTTCTAATGCTCCTTGTGCAGCTGGAGCTGTTGACACAGGGAAATATTGTATTGCAAGGAAATGAACAAAGAACTGGTGAGAAATATTGATGGTGAATGTGACCAATAGCCAACTTTGGAGATTACAGTTCAATTAAAATAATCTTTTTCCAATTGATTGTATCCGAATACGAGTGATGACTTGTTATGCATTGATGAGGTATAATATATGCTATTGGAAATCTGATAATTCTCCAAACAAAACCTAGTAATTTTCTCGTTTGTGCACGTCTATGCTGGTTACTCTTCTCAAGAGAAATCATATGGATACATTTTCACATAGCTTTTCTTGATTCATTTTTAGATAACTTTGATTGATACCAATACTTAATATATAAAACCCCTATATATGTATGATGAGAGCTAGCTAAAGTTATTTCACTGCAATCCAAGGAGGAGCTTGTAAGTACTTATTGTTAAGAAAAAGATGAGGGGCTAAACATACACAATTCCCCCCCCCCCCCCCCCCCCCCCCCCCTCTTCCATCCGTTTTAAAACTGAGAAACACAATGATGTGCCCATATAATTTACTATTGTTTTTGGCATCACACAATGCCAATAGGGATATGCCGACCTTCAAGGTGTCCATAAAAGTAATTGCGCGGCAAGCTACCAGTAAATTGCTCATCATCAACGTCCGTGTCCAGAATGAGAATTGAATGTGCTGGGGACAATAAACCTTAAAATCTTGTCATTTACTACCTTCAGAAGAGAGTAGTTGAAAATAAAGGACACAGTTTTGGTACGGTTTTCCCACTACTACTACTACATTATTTTCTAGCAACTTTATTTATTATGCTTGCTCTTGCAGACTGGCTCCAGTATTAATTTCCACCTCTAATTCTAGATGTTTGTCAATCTCTAAATATGTTGCGTCGCCGTGTATTTGGAGGCTAGGCAGCTTCAATTCTTTAATAGTAAGCATTTAGTAATGGTGGCAATTAAGGGGCAACCATTGCACAATAAAGGGAAGCTAGGATAGATGGAAGGAGATGACCACGACGACGACTCTAGCATGCATTTCAACGCATGCACGCGTAATAATAATAATAATAATATATCATATCAGTTATTACAACTTTTTTGGTCAAATTGTAACAGAAAAACAAAGTTTAAGGGGGGGAACCCACACCTGCATCTCTTGCTGATCTTTAATTAATAGACCCTCCATTCCACATAAACACGAAAAAATTATATATGCAGAAAATTTTATAACTTTTACAGATAAAATTATTATTATTATTATTTTAAGAATTGATAGCGTATAATTGATACTTCATAATTAAAACTTGAAATAGGACAAACCTCTTACAATATTAATTAGAATAATGAAATTTGCATATCATAATTAATTTGATGTACTAAGCCCACATCATGTGTTAGTTGGTGAGGAATGGCAACAGGGTCGGGTCGGTAGTTGGTTAGGAATGGCAACAGGGTCGGGTCGGGGTCAGGGCGGAAATTACACATTTCACCTCCATCTTTGATCTTACAAAAATTCTCTATATTTGCATTCTTTATGGGGATTAAAATTTAATAACCATCCCCATCCCTGTCCTGTCCCCGTCTCCATGGAGAATTTAAATTACTACGGAATTTTATACTTTGTAATTTTTTTATTTAAGAAATATAATTTTAATTATATTACAATAATACAAATATAAAAATGAATAATATGTAAACGCACACATGATAAAACTAAAATAAAATAAAATAGTAATAATATATTGAACCATATATATATAAGGAAATATATATTTAATTATGTAATATATAAAAGTATAAATATTAGCTTAGTTCATATATATTTATTCGGTATTCGGAGGCGGGTACGAGGATGGGATGGATGCGGGGGAAGTAAATGCTATCTCCTCCTAATCCTAACTATTCGGTGATTCCCGTCCCCGACCCCATCCCTCATCCCTCGATTAGAGTCGATATCAGCGCCATCTCTAGTGCTAGCAGGGGAAATGATCCCCAATTTATTAAATGAATCCTCCAAATGATCAAAGAGCGACTCAAAGTTTGGTTTTAAGTGGCCTGCTTGGAGCGCCACCGGCAAGATAGATAGGTCGACAAACTTAAACTTACACCCTGATTTTGTAGGAAGCCTGGGGAGGATTTTCGCACAACATACTTACAAATAGCATAACTATTCCTCTGTTTTTTTATCATAATAATAAAATTCATGAATTAACAGGAAACAAAAGGATAAGGATTGATGGAGCATTCAACAAACTTTTAATAGATAGACTTATTATCCCTGCACATTAAAAAGACGGTAGTAGTTGTGCTGCAAACTGAAAAGTAAACAAAAAGAATCCCACACGAGTGAGTATTAATTATTTAAAAACTAAGAAATGGAAACTATCGGAAATTCATTCATATTGATTCCATAACGTGTTAAAAGACTTCAAACTCATTCTAGGCTCATAAGAGAAGATAATCATGTATCCTGTGTGCTAAGCAATTTAGAAGACCACTATCCCGGATCAATTTACAACTTTGGATACCAAGAGGGAGGGAGGGAGGGAGGGCTGAGGAATCCATGAAGGTATCACGAATGGAAGAGCATAAAACCAACCATCTCTTTCTCCAATGCGACAGGAAGGTTTCACCGCTTCTAAATTTCGATTTCGAATGTTGTAAGAAACATAATGGGAGCCGCCTCGCCTCCAATAGATTATGTATGTGGGATAAAAAAAATTGTCATCCTTCTCATGCTACTTAGATAAGCATCAATAAATACATTACCGAGTGAATTGGATGAAAAATTGTACTCTAAAGACCATTCCCCAGCCCTTGTCGTAATCTTTTGAGTGTCCTCAGCTTCCAACTCCAGTTCCAAATATTACAAAGATCAAGCGAAGGATTGTCCATCAAAATACATCCCAACCCACCACTTTGTAGCTTACCACAACACCAACCGCATCCGCAAGGGTAACAAAACCCTCACCCCCAAATCTTTTGGGTTGAATATCCAGAACTAGAGAGCCTCCCACCGCCACTCCGCCATAATCAGACATTCCTTACGTTAACAGTTTTTTCTTATATGGTCTATAATGCGCTTAAAGGGAAAACAAGATTGTGTTTTCTTTTTTCTTCTTTAACATGCTGAATAATTTGCTCCCCCTCTTACACGCATGTGGGTCTTCTATAAACCCTAACACAAAGACTTCACGTGCATGTGAAAAGGAGAACAAACTATTCATCATACTCTAAGAGCATGGAATAATTTTTCTTGGGTAGGCCTCGAGCCTTGTTAATACAGTAGACTGTATCCAGTTTAACTTTATAAAATTCAATTTAAAATATTTTAAAATTTAATTTAATTTGTAGAAATAATAAATTTTGTAACCTCTAAATAGCTTACCGTTTTTTAATACTAGTTTTTAAATATTAAAAAATTTCAAATTGATTCTAAATTTTTTAGATCGATGTTGGTGCTTAATAATATGTAATGATTAATAATTACTCTATCTGTTTCACAAAATGAGTCTGGTTTGAGTTAGTTTAAGAATTTTTAGAATTCAAATTGTAATGTGAATTTATTTAAATGTTTAAAATCATATTTTTTGTATTTGATAATACTTTTTAAGTCATTTCTAATATTTATTATTATGTTAATCAAATTTAAATAAATTAAAATCGATTCTGAATTTTAAGATTTCAAAAAAGGTAAATGAAAATCTTTTTCTTAATGGAATGCCGCGAGAATTTGATATGTATTACACTTACAAAAAAATGATCTTATTTTTGTGTTTTATTTGTATTATAAAAAGAGTCTATTTTTTTAGTAATAATAGTTTAAAATAACACTATTTCCTCAAGTTGCAAATATAATTTCATTAATGTCGTATGACTCATATTATTTTTAAGAATATGTATGATAATAATTTGTTTTATTATCATATCGTCAATATTAAATTAACAACTTAATATTTTGAAGAGATGTTACCAAGCAAATTGCATTTTAAACACTTACAAATTTTATAAATGAGATTTTCTTTTTCTTTTTGGAATGAAGTGTGTAATACAAAAGGAAAGCATATTTATCAACTTTTGAGCAAGTCCAGTTCTTGATAAGGACAAATGGCCATTTGAGCGCTCAGATTCCATTATTCCTAATCAAAATCTTTGTCTTAAAACAAACTAGCTTACCTTAAATAATAATACTTCCAAAAAATTAAACAAATTCAGGACACTATCCTCATTCCACCATTCACTCCTACTATCTTTTCCACTTGCCCTTTTCATCTGTTCTTTCTCTCCCCTAAAACTCTCATTCTCTCTCTAGATTTCCAGCAGCACAAGCTGATTACAGAGATACAAAGGAGAAAAATTGGAGGGCCCTTTGGGAGCAGCCATAGGGACCTACCCTTCAAGCGATGGGAATGCTCAAATGGGTAACAGGGGAAGTGGAATTATAAGGCACAACAGGAAATGCAGAGATGTTGTGTTTCTTGTCTTCTTAATTGCCTTCTGGATTGCAATGATTGTTAATTCCAGCTTTGGATTCAACCAAGGAAACCCATTGACGTAAATGAAACAAAAAAGTGCCCCACCTGCCATTTTGCTTTTTTCCATACCCTAAATAAGTGCCCCTTTTTAGCTGTATGTATTTTTTTGATCTGTTAGTTTAATATTTAACTCTGAGAAAGATTTACGGTTTCTCAAAGTACGAATCATTTGATTTTATTAGAGTGAAAATGGGTTTTTATTAATTTGTTGAGCTTTATTCACATGATTTAACAGTGCTGTTATGTTTGTAGTTTTAGTGTCTCTTGGCCTTTGATTAATGTTAAACAAGTTTAGGATCTGAATAGTTAGCTGTTTTTGTCTGTGCAGTTGTCTATTTGGCAATATATTCATGGGTAGACACCAAATTTAGTTTTTGTCTACAGCAAGCAGGTGGCTGACATCATCTCTTATATTGAGATTGCTTCTGTTGTGTAAAAATAGCCAAATATGGGTTGTTAGTAGGAGATAGCTAAATTGTGTACGAAGTTGTCTGCTTTCCATTTATTCTTTTGGTCATAACATTACATGGTTTTGTCTGGATTGCTGTAATTTCCACCTGAGGGATAATAAGTTAATATATATGGTTGGTGTGGGAATAATAGTGTAGCAATATGGTTGATGACTATTTATTATTTTTCAAAAAGTATTAAATAAGGTAATACTGGCTACAATACAATGCAAATAGAAAGAACTAGCTAGAAGATATTTTTCAAATAATACCACTAACTCACTAAGGCTCGAACTATGGTCACTTTGGGCCAAAAGAGGGTGAAATGGTATAAAGGACAATGTCGTGCCTCTCGAGCTGCAGCAAAGTAAGTAATATTTGGACTCCAAAGACAGTAGCACTGAAATTTAGTTTAAAGGTTAATATTTGACTGAAATTGATTTTAGTGACAAATATGAAGATTCTTTAATGTGCTTAATTGTCAGCTGAAGCTTTCCTAAGTTCAGTCAGTTTAATTATTTCCTCTAACTAGTTCATTTATAATGTTGCTAGAAGATTGAGAAGTTATTGATCCGTTAACATGATGTTTCTAGTTTTTATTTTAGTATCACTCCAGAGCTAGATCAAATCAGGCAAGTGCCTTAGATTCAATCACACTAGTAGTGAGTCTAGTGACTGATTTTCTTGCAGTGATGTTTATTCACTTACTCTGTGATATATACTATGGAGCGCAGGAGAAAAAACTGCTTGTCCATTACGACTTGCAGCTTCAGGAGCGACATTGTGTTGGTGGTATTTTATAGTAAATTTGAATAGGGGTTGATCGCAAGTCATTGAATGAATATGGTTCATCAACCTGTGACAGATGGGCTTTACACTTGTCATTTTTGTTAGAATTCTGTATTTTGTTTGATATCATCTCTTTGAAATGTCTGCCTTTAATGAATTTTCATTTTCATTTGAATGTTTCTATTTCGCTGGTGTTTTTCTGGGATTCACTCTTTTTTTTTACCATCGTTAGAGAATCCTTCAAAATACTTTTCTTGCGGACTATGCTCTTGAACATACATCACGTACTTGCAACAAAATTTGATATCTTCTTACTCTCAATTAGATGTGTATAGATATACATGTAAGTTGAAAATTTTTATGCAAAAGTTATTAATGTAGTATAAATGTTGACAATGGTTGATATTCAAGGAGCCTAGTGGAAAATAACAGAATGATCTTTTAGACATAATTACACTAATGTGGTTCCAGTGTAAATACTTTAGCATCTCTAATAGGACCAGGAGTTCTTCACTTTCCCATATTCCATAAAACTTATAATTGAAGTAAATCTGTAAATGTTTATACATAGTGAATGTAGTTATTACTTATTATTGAGAAGATAAAGTTCCAATTGGCTTACAAGGTTATGTACGCATGTATGAAGGATTTTCTTAAAGGAAAACTTTCAGTAGTCTTGTCTATATATGAGCAGATGTTGATTCATTTTCTTGCTTGAATCATTGGATTATATTGGTTTTTTGCTTCTTCCTTCCCTTTGTACTGGCCATTGCAAGGACTGAAATATGGTTGGCAGGTTGATTTTTTGACTGGACTATAAAGGAAATGTCTGTGGTGACAAACATGCGAATCCAGACCTTCGTCAATTGCAACTATGTTATTGGTTAAATCCTAACCAGGTTTACCAAAGTGGTTTGAAGAACAGTCAATTTAAGCTTGGTAATGCCCGAAGTGTCTGTTTGATGGATTGCCCTAACCCATCAGAGGACTGTGGTTATCGAGAGGGAGATATTCGTCTCTCAATAGATGATTGGATTGATAGAAATTATGACTATTTTGCTGACTTAACTCCTGAGCTAAGGAACACTTCTCTTCAGCTTCAATGTCCTTGCTACCCTGTAGTATTTCCAAGTGTAAATGGTAAGTTAAGAGTCATATAATTAATTTGTTGTATTAAAATGTATGTATGTGCTATCTAAGCTGTTAGCATATTATATTTTTTTCAACTCGGCCTTTTCAATTCATGACTATATCACTCTTTCATTTTGAAGAGTAACAATATATATGATTAATGTCAAATTTACCTTTATTTTCATTTCAGTTTATTGGACCTGCCAGTTTATTGCTCATGCTTCAAATGTGTCTTTCCGACATTGGCAGCAGATGGGTGGAGTGAGTATTGTTCAGGACATTTTAATAGATAAATCCATTCACAAGTCTATCAGCTCGCGCTCAGCAGTCTTAAAGGTTCAATAACCTTTTCTCTTTATCTATTCATTGTGCTCAGAGGTACTGAACCCAAAGTATTAAACCTTTGCTTCTATTGGCGTTGTTAAGTGACCTAAGGTGCTAATGTCTGTGTAGACAATTAATAGTTTTTCTGGTATATGTATGGTTCTGTTGTTGTTCCCGTCCTCCATTGACCTGTCGCATAATTGAACAAGACAAATTCTTGAGTAGGAATTTTTGTCGACTTATTTATTTAATAATTAAAAAAAAATTGTGTTATAAGTTCTACATGTCTATAAATGCCAATCATTTAATCCTGGGAGAGTAACTCAATAGTTATTTGCTTTCGGATTAGAAAATATACTGTTCAGGCTGATACAATCGTACAAGTGTTTACATGTTATGGATTGGTAATATATGATGTCATATGCTAGAATTTATATTCACCATCGATGTCTTATTTTCAGAGATATGTGGCTGATGTTGGGAAGGCATGGCCTGTATTGGTTGTTTGTGGAGGAATCATCCCGTTACTTCTGTCAGTGATATGGCTTTTGCTGATCAGGCATTTTGTTGCTGGAATGCCATGGATAACTGTCATCCTCTTTAATGTTCTCATAATATCAGTCACAATGCTCTACTACTTGAAAGGTGAGGGATGTTTTTCCTTTGCTGTTATTTTAGAAAAGTAATTTTTGGTTCTTTTTAAGTTAGCTGACCCATTCAAATTGATCCAAGTATTGTGAGTATAACTTAAGCTGTTCCTCAAAATTGATTATACCATGCTTCGCCCTATATTTTCTAGTAAAGATCACGATTCAATGCTTAAATGAACAATAGAACTAATACTAGAGAGCACAAAATCTTCATGCTTTACGGAACAACCGAACAACATGAAATCTACAAGAACAACTTTCAACATTGTTTGACTACTTTTGATACGCGAATTGTTTGTTATCATTAAACTTATTTTGTAATAACCTTAAACTAGCTTCAATTTTTTATTTTTAAAAAAAGAATTTGATATGAGTTTTTTGAAGTTAACACCCAAGGGAATAGAAATCTCAGTTCTCATTTATTAACTTGTTAGCGCTGAAAAATAATTGGCATGGTTTGATTAGTTGAATCATTGTTAATCTGAACGCTTATAGTATTTGTGTGACGAACTATGAAAGACTGGTTGATAAAAACCATATTAGGCCAATTGTCAATCTGTTGATTCCATAAATACACTATTTCAGAATATAAACTTGTCTTTTACAAAATTGGTTTGCGTTTCTGTTGCCATTTATTTTAATCATCCTAAAAAGCTTTATGCAAATGTCCAACAGTCCCTTAATTTGTTAGATAGGCTCTTGCAAGACGAAGCTTGTGGTTACCATTATAATCTAAATATCACCAACCACGGGAATCGTACTTGTGGCCCATATGATGGATCATGTGAAACTCGCTAATGGTTGGTATTTGGTAACCTATCACTTATGTTAATATTTTTGCATATCGACATTTTATTTATAAAGGAAAAAGATTTTGTTCTTTGTTTCTCTCATTTGCTGATTGTATGTTGAATTTTGTTACTTCATATATTTTGTGATATCAGATATGCTGTCAGTTGATGTCTTTCTTGTGTCTTTACTTGTTACCAGTACCAACATACTTTTATTGAGAAAATCCTTTTGATATTCTTTAAGCTTTAATGCAAATAATTATAGATTTATGATGATGATACAATTATATATTTCCTGTGTTTATAGTTAGATGGATGGATTGGAAACAGTGCAATATCTCCCATCATAGGTGAGCATGATCCATACTACACCGTTTCTGCAAGGGTGGGTTCCAACACCTGTGCTATTGGAAGCTTTCAATATGTTATGAATGTCTATGTGAGTTTGTTATATGGGAGGCAGATCCCACATCGGTAGTATGGGATACCAATGTGGGGTTGATATAGGCTTGAACCTCTCCTCTTGGATAACTAGTTTTTCAGGAGAAAATAAGGGGCTAGAGCCTATATCGTAACATTTGGCATCAGAGCAGAACTACCGACTAAGCGGAAAGGGCTACCTAGAGGCTGGATTAAGCGGAAAGGGCTACTTAAAGGCCGGATTAAAATACTGAAAGGTGCAAAGGCATTGGGTCAGTGTCGCTAGAGTGAAAGCCGTCGTAGACGTCGGTAAGGAAGCGTAGTGGAATGTAATGAATGCCTATGTGAGCTTGTCATATAAGGGGCAGAGCCCTGATCGGTAGTATGGGATACCAATGTGGGGTTGATATAGGCTTGAACCTCTCCTCAGTAAAAGCCGCCGTAGACGTCGGTAAGGAAGCGTAGTGGAATGTTATGAATGCCTATGCCTTGTCATATAGGGGGCAGATCTCACATTAGTAGTATGAGATACCAATGTGGGGTTGATATAGGCTTGAACTTCTCCTATTGGACAACTAACTTTTCAGGAGGAAATAAGGGGCGGGGCTAGAGCCTATATCGTAGCACAATATTTTTCTGTTACTCAATTATTTGCACCTTTCAGGAGTTGAATCATATTCGTGCTGCTGCTGTTCTTATGACTGTGGTGATGATTGTTTCCTTCCTCTCATCTATTGCCATTGTTCGGCGTATCCTTATGGGAACGTCTGTTCTAAAGGCAAGTGTGATCGATAATAGTGCATCTCAATATAAAAACAAAGTAATGATCCTTTTTTTGTTGTTGCTAATTTGACTCACACATCCAAACACCCACACACACACACCCACTTTGGCTTTGCCAAGAATTGAAACGTCAACCTCATGGATACCATGGGTTGAGTAATATCACCCGGGCCAATGACTTTTGGTAAATAATGATCATTTGTATTATGTTTGTCCATTTTATTTGTTACAAAGTAAAACAGTCATCTCATTTTAATGCTAATAAAAATAAAAATAAAATAAGAGGAAACACGAAACCTGGACAGCTTCAAAGAAATGGTCAGCAGTTTTTTACCTTGTGCATGCATAAGAATGTGCAGAAGATGGACAAGGTACAACACTATTGGCCATTTTTTTGTCATCAGTCCCTGAGCTCCCTTGGACCCTAAAAAAATTCTTGCACATTTTTATTTTTTTTCCTTTTAAAATAATAATATAAGGATCCTTTTGTTAGGAAATATCATGTCAAGTCTAGCAGCTTTATTTGTTTCATTGCCTTATTTATGACAAGAGTTTAAACTTGATTTGGATTGGAACCTTTATAACTTCAAGAAGGATCTGATGTAAGAAAGACATTTAACACAAAAAGATCAATTAAACTTCTTAAACGCATTAACTGCCGACTTTGGGTTAGATTTTGGAGTTTAGACCATGTACAAAAATACTAATGCATGCTGTGCATCCAAGAGCATTAACTTTTCATTCTCAGGTCCCACTTCTCTCTAGTCTCTTAAGACATTTAATACATTTTTTGCTTAAATTAATGTGGATTTAAATACTATCATACCATTCATATGCCCCAAATAAAATACTATCATAATAACTGCGTAATTGATTTAAATACTATCATAACATTTGCGCACACACATTTATATAGTTAAATATGTGTCATGTCCTTGCCACATCTGAATCCCCATATTTTGAGATTTGACAAACCTTGTATTCCTGTGTCACGCACCCATAACTTGCTTTTTGGGTGAAGGGATAGGTCAATTTACATTGTTTGGTTGAGTTGGGAAGTGAGGGGAATGAAGTCACTAGTGTTTTTTTTTTGTTATATTATACTTGTACACCTTTTTATATTATTTAATTTTAGCTCCAACTATAGGGATTGGAACCAGTGACCTTGTTGAGGATATTCCTCAGGCCTTTTGCCATTACTCTCATCCCTTAGGATCCCTGCTATGATACCCATACACACCAGTCCTTTATAAGAACATATTGTGGGCCATAAAGGGGAGGACACGTCCACTGTTACTTCCCTTTCCCTTTTCTCTCTACCCAACAATGGAATAACCTTTTTACTTCTTTTACTTACAAGTTACAACCCTTCAACCTTTTATTTTTCCTCTCCACCCAACCAAAGCTAATGGATTTAATCTCGTAAGGTCATGGGTAAAAATCTTTCATGAGTTTGTTCTGTTAGTGGAATGTTATAATACTGCGTCTTACTCTACATGCTATAAAGAAGCGTATGGTAGGTGATTGAGAGTTCAAATTATTGGTCTCACTTTTGATTAAAGTTCTATGTAAACTAGTCATTGGGTTGGGTCATGTGACGTGGTTTATTGACTAATTATTCTTTTTGTGTAGGTTTATTAAATCTCAGGTTGCTGCCAATGTCATCGGAGAAGTTCGTGTACTTATAAATTTTCCACTAATTCCTTACACTATCCTTGCAGTTTTTTACATGATCTGGTTGTTAGCTGCTCTCCATCTTTTCCGTTCTGGTCAGGTTATCCAGAATGATTGAAACGCAAACTGTTGTGCATATAATCTTAAATTAAAACGGGTGAGGTGTGATAGTTGTTGTGGCTATAGCATCCACTACAGTTCTCATATTGGGGCTGCAATCATTTTCCACTTAGTTTGGGTGCTATTGGGCTACACAATTCTTCAAAGCATGTTCTTCCACTGCGATTGCGGGTTTGGTTGCTTCCTACTATTGGGCTCGAGATGAAACGTCGGTGAGTGTTAGCCATATTCACTAATTTAAATTATGCTCATGTTTAGGCCATGATAACTGGGTTGTTTTGGGTCATCCACACCTTGGATAGCATAGGACAGACACCTATCTGCCTACACCTACCACAAACTCATGACAGGGTGATACGTTGGGAGATGGGTTTCTAGTCGGGACAAGGTGGGTTGAAAGATGAGTTAGGAACTAGGTTAAGTAAAAATACTGAAAAAGATAATAATGTGCTAGACTATTAGTATGATATAAATTATTGGTGTCTCTTTCTAACAGCTTAAGCTTATAGATAAGTTCGTTACTTTAACATGGTATCAAAGTTTTTGGTGTGCAAGGTCTTAGGTTAAAATCTTTCAAGAGTTACCTATCATGGATTGCTACATAACCAAGTTTGGGTAAAGGCATGTTCATCTTCTGTAGCATCCCCATGGCATCCCCAGTAGATTAGTATGGTAAATTATGGCTGGTCTTAAATCTTATAAGAGTGAATATCACATGCTTTATGTTACTAGTTTAATAATTATTAAATCTCACGTGAGGTATGCTTGGTGCGGGAACTTAGAAGGATAAGTTTGTATGATCTGATGGCTTCACCCATATTGTATAATAGTAACTCGAGTGTTCAATTTTTGTTCTTCATCATTGTGTGCAACTGCTCAACTCTTATCATTAACTCTTCCATCATGTTCTTTCCATCAACAAACATGATGGGAGCTAACCATGGTAGGTCCTATATCAAATGCAAATGCTCCTCCAGTAGTCCAGCTGAGGATTTGGTCTGTTAATCTCTCTCTGTCATCTAGGTCTGGGTTTCTTACTGTTATTAAAGGAGTTTGTGTTCAAGATTACTATAAATAATATATAGAAGTTTTCATATATATATATATAAATTGGTTACTTAACATGGTATTAGAGTTTTGGGTGTGCAAGGTCTTGGATTCAAATCTTCTGGGGGTTATACCTATCATGGATTGCTTCATAACCAATTTTGGGTAAAGGCGTTTTCTTCTTCTGTAGCATCACCAATAGATTAGAAGGTCTTCATACGGTAAATTATGGCTGCTCTTAAATCTTATAAGAGTGGATATCACATGTTTTATGTAACTAGTTTGATAACTATTAAATCTAAAGTGAGGTATGCTTGGTGTTGGAACTTAGAAGGATAAGTTTGTCTGATCTGATGGCTTCACCCATATTGTATACATAGTAACTCGAATGTTCAGTTTTCGTTCATATATATATATATATATATATATATATATATATATATATATATGGATAATGATCCATAGCAAGTATTTGTTATGGACACTATGTAAGGGTTACGGCTAGGAAAAATGACGTTTTCCCTTACCGCAACTCCATGCGGCTAGGCCAAAACCAAAATGATTTTGATTTTTTTTTTCATGAGTTTAAATTTGAAGAAGATAGTTTAATTTAATAGTAGAGATGTAAAGGATCAATTGTTCTTTCAATTTTTAAAGTTGGTATCCATATCACAAATAGATCATTCTTAAGCAGAGAGAAACACACAAGATCAAAATCAATATTCACAGAGCGGGAAAAAAAACACACAAACAATGGATTGAGATACTTTTATCCATCAAGATTCAAGATTGCCTTGTTTGGAGAGGAAGTAGTGTCTGATTTGGGAATATCGATATGTTGTAAGTTGGAGAGATATGGTATTTGATTTGAGAATATCGATCTGTTCTAAGTTAAACTATCTTCTTGCCGCATGTAGGAGTTGCGGCCAGGAAAAATGACGTCGTTTGCGGTTGGGCCAAAATTTTAAAAATCTTTAGACCATTTGCTGATCGGTATAAAATCAATTTACTAGAATAGTGTCCATAACAAACGCTTACTATGGATCACTATCCGCACAATTGTTATGCGGCATAGTCCACAAAAAAATTCTCCATAATACGAAAAAAAATAAAAAATTAAGGGTATCGCAGAATAGTTCTACGACACCTCCTATTTTTTTTCTTCTTCTCCTTCATCATCAGTACTGTAGTTGTTTGTGGAAAGGTGTGAAAGAGGCTTTATGGTAAAATGAATGATTATAGCAACTTTTTATAATTTATGGTCATTTATATTAACTTCATTTCATATTTCCCACGGCTTTTGAAAAGCTTATTCAAGATTTCTTTGTGGTTAATATATGCGGTACCTATTTTAGGTGAAACCTAGAGATTGAGAGCATGGGGATAAAGCATTTTTCTGCTCTTAATCCGTTTATGGAACTCTCTGTGCATTTTTGCTTTCAATGGTTCATCTAACGATGGGTTGGTGAGAATTAGTCTTAAGAAGTGGTGCTTGGACCTTAACAGCTTATATGGAGCAAGGATCACAAGAAGAGAGGCTACGTATGCTAAAGAACCAGGGGATGTTGAAAGTAGTTTAGATGATCTAGAAGAAGATGCCGTATATCTAAAGAACTATCTAGACACCCAGTATTATGAAGAAATCGGTATCGGTTCCCCTCCGCAGCCATTTTCTGTTATCTTTGATACCGAAACTTCCAACCTTTGAGTTCCATGATGGAGTAGGAAAAAAAAAATTGGGGTACCATAGAACAGTTCTACGATACCCCCTCATTTTTTTATTTTTTTTTGTTGCATCTGAGGGGTATTATGGAGAATTTTTTTGTGGGTCATAGACCGCATAGCAATTGTGCGGATATACTATTAATTGTTATACGGTATGCTCTTATCTAAGCTATTGGTTATTGCAATGGACGGATAATATTGAGTTGGATGAAAAATAGCTCCCATCCCCCTTTGGCTATGGATCATTCCCCTATATATACGTGTGTGTGTGTGTAAATTTCATCATATATATTTCTTTGTTTTAAGTAATTTTCCATTCCATCATATATATTAAGTTCATATTATTTGTAATAACTAATGAGCTCATACACCCTTGCTGAATTAAATTTCAGAACTTTGTGAATCTCTTTCAGCTTATTAATGGTATTCCAAATTTATGATTGCAGCATGAGATTCCATTTCTTCTAGTTTTCTCCTCGATGAAGCGGCTTATGCGTTATAGCCTCGGGTCTGTGGCTCTTGGTTCTCTAATTGTATCATTTGTTGAATTCATACGTTTCATACTTGAGGGGATTCGTCGTAAACTGATAGTTTCCAGTACTAGACCAGAAAGCTGGATTGGTAAGGTGGCATTCTATTCTTCTCAAAGTTGCTTGAAGTGTATTGGGTGGACCATAAAATCTGTATAATGGTAAGTTAATAAGGTTGGTTTTTGATGCACAGGTGTGCATCATGTTTGCGAAATATTTTTACTGTGTGTTCATAGCTCAGATAATAATAATTCATCCAAAAGCATTACTCTGGCCTGGCATGCAAAGAGAATAAAATACACATCCCGGAACTGCCCCTCACATAGTAAGTATGCTAAGAGGGGTTGATTCTCACATGGAGAGTTTTTCTCCATAAAAGATCTTATAAAATGATTTCAATTACGGCATTAAGTCCAGCCAGGGAGAACTTCCTCATAATGATTTCTTTGGATGGTGGATGAATTTTGCGTGCCAATGTGTACTTTTGAGTGTTTTGGGGGGGGGGGGGGGGGGGGGGGTCATTTGGGGGAAAAAGCATGAATCTGTGGTTTTCTTCTCTTTTTCATAATTACTTTCAGGAGAGGTTAAACCATGATAATTAGGAAAGTACATTTCTCTCTCTCACCTTGTGGGGAAACAGAAAAAATTAATGGTGATCTTTTCTTCTCACAGTTACTCCACAGGAGCTGCAGTCACAACTTACAATATAACAATCTTTTCTTTTTTCCTCTCCCAACTTCTGTTTAGACCCAAATTATGTGAGTAATAAGGCCCAAGGGGCGGGAGAAATGGCAGAGGCCTTGAGGAATAACCTGAAGGTCACTGGTTTCGATCACCATGCTAGCCAAAGATACCTATCCAAAAAAGTATATATTATATGAGGAATGAAACCATAATGCACGTACATGCATATGTGTTTGTCTGTGGAGAACTCTTATACATTTGGTTCTTGATCCTCTCTTTCTGTATTAGAGAAGTGTTTGTTGTTTCTGCAGATTGCTATAACTGGTAAAGGATTCTTCAAAGCTTCTGAGATTTCTACGGAGCTAATAATCAATAAGATCCTTCGGATAGGAACTGTGGATGTGATTGGAGACGTTATTCTCTACCCTGGGAAGCTGTGTGTCAGCCTTTCAAGTGCACTTTTTGCTTTCTTCATGTTGGATACTCACAAATATAGATCTGCTCACAACAAAATCTCCTCCCCACTATTTCCTGTGCTGGTAAGTTGTCCTCCTAGATTGTGATTAAACTCCTTAACTGGTTTCTCATAACCTACTAATGAAAAGAAACGAACATCCAAAGATGCTCTGTTAAGAATGTGATTCGTTATTAGTGATTGAGGTATCCAGGTGCTGCATGCTAGCAATGAGAAATTAGCTGGCGAACTTCTTTTATTTTGTTTATAGTTGGCAAAAACTTTTGATGTGGTTAATATAAGATTACAATCAGATGCACCTCCGCACATTATGGTTTGAAAGCATTAGCACAATACATTGAAATTGAAAATACAATTTTTTTCTTATAGAACTCTTTTCAGGTACAAGTATATCTCAATTGCTTCAGCCTGTGTTAGAAAATGACAACTACAGTCTAGATTTTTCGTGTACCAATACCATTTTGAGGATCAAAAACTCTCGGATAATAAAATGGCCATTAAATGCACAACCGTATCTAATACTGTTGCTGTGTGGTTTGAATTTTAATAGAGAAAGTGTTCTATTTAATTTTGTTCAGCATCTCAGTTTCGTAGTTTTCTTGTTTTACAAAAAAGTTGCTAAATTAATTTAAATTACATATAAAATAGAATATTTGGCTCATTCGGCAAAAAATATGGATGTGAGATAGAGGAATTTGAAAAACATAAAAGAGTGGCTATTGAAAGATGAGAAAAGGAGGTAGAATAATACACATGTTTTGCTAAAACTATAGTACAAGTAGAATTTTTAATTTAAGGATTTCAAAATAACAGCTTGCATTGCATAATGGTATTATAAATTCATTCATATAAAGTTGTCTGTCACCTTTGATCCTAGACTCTATTTGAAACAAAAATAGTAAGCAGTAGAAATGGAGGTAGAATAAAGCAAAATAAATAGAATTTGGGGAAGAAGTACAAGTAGAATTCTTATTGATATGTCCTGCAATTCACCCTTCTTCGTGAATTTTGATATCCTATGGTTGAATAGAGCTCACTGCTGATGATTATTTCATGTGTTGTGTTTATGCAGGCATGCGGGGGTCTAAGCTATGTTGTTGCAAGACCCTTTTCTTCACAGTTGTGGAGATTTCAATAGATACCACACCATCATCCTTTTGTTCTGCCAGGATTCCGAAGTGCACCAAGGAATATGCTACTCCCCTTTTAATGGAAACCTTGAATGAGCAAAATGAGATGGCAAAGACTTGCGCAATGATGTTTTTAGAATAACCTGAATCTTAATGTACTTGTTAAATTATCAGATCAGCTTAATGAAGTCATGTCTTGTGATATAATTTAGTAAATTTTCATTTCTCATCTTCTAGCTTTTTGCTTACTGCTGTCACTTTTTAAAATCTTCAAACTCCCCTATTGTATATATCTTTATGCAAGAAAGCCGTAGTTTAAGTGAACCGAACGTTATTGTTGGAATTTATTTAGCACAAAGACCTCAAGGTTGAAAAAAATTCAGAATTTAGCGAAACGTTCATCAATGAGATGGGCACTGCAGGGAAAATATTATATATTTATTCAAATTGACAGTTTCCACCTTTTTTCTCCCACTTTAAACAGGATTTCAAAAAAACAGGTATATACTATGTTAACAAAATCACATGCATAGCTCAGCATTAAGCATGAGTGAAAACATTGAAAACCAGAGCAAAAACCAATTAGAAGATATATTCATGCACAAAGATATAAGCTACTTATTACTCATTTTGCGATAAGAAAGAGAGATGGTGTGAGCATTTTGCTACAATCTACTTCAGCCTACAACACACTATATCCACTTCCAAGGAAATTCAGAAGTTTGCACAAACATTTGCCAGATTTAATAACGAGAGAAGATGTAAGTTTTGTTTCTTCCGTCTGTACAGATGACTCTTAGAACAGATATTTGCATTTTAAAGTTATGTTCAGATTGGTTGCCTCATAATAAGAAAATTGGTTCCAGCTGACTTTTAGTAGAGGTCAATGTAACCCCAAAAGTGCAAAGCTTCAAGTTGGTAAGGAACCCCAAAAGGTTGCAATCACTTTTACCTCTCAAACAATTTTTAGCCTATTGAGAAGGCAATGTTTCTTTCTTAGCAAAACTCAGACGTTTCGGATTGATCTTATCCACTCTGATCACTATTATCTGACCGCTTCCTTCCTCAGTCCACTTTATGGATTCCCTCTCCAATAGCTCCAAAATCTGCGATAAAGATGTAGAACACGCAAAACAAAACCAAACAAGAATTAGAGGAAAAGGAAAAGGAAAAAAAAGGATGATAAAATTGGAAAATCCGGTATGTGACATGAAGCTATATTATAATCACACTAAGAATAAAAATGTCTGAAATAACCAAGCAAAAGATTATTATACATACGTAAGATGTACAACAAACCAATTTTGAATAGTCTCTTAATGAGTGTTGATATAGGATTCTGGCTTCCAGTTAGTTTTAAACTTTCTCAAAAGGTAACAATGTATTTCAAAGGGCAAGTAAGATTAATAGGGATACTACATGCCCCAAAAGAGCCCATTACTCAAAACTTGTACCACTATTATATGTTGCCTCTTGTTCACAATGTCAGTTGTTAGGAGTTATAGATAGGATATATATGAATGTTCTGATATTATGAGCACAATGTGGCTGTTCAAACTTAAATCCATGTTCCCACGCTAGAGAAGACAAAATCATATACTGTACCAAACAGCAACTCCTTGATATGAAAAATAAACTAAAGTGGATGCTCCATGATTCAGTAGTGCTCTTATGGGAAACACAAGGATCAGATAACTTAGTTGTGAGTGGAAAAAGCAGCGATAAAAGTTTGTTACTTGTACTAGACGCATGTGATGATACTGACAGAAAAGCATTAGAAAACACCAAATAGCATACAATTAACCAGTCCATGGGAAATCATTCTACCCACATAATATAAATTAAGTAGCATTTTTTCAAAGTTATAATTGGAATTATTATCATCCTAGCAATACTTCTTGACACAATCGTGTATGCTGATATAGAACAAGCAATGATGTACTTAATTAATATCTTCTTTTTAAATTGTAATTCTAACAATTTTACATTTGGTAAGCAAAATTTTATTTTAAAAAAAGGCAAATAAGAATGGCGCCCATGTATACAAAAGGAAAGAGAGTATGAACTAAAGACATTCCCTACAGAAACTGTCCAGAACAAAAAGACCCAGGAGCTCTCCAGAGAATACTCAATTTGAGCTCCCAGTAACAAACTATAGATCCCAAATAAGCTTCTTTTAGCCAAAAACATACCAAACTCAAAATAAAATAGGAATATGCATAATTAGCCTATCTTTTCCTTGAAACTATATACAATTGCTTTCCCTCCAAATAGTCCATCACAAGCAATGGGATTATGGGAATCAACGCCCACCACTTTCTCATCACTCTACCAACCTTAACACCACAACAAACATGCATAAACCCCATAAATGAACTCAGCATTACTCACTTCAGTCCCAAATCTTCAAATTTTTGCACCAAACTCATTCCGTTAATTATTCCAAATTTTGTTTTGTAATGATCAAATTCTCAAAATCACCTCTCCAATATAAGAAAGTTGGCCAAAGAGAAAAGAACTGCTGCAACTTAAACAATGAAGCTGTTTCCATATATGGGTTATTATTGGGCACAGAACCTTCCCTATCCACACAAAAAATAGAGAAAATTGTCTTCAGACCCGATGACTTTTTATGAGCAATAAGAAATTTGCTAACCACCACTTCCCTAAAAAAGAGGTAAATGAATGCTAAACTAAATTTTTTGTAGGTCTTACGAGGTGGTATTATTACATTCTTGGATAAGTCTAATATTTCTTACAATTAATAAATTGGAGTTGATCTCAATAAAAAACAATAGCCTCCCAAGAGAGGGGGGGTGTGGAAACTACAGTCAAATTTAGAAAAATCAACGGAAAATCACACATACCCATTTCTTGCGAGTTGCTTCTTTGATATCATTGTCATCATTACCAACTATGACTTTAAGATACGGAATAGCTGATAAAAAACAAGCCAAAATCCATGTCATTTTCTTTGAAAAAAATTAAAAAAAAAACAAATATGTTATGAAAATGATGACCTACAGTGGATGCCAGAAAGGGAAGTTAAATGACACTTCAGAGAACGTATAGCTTCCTTTGGTTCATGATCATGCAGATCAAGGGACACTTCTTCCTCCTCATCACTGCAATGAAAATTGGAATCGAAAGACTATCTTTTACGAAGCAATAAATGGAAATATATGGTTTTAAAAAGAAAAGGAAATCAAAAAGCATTGTGCAACCTGGTTTCGAGAAGCTTTTGGGCAGACTTGTCATTAGCTTCACGGGCTTTATTCGCAAAAAATTGTCCCTACAACCCACAATAAATACAAGTATAATGAAGAAGCATAATTAATGATAAGAAAGAGTTCAACCAAACCAAGGGAATGCCAATGTTTTGACACTTTCTTGATTTGGGTGTTCTTTAGACACATCAACTTGTTCATAATTTCCCTTCTTTATGGTTTGAAATATACACATGAACCCACATCTCATGCAAAAGATCAAGCCAAGCACATTCCTTATAGGAAGAGGTACATATAGCACAAAATACGACAATTTGTTTATTAGTTACAGGTCAAAATGTACCTTCCTCACTATGAGCAGTAAGCCATTAACAATTAGTCAGAAGCAAAGGTATGTACTTGATCCCATGCACACATTTAACAGCAACACTTTATATTACCATGACTTCTACATGTCAGAATTTGATGAAGGATGCCCGGATGGTCACATGTATCTAGCATGAACATCTTTTGTCTAGATAGATT
Source organism: Hedera helix (assembly GCA_947179155.2). Classification (NCBI taxonomy): domain Eukaryota; kingdom Viridiplantae; phylum Streptophyta; class Magnoliopsida; order Apiales; family Araliaceae; genus Hedera; species Hedera helix. The sequence continues at coordinate 34,017,819 of OX359268.1, read as the reverse complement.
TCTTACGAAATTATATGCAATTACATTTTGTCAACCTAAAGAATAAATAAATAAAAGGATGTATCATTACATTGTTGAAGCTCTTTAAACTACCTCAAAAAATCAAAACACTTAGAAAACTATATTAATGTATTACGGTTGTCAATTTGTGGCGACATATAAAAAAGACACTCCAAGATAATTCAGAGTTAACAAAGTCAATGACAGAATATGTTAGGCCATACTCTCTTTGCATCACCAATCAATTACATTGATTATCCACAACACAATATCTCTGCCCCCCCCCCCCCCCCCCCCCCCAAAACAAAATACTGGCCAGGTGTGGAGGAGGGGAGATCGAGAAGGAGATCTATCTTAACAACCTAAGTGTCAAAAAGTACAAATGGAAAATTTCCACAAAAACAAGAAAACAAAACAAAGGTGGAAGCTCAAAAATGATGACTATGTTTGAATTGTTTTCTACTCTAAGAAATTATATCACTATGTAAATGTACAGGATACGTGGGAGAGAAACAATTTGAAGCTATACCTCTTTCATAAGTTTGTCTGCTAGTGTACGATCCCCCTTTGTAAATGCATCAATAGCCTGCCAGAAAAAAAAATGAACTTCATGTAATAATGACACAAGGGACATAAGGCCTATCAATCAATGGAGAGGTACAATGATAACACAAAAATGCTGATAAAGTTCAAAACTGAACATACAGATTTATAATATTCTTTCATTGTAATCCAAAACTCCTTTGCAGCTTTTCGTAAGCCATTATAGCTGTATTCATTTTCCTCGGTTTCTATTTGCAGGAGCATACAAACGTACACAAAAATATTCATGTAAGGGGAACAATAAGGTATTAATCACAGGAAAAAGCAAGAATTATGCAAACTGAAACATACCAGCAAGAATGAATACTAGGACAAAATATAAATCCACCTAATTATGTTCCACAAAAACTTCGGTTGCAATGCAGTTATTCAGCAGTAATTATGTGATAATAGGTTTTGATCAATAAGTGGGTAGATTCACTTTTGTGGCTGGCCCGAAGTGATTAGGGTCAAGCTTGTTTTGAATCATATAAATATTCAATGATAATAGTACCATGGTGGCTATCAAAATACCCTATTTAAAAAAAGGTCTGGCACATTGATGCGAGATGATAGTTCAATGCACTAGAGTTGGGTCCTAATATTTTATTAAGAAACTAGCAGATTTTATTTTATCTTTTTTTTTTTAAAAAGCGCAAGAAGGCTTCCTACTGTTGGATCATGAACTAATACCATAAAGAAGAATCTAACCGCATGCATGACGCCCTTTTATATACTTAATGCTGTGTATATTACTTCAGAGAGCTTAGTCCTGAGATCTCCATGTGAAAACTAAAAAATTTAATTATTTTTTTCAAAGCACGGGAAGGCTTCCAATTGTTAGCTGTGTTACTCGGACTCGGGTGCGGGTACGAATCTAGGTGTCGGACACGTGAAGTCAAAAAATAGAGGATACGCGGATATGAATCAGAATTTGGACACGGGTGCTGGGATACGGTATGTTATGATTTTTTAACAATAATGTTTATACTGTCCAAATTCA